>OY856410.1:576780905-577230905 GCA_963693085.1 Alisma plantago-aquatica
TTGAGAAAGTAGTTTCTTAAAGGAGGTTTATCCACAAACCATAATTGTTGAATATTATTTTTGATCCCAATCCAATAACAAAAGTGTTTTGTGGATATGATAATTGAGTTCCTAAAGAATTAGTGGGAGTAAAAGTAGAACTTGAAATCTTTGAGATCAACAAAGAGGTACAATGATAACTAAGAGAATCACAAGGTGTTGTGGAATCTCAAGTTCATCATATAACACAGAATAAAATAATTCTAATAGAACATATCTGAGATTGGAGGATTGTGAATCCAACGATTCAGATAAGTTGGTCATAACAGGATGATCCAACTAATCAACCAGAAGCTATTGAGAACCATAATCTAAGTGAAGTCTCAAGGCCACTGTGAGGACCCGTTACACTAAACGAGATTACTCAAAACATAAAACACAATCAATCAGTAATTAATCACATACCCAAAAATATGGGTAAATTAAAACCGATTTCAATGTCAGCACCTTCTCAGAATCATTTTCATAAGACCCCAACATCTTTCTTTTATCCATACTAGGCCAATAATTTGATACAAATGTTCTATTGCCTTAGCCACAACTTATATACACAGAAGAACAATATTTGTATCTATCACACAAACAAGCATTAACATGCTAACAAAATCCCGATTCATTTGAAATACCATATACAAACTTTTCCTGCCCAGACCTGAGAGCACATAGATGACTCTAGGACAAACTAGACATATAATCAACTTTATAAAAGATTCATTACTATGGATCCTCTTTGCTTCCACATGTTTGTTTTCGTCACTTCCGATTACCTAAAAAAATGTGGCAAACCACAAGGGTGAGACCCATGTCCCAACAAGAGATATAACCTCCAACAACGTTTATTGATTACAACATATTTAAGTAATTAAATAGTTAAGCAGTTTAATCAGATATAACAAATAAGATCAACAGTACTGATGATTAACAAAATACATAAAGGAGCAGATAATAACTATCAACATTAACCAAACTATCATCCTTTATCTTGTTGACAATACAAGCAATTCAGTAGCATACGCAGTTCTAGCATCATAAGCAAGTCTAGTAACATAACATAGCTAACAACATGAACATGTCTAATTGGTTGAACATATCAACATCATAAGAAGAGCTAACAACATAAGCACAACTACATGGATAAGCATGATTAGTAGTATATGCATGTCTAGTTACAAAGGCATGACTAGTATGCTAAATATAACTAACAACATGAGATATCTAGCATCATGATTATAATCAGTCGTAGCAGTATAGTTATCAACAAAATCATAGCTATTGTATGTACGCATCTACAACATTAAGCATATCCACAACCTAAGTATATCTACTATCTCTTAATTGCACTAAGCATCATCTTTATGTAAAGATAACAAACAAGAGTTATCATCCTATGTGAAACGTCATGTATAACCCTAAACAAATAAGTTACATGGTTGTATTACAACTTTTATTATGCCATGGGGAATTTGAATTGTACCATTCAAAGTCCAACCGACCCCTGTAAAGGGCTATTCAGTTCCGTACAAGATCTAGGAGTGTCGGTATCCTAAGTTCTCTTCCCCTCGGTCAGTACGAGTAAAAAGGCAGTGACATATCAGTCAAAGCTGCCACCACAGCGACATATAGTCAAGTTGAAAACCACTAGTCCGACCTTGGTACAGGTCACGGCACTAGAAACTAGGGTATTCAAACCCAATCACTGAGGTACAACTGTAGTTGTCCTCTAATCACATCATGTTATAATCACCAAGACACGACTGCAGCCGTTCTCAATCACTTCAGATGTATGAGGCATGTCCATAGCCAACCTCCACAATCTGCATTGTGGATGACAAGGATATATCCTCAACCTGCCACCCCCACATACTCAACAGTATGTGCTCCAAGTTTCCCTTAGGAATACTCGTTTCACCACCCAGCAAGTTCTGAAAGTGAAGATAGCTCTACGGCATAGGGCACTACATGATTAGAGTTGCACTTGACTAGTTATGCCAGTTGGGTGAATTAAGGTTGCATCAAACAAGTCGACATACAAACCCTAATTCACTTCAAGAAATCTTATAAAATCAAAACTTTGAAAAGATATAAAATGTGTGAAACATAATTTCTCATCTCATCATGACATGGTACTATTCACTTTCCATTCATGAGACCACACTAGTCATCATACTATCACAAGATATAAATCCTTTTCACAATATCAAAGGGTATCAACCCTTATCAACATAAGAGGATTACACCTCATTCAGGTCTCAACCATGCCCAAAGGTCATTAAGACCATCATATTATTCCCTGTAAGATCATCATTATCTTTGCATGTCTTATAACAAGGCTCAACAACATCAATTATATATATAATACACCAGATCAGCACAATATTGCATTTATGAGCTAGGTGGTATTCATAAACAATCATAGCAGGGTTATATTAACATTAAGAATATTCCTTTATTACATCAACATGCAAGGAATCTAGATATGATTAACACTCATCATATTCATAATGCACATGTTTAGCATACGAAAGTATCAACCATGTGGCTATGATAACCACCAATTAACACATTAAGGTTATGATCATGTTAAGGATGTTATTCCACCATCATTCCATCATCTAAGAATTTAAACATGAATACTCATCTTTATCTATTTGCATTAGAGTTAGGTTCAACAAGATAAATCATATTAATGTTACTAACCAGCACTTATGCGCAAATCCTAACTCACGGCATCCCCATTGGATCGTGGATGCATAAGGTGAAGCATCACTATCACATCCCCAAATTTTCTCAAGTATGAACCCACACATAAATCAAGGTGTAACTATCAGGTTATAGCATACTAGGGTTTCAACAATAATAGAGTACTCCATGGTTGTATTAGTCATTCAAGGACTATTCATACCCAATTACCATCATTTAGTTATATTAAAGCTAGGTATAACAAGCTATACCTAATTAGGGTTACATATCAACACGATATGGTTATCATCACTTCTATTCATATGAGTGAATAGGTAAGACTAACTTATTAAGGGTAACCCTCCATTTGATCCATCATCATTCAACCCATATCGCCATATCATAATGTCACCCTGAACCATTGGATGTTTAAAAGGTAAGACTATTGGTTGTTTACATAATTAAACACCTTGGATAATAAACACCTTGGATAAACCACCTACGAAGTCCTTGATTTGTTGTTTAAAAAGAGTCACCATCTAAACCTAGGCATCCCTTGATTAACAACACAAAAAGTTCCATTGAGAGTAGGGTAAAACCCACAATCGACTATTCAGTTAAAACAAGCCATCCATTGTCAACAATTAAGCTCCTTAAGTTCATCATATAAAGGAAACCATCTAAATCACATTATTAGGACCAATATATTACATTAGCCATCATTCCCCTTAATGGAGGAATAAATAGTAGATCTCGACCATTGGGTCAACTTCACATGTTAAAACCATCAATTACAGTATAGGTCTGACCATTGCATCAAGTGACCCAAGGAACCATTGGCCTAAGGCTTAATTGATGCTAAAACTACAATGCTTGACTCACCATAGGTTGTAGAGACCTGATCCACCATCATTAGTGACCATTAAGTCACCATAGGTTGTTAGATCAACACTAATTCATTAATCAACATCAAATATCAAGTTAATGTCAACATTGATTGATAAAATCAGTAGGGTACTTAATGGTTGATCATTTAACTTCTAATTGATCCAAAACCTGACCTAAGGGGGTGAACATAGGTTGTCACCATCATTTGACACCCTTGATCACGACCATCAGTTGTTATGAATACAACACCACAGGGATGTTGCAATGGTACCATCATCGGGTCATGGTTTATAGAAGAAATCAGCTTTAAACCCTAAAATTGACCTTTGTTTGATAGGTGCTTAGCACCATAGGTTGTCAAAACAACCTGATCCAAGTCATATTATACATTAGGAATAACATACACATGATCACAGGTTCATATATAACTGAAATCAGAATAGGGAACATTATAAAAATCAAAATCCAAGTCAAGCACAACTTTTTAGTGCATGGATCATTATTTTCAAGCAAGAACATGATCTAGAACGCTTATGGTAAGAAATAAACGTGGAGCAAGTTATAAAACTTGCCTCTAATAAGAAGATGAAACCCCACACCGAAGAAATCTTGAGCAGGTAGGGTAGAAAATCCAAGAATAAGCTATGAATTCGTCCATCTAGCACCTTCCTTCATCAAATGAGCAAATTCGGGGTTCGAAACGTCCGGATTCGACTGGAATTGTGTCTAGGGGGTTGTCTTCAACCTCAAAAAAAGCCCAAATTGAACTTGCTGCACACAGCAACAATCACGCACAAACAGGTTGAAGAAGAAACCTTGGCTAGGGGTTGAATCGAGGGCTAAAGGCTACGGATTCGTGCTTAGGAACCTCAGACAAACTCAAAGACACTGATTTGGTGCTGCTCCTTGCCCAAAATGGTCCTGGTTTGGACCTGCTACAAGCAGAAGGTACTTGGTTCATGCACAGGTGGAAGAAAGACCTTGGTTGGGTGCTGAATCGAGGCTAGGGTTGTGAAATCTTGCTCTGGATCCACGGTCGAGCTCGATGCCGCTTTAACCTTGGTGTTTGCTGCACCCAAGGCTCCTGGACGCTGCCCACACAGCTGTTGTGTGGCGCTACTACTGGGGCGCCGCCCTACAGGTGAGCGTCGCTAGGGCAAGGCAGAGGTAGGATGGAGGAAGAAGAAGGGAAGAGGAAGGGTGGACGGAGGCAGAGCTTGCTGGCTTGAAGCTGAGGAGCTCCAAAATCACCCTCTAGCTCTCCCTCTACTGCGGCCATTCAGCCTAGTTTGGGCGCCTCCTTTCTCTATTCTATCGGGTGAAAGAGGGGATAAGGAAGAAAGGGGAAAAAAGGAGTATTAAAGCAAAAATGGAAAAATTGCAATTTAGGTCCTAGAGTCTTGAATACACCATAAATCTCACCTCGATTGCCCAATTTGCATGATTCTTTTTGCAACATTTCAAGCACGGAATCCACTACCTTCTCAATTGGGTAAATTACAGAAAAGTCCAAAATGTGCATAAAATTGCATAACTTGCTCAAAAAGTGTCCAAACTGGACCAAATTTGAAACTTAAGCTTGTCTTATGATTTCAAAGCATATCACAAGGTTATATTAGGGTTCTAAGAATTAAATTATGGTAATTAATCTTGTTCAACTCATTAAACAAGTTTAGGGGCCTTACAACTATAAACCCTAATAGGGATTTTGCCCCCAAAATCCAAGGTAAACAAAGATGGGTACTTCCTTTGCACCTCATCCTATTACCTTCACATGTTTACTTTCATATCATGGTAATGTGACATCATTCATACATATCTCATCTTGGGTCAGAACAAAAATGCCCACATAAGAAGACATATCATGATCCCATTAAGAAATTTAATCAACCCCATCTCACTCTTATTCAACTTGTTCTCATAGCAGTTACTGCTTTGGCAACCCTAAGGTTTTTGAATAAATATTGATAATATTTTTGACCATATTTGAAATACTTTGACATGTCATCATTCAAATATTGCTACAACTTGTAAGACATTATTTGAACACTCTCTTCCTCCTATTCATAAATTCTATTGGTACATTGGTTAGTTTAAAGGACATAACTCTAAAATCATCATGTTCATGTGGATTATGTCATCCAATCTAACTCGTTTGCATTGATATTTTATCATAGGTTTATCTTAAATGAACATGGTATCACATATTTATTAACCAACAAACCATCTATCCTAGATAGTGGTCTTTCCCAGCTATCACTGAACCATACACAACATTATAGAATCACTTTTATTTTTCCTTACAAGCAACATTTATAGGATCATTATCAACTCTCTCTCTCTCTACAATAGAGAAATACTTGGAATGTTCATTTAATAAACATCTCCAACCTTCACATATTTCTCATATTATTGATACATCTTGGATATTAGGATTCATTACCTTGGTATCCACCTCATGTGCTATAAGGAACTCACATCCTTATCTCATCTACTTTTACCAACATAACAAATATCAAGACATATAAAAGGAGTCTACCTAATTATTGGAAGGCTCAAAAGCAAAATCATCACAAACTTTATGATCTTGGAACCATAGTCCAAGTAACCTTATGCTATAATAAGCTATCCACTGTCATGTTTACAATGAATCCAAACATACCAAGTGGCAATAATCCACTTGAAATATGTGCCCTAGAAAGGCAAGACACAAAGTGAAACACACTTCCCACATCATAGCAACATTGTTCAGGGGTCACTAACAAAAAGGTAACCAATTCTATTTTCATTATGCATATTACAACTTCTTATGTATCATTTCAGCTTTTTCATTTTTGGTTCCTTGACATTAGCATAGGAATCATCATGATTAACATATCTCATCACTCCTTCCTTGATGACTATTTATCCCACTAGTGTATGTTCTCTTATTTTATTATGTTTTTTAACCACTTATCGACAGGTAAATCATCATATTCCACATTTTTTCATTAAATCAAGATCATCTCCCTTAATTTCTTTCACATGCCATGCTGATTTTTCATTAATACTTTCTTACACACATAGGTTGGTATGAGATTAACTCAGGTTCTACCTTATTCCTTTGTCATTGTTCTCATGTTTTACTTATCATTAGAGTTCTCTCCATCTTATGTGGATTTCATACCTTAAATCACTTTATAAGCATAGACTTATTTGCCTTTTACTTTATTATCTTCTTGAATCACATCTTCAAGAACTCCTCTTTTTCTAATTTGTATTCAGATTAGATTTCATGGTGTTGTATCTTTCTCTTATAGTTACCAAACATTCAAGTTTTGATAGATAATAATGCAATTCTCCTCTTCTTTAAGGTAGAATCGCGATATTCACACCATGATTTCTTATTCGTTATGCTCTTTAGATTTTCTCAAAATGACTACTTAATCAGAGTAATCAGAAAGATAACAATCTAAGAGTTCCATACTTACCCTTCTTCAATAATTGAATACCTGGCCAGGGCACCCAAATACTGAGATTAGGCAGTATGCACCATGTTTTTGTGTCACATTCCTAACTTAGACATCATCCTAGTCTTAAGTCCTAGTGTCCATGTAGACTCAGTGAACCTAAAGCTCTGATACCAAACTATAAGGACCCGTTACACTAAACAAGATTACTCAAAACATAAAACACAATCAATCACTAATTAATCACATACCCAAAAATATGGGTAAATTAAAACCGATTTCAATGTCAGCACCTTCTCAGAATCATTTTCATAAGACCCCAACATCTTTCTTTTATCCATACTAGGCCAATAATTTGATACAAATGTTCTATTGCCTTAGCCAAAACATATATACACATAAGAACAATATTCGTATATATCACACAAACAAGCATTAACATGCTAACAAAATCCCGATTCATTTGAAATACCATATACAAACTTTTCCTGCCCAGACCTAAGAGTACAGCGACGACTCTAGGACAAATTAGACATCTAATCAACTTTATCAAAGATTCAATACTAAAGCTCCTCTTTGGTGCCACATGTTTGTTTTCGTCACTTCCAATTACCTAAAAAAATGTGGCAAACCACAAGGGTGAGACCCATGTCCCAGCAAGAGATATAACCTCCAACAACGTTTATTGATTACAACATTTTTAAGTAATTAAACAGTTAAGCGGATTAATTAGATATAACAAATAAGATCAACATGATTAACAAAATACATAAAGGAGCAGATAATAACTATCAGCATTAACCAAACTATCATCCTTTATCTTGTTGAGAATATAAGCAATTCAGTAGCATATGTAGTTCTAGCATCATAAGCAAGTCTAGTAACATAGCATAGCTAACAACATGAACATGTCTAATTGGTTGAAGATATCAACATCATAAGAAGAGCTAACAACATAAGCACAACTACCTGGATAAGCATGATTAGTAGTATATGTATGTCTAGTTATAAAGGCATGGCTAGCATGCTAAATATAACTAACAACATGAGATATCTAGCATCTTGATTATAATCAGCCGTAGCAGTATAGTTATCAACAAAAGCATAGCTATTGTACGTACACATCTACAATCTTAAGCATATCCACAACCTAAGTATATCTACTATCTCTTAATTTCACTATGCATCATCTTTATGTAAAGATAACAAACAAGGGTTATCATCAAATGTGAAACCTTCATGTATAACCCTAAACAAATATGTTACACGGTTGTATTACAACTTTTATTATGCCCTGGGGAATTTGAATCGTACCATTCAAAGTCCAACCGACCCCTGAGAAGGGTTATTCGGTTCCGTACAAGATCTAGGAGTGTCGGTATCCTAAGATCTCTTCCCCTTAGTTAGTATGAGTAATAATGCAGTGACATATCAGTCAAAGCTACCGCCACAGTGACATATAGTCAAGATGAAAACCACTAGTCCGACCTTGGTACAGGTCACGACACTAGAAACCAGGGTATTCAAACCCAATCACTGAGGTACAACCGCAGTTGTCCTCTAATCACATCATGTCATAATCACCGAGGCACGACCGTAGCCATTCTCAATCACTTCAGATGTATGAGGCATGACCATAGACAACCTCCACAATCTACATTACGGATGATAAGGATATATCCTCAATCGGCCACCCCCACATACTCAACAGTATGCGCTCTGAGTTTCCCTTAGGAATACTCGTTTCACCATCCAGCAAGTTCTGACACTGAAGATGGCTCTACGGCACAGGGCACTACATGATTAGAGTTGCACTTGATTAGTTATTCCAATTGGGTGAATTAAGGATGCATCAAACAAGTGGACATACAAACCCTAATACACTTCTGGAAAGCATATAAATATCAAAAATTTGAAAAGATATAAAATGTGTGAAACATAATTTCTTATCTCATCATCAAATGGTACTATTCCCTTTCCAGTCATGAGACCACACTAGTCATCATACTATCACAAGATATAAATCCTTTTCACAATATCACAGGGTATCAACCCTTATCAACATAAGAGGATTACACCTCATTCAGGGCTCAACCATGCCCAAAGGTCATTTAGACCATCATATTATCCCCTGCAAGATCATCATTATCTTTGCATGCCTTATAATAAGGCTCAACAACATCAATTATATATAATACACCAGATCAGCACAATATTGCATTTGTGAGCTAGGTGGTATTCATAAACAATCATAGCAGGGTTATATTAACATTAAGAATATTCCTTTATTACATCAACATGCAAGGAATCTAGATATGATTAACAATCATCATATTCATAATGCACATGTTTAGCATACGAAAGTATCAACCATGTGGCTATGATAACCACTGATTAACACATTAAGGTTATGATCATGTCAAGGAGGTTATTCCACCATCATTCCATCATATAAGAATGTTAAACATGAATACTCATCTTTATCTATTTGCATTAGAGTTATGTTCAACAAGATAAATCATATTAATGTTACTAATTAGCACTTATACCCAAATCCTAACTCACGGCATCCCCATTGGATCATGGATGCATAAGGTGAAGCATCACTATCACATTCCCTACTTTTCTCAAGTATGAACCCACACATAAATCAAGGTGTAACCATCAAGTTATAGCATACTAGGGTTTCAACAATAATAGAGTACTCCATGGTTGTATTAGTCATTCAAGGACTATTCATACCCAATTACCATCATTTAGTTATATTAAAGCTAGGTATAACAAGCTATACCTAATTAGGGTTACATATCAACACAATATGGTTATCATCCCTTCTATTCATATGAGTGAATAGGTAAGACTAACTTATTAAGGGTAATCCTCCATTTGATCCATCATCATTCAACCCATATCGCCATCCTACAATGTCACCCAGAACCATTGGATGTTTAAAAGGTAAGACTATTAGTTGTTTACATAAGTAAACACCCATGGGCGTTCTAGTGGGCATTACGCACTTGTTACACAACAACCGCTTAGAGGACGGGCAAAGCAAGGAGGGCAACGAGTGGGAGAAATGGAGGTTTGGGCTTTAGAGGGGTTTGGTGTTGCTCATATTTTACAGGAGATGCTTACTTATAAATCTGATCATATTAGAGCTCGTCAGGAAGTACTTGGTACTACGATCATTGGCGGAACAATACCTAGCCCTGAGGATGCCCCAGAATCCTTTCGATTGCTCGTTCGAGAACTACGATCTTTGGCTTTGGAACTGAATCATTTCCTTGTATCTGAGAAGAATTTCCAGATTAACAGGAAGGAAGCTTGATCTGAATGAATCAGAATTTCTATTCTATGATTGACCGATATAAACATCAACAACTTCGAATTGGACCAGTATCTCCTGAACAAATATGTTCTTGGGCCAACAAAATTTTACCTAACCAGTAAAAATGTGAGTACTTCATTCCATTTCATTAATCAAGAACAAAAAATGGTATTTCTCAAAATCCCTGACTACAACGATACTATTTGCTGATTATACCAATCCACATATACCTCTCTCTTAGAATATAGAATAAAGAGAAATTCCCATTTTTGTCTGATGGGCAAAAGAGTTCTATAGAAGAAGAGGTTCGTGCTTCCTTTGTTGAGATAAGGACAAACGATCTGATTCGTGATTTCATAAGAATTGAGTTAGTCCAGTCCCCAATTTCGTCGTATATTGTAAAAAGGAAGGATACGGCGGGTTCGGGATTTCTTTGCCATAATGGATTAGATTGTATACTTGGATAAACCACCTACTAAGTCCTTTATTTGTTCTTTAGAAAGAGTCACCATCTAAACCTAGGCATCCCTTGATTAACAACACAAAAAGTTCCATTGAGAGTAGGGTAAAACCCACAATCGACTATTCAGCTAAAACAAGTCATCCATTGTCAATAATTAAGCTCCTTAAGTTGATCATATAAAGGAAACCATCTAAATCACATTATTAGGACCAACATATTACATTAGCCATCATTCCCCTTAATGGAGGAATAAACAGTATATATGGACCATTGGGTTAAATTCACATGTTAAAACCATCAATTACAGTATAGGTCTAACCATTGCATCAAGTAACCCAAGAAACCATTGGCCTAAGGCTTAATTGATGCTAAAACTACAATGCTTGACTCACCATAGGTTGTAGAGACCTGATCCAACATCATTAGTGACCATTAAGTCACCATAGGTTGTTGGATCAACACTAATTCATTAATCAACATCAAATATCAAACTAATGTCAACATTGATTGATAACATCAGTAGGGTACTTAATGGTTGATCATTAAACTTCTAATTCATCCAAAACCTGACCTAAGGGGGTGAACATAGTTTTTCACCATCATTTGACACCCTTGATCACGACCATCATTTTTATGAATACAACACCATAGGGATGTTGCAATGGTACCATCATCGGGTCATGGTTTATAGAAGAAATCAGCTTTAAACCCTAAAATTGACCTTTGCTTGATAGGTGCTTAGCACCATAGGTTGTCAAAACAACCTGATCCAAGTCATATTATACATTAGGAATAACATACACATGATCACAGGTTCATATATAACTGAAATCAGAACAGGGAACATTATAAAAATCAAAATCCAAGTCAAGCATAGCTTTTTAGTGCATGGATCATCATTTTCAAGCAAGAACATGATCTAGAAAGCCTATGGTAAGCAATAAACGTGGAGCAAGTTATAAAACTTACCTCTAATAAGAAGATGAAACCCCACACCGAAGAAATCTCGAGAAGGTAGGGTAGAAAATCCAAGAATAAGCTATGAATTTGTCCATCTAGCACCTTTCTTCATCAAATGAGCAAATCCGAGGTTCAAAACGTCCGGATTCGACTGGAATTGTGTCCTGGGGTTGTCGTCAACCTCAGAATAAGCCCAAATTGAACCTGCTGCACACAGCAGCTATCACGCACAAACAGGTTGAAGAAGAAACCTTGGCTAGGGGTTGAATCGAGGGCTAACAGATATTGATTCGTGCTTAGGAACCTCAGACGAACTCAAAGACACCGATTTGGTGCTACTCCTCACCCAGAATGGTCCTGGTTCAGACCTGTTGCAAGCAGCAGGTACTTGGTTCACGCACAAGTGGAAGAAAGACCTTGGTTGGGTGCTGAATCGAGGCTAGGGTTGCGAAATTTTGCTCTGGATCCACGGCCGAGCTCGATGCCGCTTTAACCTTAGTGTTTGTTGCGCCCAAGGCTCCTGGCCGCTACCCTCATAGCTGCTGTGCAGCGCTGCTACTGGGGTGCCGCCCTACAGGTGGGCGCCGCTAGGGCAAGGCAGAGGAAGGACGGAGGAAGAAGAAGGGAAGAGGAAGGGTGGACGGAGGCAGAGCTTGCTGGCTTGAAGCTGAGGAGCTCCAAAATCGCCCTTTGGCTCTCCCTCTACTGCGGACGTTCAGCCTAGTTTGGGTGCCGCCTTTCTCTATTCTATCGGGTGGAAGAGGGGATAAGGAAGAAAGGGGAAAAAAGGAGTATTAAAGAAAAAATGGAAAAATTGCAATTTAGGTCCTAGAGTCTTGAAAACACCATAACTCTCACCTCGATTGCCCAATTTGCACGATTCTTTTTGCAACGTTTCAAGCGCGGAATCCGCTACCTTCTCAATTGGGTAAATTTCAGAAAAGTCCAAAATGTGCATAAAATTGCATAACTTGCTCAAACAGTGTCCAAATTGGACCAAATTTGAAACTTAAGCTTGTCTTATGATTTCAAAGCATATCTGTTACAACCCCAATTTTTGGGTTCTTTTGGTGAAAAATGTAATTTCTCCTATTAAAGATATTTGAAAAAATAATGATATAATTTGTTTTGAATAAATGGATTTCGTCTACAATAGCCTTGTTAATTGTTTTGTGGGCTTTATTGGCTATTGGGCCCAATAACAAGGAAAAGACAAAAGAAACTCCATTATTAAATGAGTAAATAAGAAAATGAGGAAAAGAAAGATGTAGAAACCTCTAGAAGATAAAGGAATGATATCCAAAGTTGGATTTTGTGCCTCTTGGGTTCCTTGGGTTCCAAGGAGTCCAAAGTTGCAAAGATAATGCAACAAGAAAAGAAAATATCAATTAAATATTTATTTATTAAGAAAGAAATTGAAAATAATGATAAAATGTGGAAAATAAGTGGAAAGAGGTATAATTGAGTTATCCTTGGGGGATTTTCGTATCCAAAGGATTCTTAATGTTAAAAGGAATGCCAATGAGGAAAATAAAAAGAAAGATAAAGAGAAATCCTTGAAAAGAGATACTTGAATAAGAAATAAACAAGATAATGAGAAATAATGGATATAGATGCATCTAGAAGGATAATAAGTATCCACTAAAAAGGATTTCGAAATATTAGAGTTTCTTGGGGACCAAGGAGCCCCAATGGATAAAAAGAAAGAGAAAAGGCAAATAATAACAAAATAAGAGGATATTGTGATACATCATTAATAACTTTTTGATAATATCAAAAAGAGATGTTATTTGCTTTAAGAAAATAGATTTTCATGGCCAATAGATTAAAAGGCAAGGCTAGAGATAATGAAAGAGATTATTTTCATATTTCTAATTATCCATGAAATAAACAATAAGAAGAAGATAAATAGGAGAGAGAATATTACTTCTCCTTGAAGGAATGTGACTCCTATTGGGAAAGGACCTTGTTAATTTGTGAATAGCCAACCTAGGGCTTCGTTGCCCGCCCCTATATAAAGGGTAGAGCCCCTGGTTCAAAGGAAAGAGAGATCCTACGTAGCCCTCTCTATTCTCCTTCTTCTTCCTTGTTTTCGTCTTTAAACCCTAACCACAAAGAGCAGCGTGAGTATGAAGCTATAAGGGGACCAGAGAGGTTGCGATGGAAGCACAATACCCCACGTTGCTGAAGGGAAGGTTAGCTATCGTCCTCATGCCCTAGTCGAGGTGCAGCAGCGGTCGCACGACTGCAAAAGCAGCCGCACGTCGCAGGCATGAGGAGCGTGAAGACGACCATGCTAGCTGAGACCAGGTGGCGCAAGGGGGCGGCAGACCTAGGGAGATGGTTGGCGTTGAGTTTCGGGCCTTGGAGGTGGGAGGAGAACCCCCCCCCCCCCCCGAGCAGCTATGGTCAGCACGGCTAGGGCTGCACGAGGAAGAAGACGACCCATTGGTCATTGGATGGGTGTGCCCCTCCAAAGGCTGAAGGAGTATCCACTTAACCGAGGGTAGTTCCAACTTTTCATTATGTTTTCCAATGCAAGCAACGTTGCATGAAAGAGGTGACGTGGCATCTTCTGATTGGTCCAAAAAGGTAATCCTTGCAAAATTCATATCTAAATAATGGTAGCTCGGATTGGTACATCTAATATATGTATTTTGCTCAGAAAAATGAGAGGAAATCAATAAAAATGGTTTTAGAGGCTAATTCCTCTTGAAATTCGAAAAGTAGTGGAAGTTATCAACTTTAATGCTTTAATGATTAAGAAACCCTATTTTAAGATGATTAATGTATTTAGTAGGGTTTAATGGATGATTAAAGTTGATATTAACATGTTAATTGTAAAAAGGTACATTAAGAACAAAAAGGATGAACTTTACATGTAATTGGTTAGTTTAGAGTTTCATGTGCATAAATATGTTTTAATGGGCCTTGAAACCCTAATATTGGTCATTGTGACTCTTAATGGCTTTAGTTGTTCAATTTCATGATCAAAGTTGAGATATGATAATTCTAAGCTATTTTGAGTATAAAAGTTCCTAATTATGGATAAATACCCTTAATGTAGAAATTAGGGTTTTCTAATGGATAAAGGTAGAATTACTGATAAATAGAGTTCATATGTGAATTAGACCATAATGAACAGTGAATTGATGATAAATGAGCATAATGATCTTGTCATGGATTAAAAGGATAAAAATGGTAGCTTTAATGTAAAAGAGGCTTAATGGACTTAATTAATGGTTAATTGTGCTTCTCTGGAATTAGGGTTATATGTTGTTAAAAGATAACCTTAATATCTTTCATAAGGAATAGATGAGATAATTAGGGTTTGTGAGTAATTGTATAAAATTAGGGTTTAAAATAGTAAAAATGAAATGAAACCCTAATTGCAATGGAAACCCTAAAAGTGGACTAGAACCCTAGGAAGCGAGCTAGGTTTAATAGATCTTGATGGCATGATCAATAATAGGATATTGTATGCATATTTCAGGATCTCATTTCGTGCTTGCTTGAATTCTTGATTGATTGGATTATTCTATCTCAAATCAGCCTGACAGATATGTGGTTACGCTTATGGATAATCACTTTAGTTTCACGGTGATTCCCGAAAGTTTTATCAGTTGCCTGAAAATAACTGCTTGGATGACTTTTATTTCATGCAACTATAAAGTGGCTATGATTATCACTATAAATATGTATATATAACTGGCTTAGATTTGGGTCCTCCTCTGTGGCTTTGCAAATACTAAAAAGGGTAACCTAGAGCAAGGTCTAGGCTATCATGAGTTAGAAATCGGGCTACCCACGTGTAGTGCCATGAGACTCTCTAGCACACCATGAGTTAAGGAGTGGGATACCTACGGGTAGTGCCATGTGACTCAACCCTAGAAATTGATTCACCTGTTAGGTAGGATCATGAGGGGTTTAATGGGGATCTACCATAAGGAAGGTAGCTTCCAGGTCCTGTGTAGGGACAGTGCAGAGGATAGGGTATGTATGGATCGCGCAGTTATATTTAAAACGTAAAGGTGTTTGTTAAATCATAGTTGACTATAATATGTTGTTACAGTTAATTGCACGATTATTGTTTCCCCCACATACCAGCTTTATGCTGACCGATGTTTTGTTTGTCAACGTTTTAGGTACAAAACCAAAAGGACAAACAGTAAATTGGCATATTTTGAGATGCATGAATTAAAGTACAAGGAGGATTAGTTAGAATAGAATTCATACGTGGATACAAGTTTAGAAATCCAAGTTTTCAAAAGGTAAGCAAAATTTTATTTTATCGCATCTTTTTAGTATAGTCTGGTAGAATTTGATAATTATTATTGATTATTTTTCGAACCTTTGATCCGGAAATTGGGATAATGGCTCTAACCTCCTGGTCTCCCTTAATTGGGGGTTATCGGAAGGCAGGGTCGTTACAGTTGGTATCAGAGCATAGGTTCCTCATTTAATCTTTGATAATTATTAAATTTTACAAACTTTGTAGAACCCAAGGTTGTTATTAGAGGATTTTTCGAAAGACAAAGGTGTCTAGAAAAGGATCACGTCCGGGGGCTGGCAAGATTTTCCTCCACACCGCTAGTCGGAATACAAGGACTCCCGGATTATTGTGACTGTCTGGCCAATGTCTTAGGATTTGACTTGAAATAAGATACCTTTAGGACTCTCTCATCTGATTCATCCCTTCTCAACTCAAATGTTGTTAAGGACCTTAAGGATTAGGGCTTTCTCTCTTTTCCTCACCCTCTTGAGGAATGGGTAAGGTTGATAAGGTTTGAGGAATCCTCCACCAAATTAATGAAAAGCATGTAAATAAGATGTCATGGACATAAGCTTAATAGATTAATCGTAAACTAAAGAATAGATACATGCTTAGGTCGTATGACATATGTTGTCATGCCCTCAGGAGAGACCTGAGGCTAGACCTCCTTGTCAGGAGGATGAGTGGAGAAAGTTAGTCTTGGAGGTAGAGACCTCCATTATAAGTAGAGACCTGGCGCATCCTCTAAGGATGATGCTAACCCTAACCCTAAGTGGTGAAAGAGAGATGGCATGATGAGTTATATGTCATGATAGACCAGGTGTGTGGACATGCTTTTGGATGCCCATGACGTCTTGAGCCATGTGAGGTTGGATGACCTAGTGCCTTGGCGACCCAACCCTAGGAAGGGTCGTGCATGTTAGAGTGAAGGATAGCTCCTTCAACAATGAGGTTAGTGAAGAACCTATGGAAACCCTATGGGTTTATGTGAGTAGGGCATAACATGCACCCAGAGTACGTTAGTAGTGCGGCAGTAGGTTGAAACCCTGGCCAGGAGAGTATGATGGATAGCTTATGAGATAAGCATAAAGAGCTATGGATAGCCTTGAGAAAACATAAGTTTGAACATAGGCTTCACCCATGTAGGGGTGTGCTTGTGAGCTTGATCCACCTTCATAGAGAGAGGAACTCTAGTAGAAGGTTGTTTGTAGGGTTAGATCTAGAAAGAGAGAGAGAGTAGGACCCAAGCAAGAAGGTTAGAAGCCTAGACTCTGAGATATGAGGAACAATGGGGAGTTGAGGATGATGCGACCTAAGTGGATGATAGTGGTTGCCTCATGCTTGATCCTTGGAGGCTGATGATATATTGGTTTCCATTAGAGGAACCAAACCCTAGAGAGAGAATGAGGCTTCTGGTGCCTATGTGCCCATGGTGTAGGTGTTTACCTTCTGAGATAGGAAGAAGAGTTCCTTAGACCTGGAGAGGTTTAGTAACAGGTTGTGAGGCCTTATTGGTTGTCCTTAAGGACTCAAATCTGAAGTGTTGTTCGAGTAGAAGGATGACAGGAAGTGCATGACATGCCTTATACATGCTTGATTCGTGGTTAAGAGGTTGAGCATGCAGTTTGACACCCAAAAGTGAACCTAGGGTTCCTAGGCCTAAGAGGGGAAGTGGTGTACCTGATGCTCATGATGAGATTTGAGTTTCTATAGATTCGAGCATGGTACTCCTCATGTTTAGAGGAAAGGGAAACCCTCCCTTAAGTTTAAGGTATGTTTGATGAACCCCTCACAGCTAAGTTGATGACATGGGAAGGTATGATCTTGATCCAATGTTGAGGAATGAGAACAAGTGTGGCCTAGCATGGTTTAGTAGGTGGTATGCTTGTGCCTTAGTAGCTTTCTAGGGTTAAGCATGCTCATGTTGATGTAAACCCTAAACATAAGGACGTTTGTGACCTTTGTTATCAAAATGTAGTTTCCTCCTATCCTGGGAGAGGGACCCTTTTGTAGGGTAAAGAAGTCTCATAGGATCTTGAGAAGCTAAGTGAAAAGTACATGGTATGAGAATGAACCTATAGACCCATAGATAATCATCTCTAAGTGCATGTGGATGTGTTACCATGGAGGTAACAGGTATGGGGCCTGACCAAGGTAGGCAGGTCACCATGACCCCTATGAAAGGATGGAAGATAGCCCATGAATGCAGAGAGAGATGATGAAGGCTTGGGTAAGGTTCTAAGTTGGACATGTGCTATAATAGAATCCTAAGTCTATCCTAGGGACAGGTAGGAATAAGATCGATGGAAGTGGGAGTTGCCTAATTCACTAGTTGCACATGACCATAGGGTCGGGAGGTAACAACTATCATTGTGTGAGGCCATGGGTTAGGAGATTGATCACCTTCCTGAACTCATGGGACCCAAAGGGTAGATGAGTAGGGCACTCTCTGGATGCATAAGGGAAGAGGGATGACCCCTAAAGTGTCGGAACCCTATAGACCTAGAGGAGATGACCAAGGAATGTGTGTGGTGACCCAAGTGGGTTCGAGACCAGTTTTCCATGGAAGTAACTTTGATATCAAGATGATGGTGAGGTAGAGACATAAATTGCATGTTTCAACTTAGATTTGAAGGTGTACTGGAAAGGTGGGATGTACCATCTCTACTCTTGGAATAGGAAGAACTTTGTGTTTGGATGACCGCCAAATGCTTATTTCCTCTTGTTATGGGAGTGAGAGATAGGACAGTACGCATGCCATACACCAAGGATAAAGATGATGTGAGTTGGAACGTTGCTATAAGGTATGAGGACAGAGATGATAAAATACCCTTGTAGGGTGAATGATATGTGGATGGTTTACAAACATCAAGAGAAATAAGGTAGTCATCTTATGAGGATGTTTTTAGCATGAGCTATGTGGAATTTGCAAGTTATACAAGGTTGAGTTCGAAAACCAAGAGAATGAGCTTAGAGTTTTCTTGATGAAGATAGACTTAGAGTTTGAGATGAGATGATAAGTGGAATACATGGAGGTGTAGGTCTTCAAAATTACCTAACACCTAAGGATGTGAAGTGGTAATGGATGCTCTGGATGAGATGCAGCTGCCTAGTTAGCTAGAGGCTAGAAAAAGATGTTAGGTTAACCCTAAGTTTGAAAAAGAGATAAGTTTGACTAACACTCAGATGTAACGATATCGGTTGATCGAGTTAGTAGTTGTTTGGTTAGCCAGCCTAGGCCTTGATGCAATGGAAGGATGGTGGTAGAACCTAAGATGCACTTTTTTGGAAAAGAAGGTGATGAAACCCCGACTAGAATGGTTTAGGGTTTCCGAGGTATCAAGCTTGAGGAATCATGACAATACAAGAGATCATGATTGAAGATCACCATACACCATGGTACTATGAAGATAGTAAGTGAAAATAGTACTTTGGATGCCTAAGATGAAGTTGCATGTGGTATGTTTCCATGCAAGCCAGGAGGTGAAGGACGAACACCAGTAACCCAGTGTATTGATATAGAGGATAAAGAGAGTCCCTGAGAGGGAATGGGAGTTCATCACTATAGATGTTGTGGTGAGTCTCCCTGGACCCAGGAAGGTCAGGATGCAATATGGGTTATGGTAGATTGCCTTACCTATATGACATGAGAAAGAAGAGTACTGTCAAGGGACAGATCTGATTGAACTACATATGAGGGAGATGGTTCAACTACACCATGATGCGAGTTCAAAAGTTCTTGAGTATAACCTAAAGATTCACTTCCATAAGGTGGAAGTAGATATAGGAAGAACTCGATGTTAATATAGTTTATCACCCCTAACTAATGGTTAGTACGATCCAGACTAGAGGGTCTGATGAGAGCATGTGTGCTCGTTCAGGGTGATATCTAGAGACAGTTATTGTCTTCTGTAAGATGTGATGATAACCACCATAGCCAGTGTCGGGATGTAAAGGAGCTCTGTAAGGGAGGTTGTGTCGGTCACCACTTCATTAAGATGATGTTAGTGAAGGGACCTCGTGAAGGCCTAAAAAGGACCACAGTGAGTGAAGATGAAGTCGCTTTGATCGTATGATGGCTGAAAGGAGCCCAGGGACGACATGAGTCGTAAGCTGATGCAAAGTAGACTGACGTGCAGTTCACTCTGGGGGAATATGTGACATGAAAATTCGACCCCTCTAAGTTATAGCTAAGAGAGATGAGTCCCTGATGCTTGGGTTCTTTTTGAGATGGTTTGGTGGAGAAGGTTAAGTTTGCCCTTACCCCTCAGGATGATGTGATGTGTGATGAGTTCCATGTGTCCAATTTAGAGCACTATGTGAGGTATCTGGGCCATGTGTAGAGCAATGAACCTAGTGAGCCCCAAGGGAGGCTGAAATGACCTTAGTCACCTGTGAGGTTTATAGATGCCAAGGTGAAAGAACTTAGAGAAAAGATTATGTGATGATAAAGGTTCTTTGGAAGTGCCATGGATAGGGCAAAGCCACATAGGGGCCAATGATGGACATGTAAAAGTCTTATCCTGAACTGTTTGTTTGCTTGATGCAATTCTGAGGACACAATTCCTATAAGAAGGGAAGGATGTTACAACCCCAATTTTTGGGTTCTTTTGGTGAGAAATGTAATTTCTCCTATTAAAGATATTTGAACAAATAATGATATAATTTGTTTTGAATAAATGGATTTCGTCTACAATAGCCTTGTTAATTGTTTTGTGTGCTTTATTGGCTATTG
Organism: Alisma plantago-aquatica; assembly: GCA_963693085.1. Taxonomy (NCBI): domain Eukaryota; kingdom Viridiplantae; phylum Streptophyta; class Magnoliopsida; order Alismatales; family Alismataceae; genus Alisma; species Alisma plantago-aquatica. The sequence continues at coordinate 576,801,720 of OY856410.1, forward strand.
GGCCCAATAACAAGGAAAAGACAAAAGAAACTCCATTATTAAATGAGTAAATACGAAAATGAGGAAAAGAAAGATGTAGAAACCTCTAGAAGATAAAGGAATGATATCTAAAGTTGGATTTCATGCCTCTTGGGTTCCTTGGGTTCCAAGGACTCCAAAGTTGCAAAGATAATGCAACAAGAAAAGAAAAGATCAATTAAATATTTCTTTATTAAGAAAGAAATTGAAAACAATGATAAAATGTGGAAAATAAGTGGAAATAGGTATAATTGAGTTATCCTTGGTGGATTTTCGTATCCAAAGGATTCCTAATGTTAAAAGGAATGTCAATGAGGAAAATAAAAAGAAAGATAAAGAGAAATCCTCGAAAAGAGATATTTTAATAAGAAATAAACAAGATAATGAGAAATAATGAATATAGATGCATCTAGAAGGATAATAAGTATCCACTAAAAATGATTTCGAAATATTAGAGTTTCTTGGGGTCCAAGGAGCCCCAATGGAGAAAAAGAAAGATAAAAGGCAAATAATAACAAAATAAGAGGATAATGTGATACATCATTAATGACTTTTGATAATATCAAAAAGAGATGTTATTTGCTTTAAGAAAATAGATTTTCATGGCCAATAGATTAAAAGGCAAGGCTAGAGATAATGAAAGAGATAATTTTCATATTTCTAATTATCCATGAAATAAAGAATAATAAGAAGATAATCAGGAGAGAGAAGATTACTTCTCCTTGAAGGAATATGACTCCTATTGGGAGAGGACCTTGTTAATTCGTGAATAGACAACCTAGGACTTCGTTGCCCACCCCTATATAAAGGGTAGAGCCCCTAGTTCAATGGTAAGAGAGATCCCATGTAGCCCTCTCTATTCTCCTTCTTCTTCCTCCTTGTTTTCGTCTTTAAACCCTAACCACAAAGAGCATCATGAGTACGAAGCTATAAGGGGACTAGAGAGGTTGTGATGGAAGAACGGTACCCCACATTGCTGAAGGGAAGGTTAGCCATCGTCCTCAGGCCCTATCTGAGGTGCAACAGTGGTTGCACGACTGCAAAAGTAGCCGCACGTCGCAGGCCTGAGGAGCGTGAAGACGGCCATGCTGGCTGCGACCATGTAACATCCCGGACCTGAGTTATGTTTTAACCCTAGGTATTTTTCTTAATAAAGTTGATTAGATGCTTAATCTTATCTTGTGAAAAGTAATTAGGCCTCATGAGGAACTTATGTTTCAATTTTGGTCCCGTTTGAACAATGTTGAAGCAATGCTTGCTTATTTTGGACTAAAGTACAAATTACCCAAGTTAAGGGGCTAACTTGCAAATGTTACATAATAATATGTTCCTCTGATGTTGAGACATCATAATAGTGAATATGATGTAGTAGTATGGTTTCTACAAGCTGGGACACCAAGATAGAGATTGTTGGACAATGTTTGTGTATTAAAACCTAGTTTTGATGTAAAGTGCAATTTACCCAAAACCTAAGGTTTAATATGCAAATTACCACTTCAATAAGGTCCCTAATGTTTCTTGGCATCATTTAGAGCAAATAAAATGAGAGGGGCGCCTCATTTGAAATAAGTTGGAGGAGAGAGAATCTTGATATTAAAATAATCAAGATTTAAGCCTAATTGGAACCCTAATTCTATTTAATACAAAAATAAATAAAATAATTGAAGGGGCCTTCAACCAAAATTAAAATGGTTGGATTCATATGTGTTTGGACGAGCTTAATCCTTGCAAAGGCACGAGCATATCCTAAGGAGGTGAAAATTCCACTCACCATTATTATAAGAAAAAGAAATTCCACTCAAAAATGGATATTAATATTATAAGGGTTAAGGTGCTTAATTTCTTTTCCCTTTATTCTTGTCTTGGATAATGAAGAGGTTTTGCAAGAACATGAATATGGCTTCGTGTCCAAGAAATGGAGGGGGATTTGGTGGGAATTATTTTGGGAATTAAAGAAAATAATCCCATTTTCTCTCTCCTTGGGATTTCCTTATACATATCCCTTTTTCCACTCTATTAAGGACTTCTTTTCAGATTTCCTTTCTTCCTTTGCCTTGACCGACCCCAAGAGAATATCAGGAACAGGAGTAGGACGACCCCAACCTTTTGGTAAGGTCCTTGACCTTCGTTCTCCTTGATTCCATGGTGGAAATAAAAAATAAATCATTGATTTCTTCTTAATTTGATCTCCGCATCAACCCTAGCCAATCTTTTCAACCAAAAGCTTGAGGACGAGCTTAGTAGGAGTTGTAAAAGCTTCATCCACCATTGTTGACGTGATCTTGGAGCTTTGGATCTCAATTGGAGGTGGGTTTTATAACTTGAAACCCTAACTTTGTTGTTGCATTCAATTCCCCATCAAATAATGATCATTTCTCTATTTACAATTATTGATTTGGTTGATTAATGCAACCTCCATGGAAATCACAGCAGGTTTCGTGGGTCTAGAGCTTGATTATGATGACATCATAATAATCACACACCTCCTCAAATATCTAGACCAAACGGTTTCAATCAAATGTCCAAACGGTTTGTGTTTGGGAGCAAACGATTTCAAACCATTTGGAATGAAACAATTTCACTAAACCGCATATAAGCAAACGGTTTAAGACCACTTGGTGATGTTGAATAGGATTAACCATTTGGGGACTTGTTCATAATGATCTAGGTTAAATGACCCACCAATTAATATTGATTAACTCCAATTGGTTCATGAGTTGAAGGTCCATCAATCACCTAAACCCTAATCGGGTTGAGTGCTGATTTCATAAGTAATTGAGTTTGAAACTTGGGTTGATTGACCCAAACGGTTTCAAAACAGTTTTGGAATTACCCAAACGGTCTCAAGACCGTTTTGAGGTCAACCAAACCGTTTGGAGGTCTAGGGTTGAGTATGGTTAGGTATTTGAAGATTCAAACATATGGTATAAACCCTAATCGGCTAAGTGCTGATTTTGCAATTGAATGAGTTGATGCTTTGGGTTGATTGACCCAAACGGTTTCAAGACCGTTTTGGAATCACTCAAACGGTCTCAAGACTTTTTGGGGGTCACCCAAGACCGTTTGGAGGCCTAGGGTTAAGTTTGGTCAAGTGTTTGAAGGTCCAAAGATACCAAATTGAAATACAATTAAGTGCTGATTTGGTGATCAATCCTAGGATCCAAACCCTATTGAATGACATGATTAATGATGATATGATGGGAAAATGGTCTCAAGACCGTTTGGAGGTCATCCAAACGATCCCAAGACCGTTTGGGGGTCACCCAAGACCGTTTGGAGGTATAGGGTTGACTATGGTTAGGTGTTTGAAGATCTAAAGGTACTAAGTTGAAGTGCAATCAAATGATGATTTGGTGATCAATCCAATGATCCAAACTTTCATTGATTGACTAGGATTTTGATGTTGACATGGGAAAACGGTCTCAAGACCGTTTGGAGGTCATCCAAACGACCTCAAGACCGTTTGGGGTCAGGTCATGCCCAATTTGGATGAAGGCTCAATGGTTTCAAAGTAACCAATCTCACATTGATTAATGTTGAAAGACCAACGATTCCAAACCCTAATACAATTGATTCAAACCCTAATTGATGATCAATTGAGGGTCAAATCAGTTGAAGGTTGACCTATTTAACTTAATTGAAGTATGGTGATATGTCCAATTGATGATTGCTTACATGAATTCAATGGTTGAAGAATTCAACATTGGAAACCCTAATTTGATTGGAGTGGTTGGGACCCTTTTTGGTCCTTGCGGTTTTGAGGGGGTTTGAACCAAACGGTCTCAAGACCGTTTGAGTCCAAACAGTCTCAAGACCGTTTAGGACCAAACGGTCTCAAGACCGTTTGGGACCGAACGATCCCAAACCGTTTAGGTGCATGTAGTTTCAAAAAGTCAACTTTGGCAAACGGTCTTCACCACCTACTTTACTAAATGGTTTTGAGTATTCAACCAAGACCGTTTGAGGTATGATTGGTCAAGACCATTTGAGGTATAAGTGACCAAGATCATTTGGAAAGTAATTAGTCAAATTGTATGAACACTTAAAGTGAATAAAGGTCAATGGTTTAAGTGGTCAATAACATGATGTAAATCAATGGTGTTTATAATAACGGTACCTTTAATGAGATAGGGTGATTAGTACCCTTCAAGTAGCTAGCCTAATGATCATGGTGATAATGACATAAACCATGATGTCAATTCTTCTTCAAGATTGAGTTGACTTAGCTTAGTCAAGGCTGAAGCAAACATCATCTTGTAGAAGATGATATAGAAGATTTCCTACATGATTGATAATCAAGTAATAGACTTTCTATATGAATGAATGTTTTATTAGGGTATGATCCTTCATAGTGACATCATGAAACCCTAATTATGAGGGTTAATGAATCATAACCCTAACTGAGAATATTAATGGAAGTAATCTTACTACATGATGATGGTATGATCTTAATTCATAGTGATGGTAGGATAAACCCTAATTCAGGGTACTTTGATGATCACTCCTACTTGGGGTGAATAGTAAACCCTAATTTAGGGTGATGTGATATGAATAGTAAATCCTAATTTAGGGTGATGTGATATGAATAATAAATCCTAATCTAGGGTGATGTGATGTGAATAGTAAACCCTAATTGTGGGTTATGGAATAAGAAACCCTAATGGAGGGTGATGACATGAGAAACCCTAATTGGGGGTGATGTCATGAGAAACCCCAATTGGGATGAACAATAAGTCTAATTGTGGTTTATTGAATATGAAACCCTAGTTTTAAGTGATGTTATGTGGAACCCTGATATTATGATATGGTGTAAGACTCAATTCATGGTGATGTCATGTGATGATATATGAAACCCTAGAGATGGTTTAATAGCCAGTACACCAAAGAGAGGTGTGGCTAAAATAATTAAATAAGATGAATATGTTATAGACATGAAGGATAGGGTTGATGAACCATGTGAATGATAAGGTGGTGATATTAATGAATAAGGATCTAAGAGACAAGATGATGCCTAGATCCTTGTACAACCATCTCTATACATGAGTAATAGCCTATACACCTTACAATGATGAGGATATGAAACTTTTAGGAATGATGCATGCTATACTAAATAATGATGTGAATAACATCCTAAGAGTTGAAATACCTAAAATAGTTGATAATGGTTTATCTTATATCAATAATGTCTATCAGTTGGATAAGTCCATATCACTAAAGACAATTGGACAATTCTAATGTGTGACCCATGCACCATATGATGAAAGTAACAAGTTAGTGGATAAAGTATTAAGAGGGAAATACCTTAATACAAAGTTAGTTGATTAACTTAAGAATATGGAAATGAAAATAAAGTGATACATTCAGATATGATAGATATCACATTCTGTATTTCAATGTAGACTTATCTTGATGAACCTCTAATCCAATACTCTTGGTTAAGAAACACATGAAATGTGTGATATGCAATAATTACAATAAAGATGTGATGAACTCAATGTACTTAGATAAATGTAGACCAATACACCTTGAGAATGGGGTAAGCTAATCAATGAGTATAATGTAATTATATCATGACAAGGATGAGAAATAAACTCATGCTTTGAATTGATGATCATTAATGATATATGATAAGAATGGTAATCATAAGAAAATACTTATGATGTCTTGGATGCTCCTATAGGTGTGGAGTAATACATTAGGGTTGAACTAATAATGTGAGCATGAAACCATAATTAAAGCATGATGGGAAACCCTAACCCTAATTTTGAGAAAAAGGGAATGAAAAGCCCTAATTGATAGATAACCCTAATCCTGATAAAGGATGGTGGTGTTACTAATGTTTCATATGATGTGACAAATGACTTACATGACTGTTATCATAACCATGTAGACATCATGAGATGATGAACATCACTAGATATGAGCTATGACTTTCATATAATTATCATGTTGTATGGCCTTATGTGCCTAATGTTGTTGTTGCTTAGTAAAAGTAACAAAATGTGCATGAACCTCATGAGTTCCATGAGTAAGTTGTTTCCTAGTGAAAGGTGTGAAAACATTTAATAGGCTTTGAGAGCCATGTGAGATACTTGTGTAACAAGTATTATGCATACCTCAATCTGAGGACCCAGAGGTAATAGTTACCTAATAAATGGTAACAGTGATAGTGATGAATTGAGGGTATGAATACCCAAAGTTGATAAGTACGATAATGATGTTGCTGAGGGAAGTGAACTTTCAAAGAAATGAAATGAGGGACTGAGATCCCAATGTCTTATAAAGACTGACAAGTGATTGATGAAAATAGTACTTGTTTCTTAATGGTATTTGTCTGAATAAGTTATGGTTGAGAACATGACTGATGCTAAAAGAAAATGATTATGTACTTAATTAATCAAGTGAAATCATATCATGTAGAGCCCTGACCATAGATCCATCATCGTCACCAATAGGTGATGGTGAAACGGGTGCTCTGCGGCAAAACCCGTAACGCATATTTTGAATATGTGGGGGAAATGGGCGACTGTATCCTGACGTCCTAATGAGGGAATTGATGAAAGGTAAACAACAAACCTCTCAATTCTTCATTACTTGTACCGGGATGGATGTATCACGAATCCCCCGATGATTGGGACAGATGCAATACACATCTCCCAATAATGTTAATGCCGGATCGATGGAGATAAACATGAGATCTCACGATTGCGAAGAGAGTACAACACACCATTGTAACTCTAATAGCGAAGTTGCCAGTATACCCTGGAAAGCTATATATATATCAGAGGCACAAGATGTCCTGCATGTAATCTAGCACTGACCGAGATATGGGAAGTCTTAGTAGCCGATTGACCTTGTATGGTACCGATTTCGACTTCGCAATGGTCAGTTGGAGCATGAGCGGTATACCTCGTCTCCTCAGGGCATAAGTGTGATTGTAAAATGTAACTAGCCATATAGCATGTTTGCTTAAGGTTTGAATATGGAAACTCATTGGCTAATGTTACATTCCTTTTATGCAATTTCAGTTGATAAATGTTATTCATATCTCTTTACATTCCTTGTAATTAGATAAATGGATTATGAATCTACCATGAGTAGATACAATGTTCTCCTTAGGAAAGGAGACTATCTTTCTCTGTTCATACAATGAATAATGTTGTTGTTAATATGTAAGATCTCCTATTCAATTTTAATATAATAATCTGCAACAACAATGTTTTGGCGGAGAGTTATATCTCCCGCTGGGGCAATTTACAATTGTCTCACCCCCGTGGGATCCAACATTTTTTTAGGTGGACGCGGACAAATAAGCAAACACTCTTTTGCAGGAAAAGGAAAGCAACAGCTTGGACAGCAGTGAGATCGCAGGTGGAGATGCTGACTGTCAGGTCATATAGTTAGAAAGTCCTATGTGTCGTCTCTATACTCTCAGGTCCTCGGAGTTTTTAGTTAGTGTTTTAATGAATCGATCCGAGATTTTGGCTTGCTGCCTCGAAGTTATATGTTGTCTATATTTTAAGTCTGGAGACAGCTGATGTTGTAAATCTCAAGAAGAGATAGTGCAAGACATGTACTTTGAAACAGAATGTAATTGTTATACTTTGGCTCTTGAAGAAAAAGATTTCCTATGTGTGGATCTCTTTGCAAAAAGTTTTAAATTTTTAGTGATTTTCAGTAATCCACAACAAATGATTCGCTTCTGCTTAGTTAATCTTGTTTTCGCGAGTCGGTCGTTACAGACCAGGTGGCGCCCCAGGTGCGCAAGGGGGTGGCGGACCTAGGGAGACGGATGGCGTTGAGTTTCGAACCTTGGAGGTGGGAGGAGAGCCCCCCCCGCCCCGAGCAGCTACGGTCGGCACAACTAGGGCTGCGCGAGGAGGAAGACGACCCATTGGTCGTTGGATGGGTTTGCCCCTCCGCAGGCTGAAGGAGTATCCACTTAACCAAGGGCGATTCTGACTTTTAGTTATGTTTTCCAATGCAAGCAACGTTGCATGAAAGAGGTGACGTGGCATCTTTTGATTGGTCCAAAAAGGTAATCCTTGCAAAATTCATATCTAAATAATGGTAGCTTAGATTGGTACATATAATATATGTATTTTGCTCATAAAAATAAGAGGAATTCATTAAAAATGGTTTTAGAGGCTAATTCCTCTTACAGTTCGAAAAGTAGTGGAAGTTATCAACTTTAGTGTTTTAATGATTAAGAAACCCTATTTTGAGATGATTAATGTATTTAGTAGGGTTTAATGGATGATTAAAGTTGATATTAACATGTTAATTGTATAAAGGTACATTAAGAACAAAAAGGATGAACTTTGCACGTAATTGGTTAATTTAGAGTTTCACGTGCATAAATATGTTTTAGTGGGCCTTGAAACCCTAATATTGGTCATTGTGACTCTTAATGGCTTTAGTTATTCAATTTCATGATTAAAGTTGAGATATGATAATTCTAAGCTATTTCGAGTATAAAATTTCCTAATTATGGATAAATACCCTTAATGTAGAAATTAGGGATTTCTAATGGATAAAGGTAGAATTAATGACAAATAGAGTTCATATCTGAATTAGACCATAATGAACTGTGAATTGATGATATATGACCATAATGATCTTGTCATGGATTAAAAGGATAAAAATGGTAGCTTTAATGTAAAATAGGCTTAATGGACTTAATCGATGGTTAATTGTGCTTCTCTAGAATTAGGGTTATATGTTGTTAAAAGATAACCTTATTATCTTTCATAAAGGATAGATGAGATAATTAGGGTTTGTGAGTAATTGTATAAAATTAGGGTTTAAAATAGTAAAAATGAAGTGAAACCCTAATTGCAATGGAAACCCTAAAAGCGGACTAGAAACCCTACAAAGCGAGCTAGGTTTAATAGATCTTGATGGCATGATCAATAATAGGAAATTGTATGCATATTTTAGGATCTCATTTCATGCTTTCTTGAATTCTTGATTGATTGGATTATTCTATCTCAAATCAGCCTGACAGGTATGTGGTTACACTTATGGATAATCTCTTTAGTTTATGGTGATTCCCAAAAGTTTTATCGGTTGCTTGAAAATAACTGCTTGGATGACTTTTATTTCATGCAACTATAATGTGGCTACGATTATCACTATAAATATGTATATATAACTGGCTTAGATCCGGGTCCTCCTCTGTGGCTTTGCAAATACTAAAAAGGGTAACCTAGAGCATGGTCTAGGCTATCATGAGTTAGAAATTGGGCTACCCACATGTAGTGCCATGAGACTCTCTAGCACACCATGAGTTAAGGAGTGGGATACCTACGGGTAGTGCCATGTGACTCAAACCTAGAAATTGATTCACCTGTTAGGTAGGATCATGAGGGGTTTAATGGGGATCTACCATAAGGAAGGTACAATCCAGGTCCAGTGCAGGGATAGGGCAGAGGATAGGGTATGTATGGATCACGCAGTTATATTTAAAATGTAAAGTTGTTTGTTAAATCATAGTTGACTATAATATGTTGTTATAGTTAATTGCACGATTATTGTTTCCCCCACATACCAACTTTATGCTGACCGGCGTTTTGTTTGTCGACGTTTTAGGTACAAAACCAAAAGGACAAATAGTAAATTGGCATATTTTGAGATGCATGAATTAAAGTACAAGGAGGATTAGTTAGAATAGAATTCATACGTGGATAGAAATTTAGAAATCCAAGTTTTCAATAGGTAAGAAAAAATTTATTTTATCACAGCTTTTTAGTATAGTCTGGTAGAATTTGATAATTATTATTGATTATTTGTCGAGCCTTTGATCTGGAAATTAGGATAACGGCTCTGACCTCCTGGTCTCCCTTAATTGGGGGTTACCGGAAGGCGGGGTCGTTACAATATCACAAGGTTATATTAGGGTTCTAAGCATTAAATTATGGTAATTAAGCTTGTTCAACTCATTAAACAAGTTTAGGGGTCTTACAACTATAAACCCCTAATAGGGATTTCGCCCCCAAAATCCAAGGTAAACAAAGACGGGTACTTTCTTTGCACCTCATCCTATTACCTTCACTTGCTTACTTTCATATCATGGTAATGTCACATCAGTCATACATATCTCATATTGGGTCAGCACAAAAATGCCCACATAAGAAGACATATCGTGATCCCATTAAGAAATTTAATCAACCCCATCTCACTCTTATTCAACTTGTTCTCATAACAGTTACTGCTTCAGCAACCCTAAGGTTTTTGAATAAATATTGATAATATTTTTGACCATATTTGAAATACTTTGACATGTCATCATTCAAAGATTGCTACAACTTGTAAGACATTACTTGAACACTCCCTTCCTCCTATTCATAAATTCTATTGATACATTGGTTAGTGTAAAGGACATAACTCTAAAGTCATCATGGTCATGTGGATTATGTCATCCAATCTAACTCGTATGCATTGATATTTTATCATAGGTTTATCATAAAGGAACATGGTATCACATATTTATTAACCAACAAACCATCTATCCTAGATAGTGGTCTTTCCCAACTATCACTGAACCATACACAACATTATAAAATCACTTTTGTTTTTCCTTAAAAACAACATTTATAGGATCATTATCAACTCTCTCTCTCTACAAGAGAGAAATACTTGGAATATTCATTTAATAAACATCTCCAACCTTCGCATATTTCTCATATTATTGATACATCTTGGATATTAGGATTCATTACCTTAGTATCCACCTCATGCACTATAAGGAACTCACATCCTTATCTCATCTACTTTTACCAACATAACAAGTATCAAGACATATAAAAGGAGTCTTCCTAATTATTGGAAGGCTCAAAAGGAAAATCATCACAAACTTTATGATCTTGGAACCATAGTCCAAGTAACCTTATGCTATAATAAGCTATCCACCGTCATGTTTACAATGAATCCAAACATACCAAGTGGCAATAATCCACTTGAAATATGTGCCCTAGAAAGGAAAGACACAAAGTCAAACACACTTCCCACATCATATCAACATTGTTCAGGGGTCACTAACAAAAAGGTAACCAATTCTATTTTCATTATGCATATTACAACTTCTTATGTATCATTTCACCTTTTTCATTTTTGGTTCCTTGCCATTAGCATAGGAATCATCATGATTTACATATCTCATCACTCCTTCCTTGATGACTATTTATCGCACTAGTGTGTGTTCTCTTATTTTATTATGTTTTTCAACCACTTATCGACAGGTAAATCATCATATTCCACATTTTCTTCATTTAATCGGGATCATCTCCCTTAATTTCTTTCACATGCCATGCTGATTTTTCATTAACACTTTCTTACACACATAGGTTGGTCTAAGATTAACTCAGGTTCTACCTTATTCCTTTATCATTGTTCTCATTTATATTCTCATTTTACTTATCATTGGAGTTCTCCCCGTCTTATGTGGATTTCATACCTTGAATCACTTTATAAGCATAGACTTATCTGTCTTTTACTTTATTATCTTCTTGAATCACATCTTCAAGAACTCCTCTTTTTCTAATTTGTATTCAGATTAGATTTCATGGTTTTGTATCTTTCTCTTATAGTTACCAAACATTCAAGTTTTGATAGATAATAATGCAATTCTCATCTTCTTTAAGGTAGAATCGAGATATTCACACCATGATTTCTTATTCGTTATGCTCTTTAGATTATCTCAAAATGACTATTTGATCAGAGTAATCAGAAATATAACAATCTAAGAGTTCCATACCCTTCTTCAATAATTGAATACCTGGCCAGGGCACCCAAATACTGAGATTAGGCAGTATGCACCATGTTTTTGTGTCACGTTCCTAACTTAGACATCATCCTAGTCTTAAGTACTAGTGTCCATGTAGACCCAGTGAACCTAAAGCTCTGATACCAAACTATGAGGACCCATTACACTAAACGAGATTACTCAAAACATAAAACACAATCAATCACTAATTAATTACATACCCAAAAATATGGGTAAATTAAAACCGATTTCAATGTCAGCACCTTCTCAGAATCATTTTCATAAGACCCCAACATCTTTCTTTTATCCATACTAGGCCAATAATTTGATACAAATGTTTTATTGCCTTAGCCACAACATATATACACAAAAGAACAATATTCGTATATATCACACAAACAAGCATTAACATGCTAACAAAATCCTGATTCATTTGAAACACCATATACAAACTTTTCCTGCCCGGACCTGAGAGTACGAGGACGACTCTAGGACAAACTAGACATCTAATCAACTTTATCAAAGATTCATTACTAGAGCTCCTCTTTTCTGCCACATGTTTGTTTTCGTCACTTCCGATTACCTAAAAAAATGTGGCGAACCACAAGGGTGAGACCCATGTCCCAGTAAGAGATATAACCTCCAACAACATTTATTACAACATTTTTAAGTAATTAAATAGTTAAGAAGATTAATCAGATGTAACAAATAAGATCAACAATATTGATGATTAACAAAATACATAAAGGAGAAGATAATAACTATCAGCATTAACCAAACTATCATCCTTTATCTTGTTGACAATATAAGCAATTCAGTAGCATACGCAGTTCTATCATCATAAGCAAGTCTAGCAACATAGCATAGCTAACAACATGAGCATGTCTAATTGGTTGAACATATCAACATCATAAGAAGAGCTAACAACATAAGCACAACTACCTGGATAAGCATGATTAGCAGTATATGCATGTCTAGTTATAAAGGCATGGCTAGCATGCTAAATATAACTAACAACATGAGATATCTAGCATCATGATTATAATCAGCTGTAGCAGTATAGTTATCAACAAAAGCATAGCTATTGTATGTACGCATCTACAATCTTAAGAATATCCACAACCTAAGTATATCTACTATCTCTTAATTGCACTAAGCATCATCGTTATGTAAAGATAACAAACAACGGTTATCATCCAATGTGAAATGTCATGTATAACCCTAAACAAATATGTTACACGGCTGTATTACAACTTTTATTATGCCATTCAAAGTCCAACTGACCCCTGCGAAGGGCTATTTGGTTCCGTATAAGATCTAGGAGTGCCGGTATCCTAAGATCTCTTCCCCTCAGTCAGTACGAGTAAAAAGGCAGTGACATATCAGTCAAAGCTGCCACCACAGTGACATATAGTCAAGCTGAAAACCACTAGTCCGACCTTGGTACAGGTCACGACACTAGAAACCAGGGTATTCAAACCCAATCACTGAGGTGCAACCGCAGTTGTCCTCTAATCACATCATGTTATAATCACCGAGACACGACCGCATCCATTCTCAATCACTTTAGATGTATGAGGCATGACCATAGACAACCTCCACAATCTGCATTGTGGATGACAAGGATATATCCTCAACTTGCCACCCCCACATACTCAATAGTATGCTCTCTGAGTTTCCCTTAGGAATACTCATTTCACCATGCAGTAAGTTCTGACACTGAAGATGGCTCTACGACACAGGGCACTACATGATTAGAGTTGCACTTGATTAGTTATGCCAATTGGGTGAATTAAAATTGCATAAAACACGTGGACATAAAAACCCTAATTCACTTCAAGAAAGCATATAAATATCAAAACTTTGAAAAGATATAAAATGTGTGAAACATAATTTCTCATCTCATCATCACATGGTACTATTCACTTTCCATTCATGAGACCACACTGGTCATCATACTATCAAAAGATATAAATCCTTTTCATAATATCATAGGGTATCAACCTTTATCAACATAAGATGATTACACCTCATTCAGGGCTCAACCGTGCCCAAAGGTCATTAAGACCATCATATTATTCCCTGCAAGATCATCATTATCTTTGCATGCCTTATAACAAGGCTCAACAACATTAATTATATATAATACACCAGATCAGCACAATATTGCATTTATGAGCTAGGTGGTATTCATAAACAACCATAGAAGGGTTATATTAAAATTAAGAATATTCATTTATTACATCAACATGCAAGGAATCTAGATATGATTAACACTCATCATATTCATAATGCACATGTTTAGCATACGAAAGTATCAACCATGTGGCTATGATAACCACCAATTAACACATTAAGGTTATGATCATGTTAAGGAGGTTATTCCACCATCATTGCGTCATAAGAATGTTAAACATGAATACTCATCTTTATCTATTTGCATTAGAGTTAGGTTCAACAAGATAAATCATATTAATGCTACTAATCAACACTTATACCCAAATCCTAACTCATGACATCCCCATTGGATCATGGATGCATAAGGTGAAGCATCACTATCACATTCCCTACTTTTCTCAAGTATGAACCCACACATAAATCAAGGTGTAACCATCAAGTTATAGCATACTAGGGTTTCAACAATAATAGAGTACTCCATGGTTGTATTAGTCATTCAAGGACTATTCATACCCAATTACCATCATTTAGTTATATTAAAGCTAGGTATAACAAGCTATACCTAATTAGGGTTACATATCAACACAATATGGTTATCATCCCTTCTATTTATATGAGTGAATAGGTAAGACTAACTTATTAAGGGCAACCCTCCATTTGATCCATCATCATTCAACCCATATCGCCATACCACAATGTCACCCAGAACCAATGGATGTTTAAAAGGTAAGACTATTGGTTGTTTACATAAGTAAACACCTTGGATAAACCACCTACGAAGTCCTTGATTTGTTCTTTAGAAAGAGTCACCATATAAACCTAGGCATCTCTTGATTAACAACACAAAAAGTTCCATTGAGAGTAGGGTAAAACCCACAGTCGACTATTCAGTTAAAACAAACCATCCATTGTCAACAATTAAGCTCTTTAAGTTGATCATATAAAGGAAACCATCTAAATCACATTATTAGGATCAACATATTAAATTAGCCACCATTCCCCTTAATGGAGGAATAAATAGTAGATCTCGACCATTGGGTCAAGTTCACATGTTAAAACCATCAATTACAGTATAGGTCTGACCATTGCATCAAGTGACCCAAGAAATCGTTGGCCTAAGGCTTAATTGATGCTAAAACTACAATTCTTGACTCACAATAGGTTGTAGAGACCTGATCCACCACCATTAGTGACCATTAAGTCACCATAGGTTGTTATATCAACACTAATTCATTAATAAACATCAAATATCAAGCTAATGTCAACATTGATTGATAACATCAGTAGGGTACTTAATGGTTGATCATTAAACTTCTAATTGATCCAAAACCTGACCTAAGGGGGTGAACATAGGTTGTCACCATCATTTGACACCCTTAATCATGACCATCAGTTGTTATGAATACAACACCATAGGGTTGTTGCAATGGTACCATCATCGGGTCATGGTTTATAGAAGAAATCAGCTTTAAACCCTAAAATTGACTTATGTTTGATAGGTGCTTAGCACCATAGGTTGTCAAAACAACCCGATCCAAGTCATATTATACATTAGGAATAACATACACATGATCACAGGTTCATATATAACTGAAATCAGAATAGGGAACATTATAAAAATCTAAATCCAAGTCAAGCATAGCTTTTTAGTGCATGGATCATCATTTTCAAGCAAGAACATGATCTAGAAAGATTATGGTAAGAAATAAACATGGAGCAAGTTATAAAACTTGCCTCTAATAAGAAGATGAAACCCCACACTGAAGAAATCTCAAGCAGGTAGGGTAGAAAATCTAAGAATAAGCTATGAATTCGTCCATCTAGCACCTTTCTTCATCAAATGAGCAAATTCGGGGTTTGAAACATCCAGATTCGATTGGAATTGGATCCAAGGGGTTGTCTTCAACCTCGGAATAAGCCCAAATTGAACCTGCTACACACATCAACTATCACGCACAAACAGGTTGAAGAAGAAACCTTGGCTAGGGGCTGAATCGAGGGCTAATGGCTACAGATTCGTGCTTAGGAACCTTAGACAAACTCAAAGACACTGATTTGGTGATGTTCCTTGCCCAGAATGGTCCTAGTTCGGACCCGCTACAAGCAGCAGGTACTTGGTTCACGCACAGGTGGTAGAAAGACATTGGTTGGGTGCTGAATCGAGGCTAGGGTTGCAAAATTTTGCTTTGGATCCACGACCGAGCTCGATGCTGCTTTAACCTTGGTGTTTGTTGTGCCCAAGGCTCCTGGCCACTGCCCGTGCAGTTGTTGTGTGGTGCTGCTACTGGGGCGCCACCCTATAGGTGGGCGTCACTAGGGCAAGGCAGAGGAAGGATGGAGGAAGAAGAAGAAGAGAGGAAGGGTGGACAGAGGCAGAGCTTGCTGGCTTGAAGCTGAGGAGCTCCAAAATCGCCCTCTGGCTCTCCCTCTACTGCGGCCGTTAAGCCTGGTTTGGGTGCCACCTTTCTCTGTTCTATCACGTGAAAGAGGGGATAAGGAAGAAAGGGGAAAAAAGGAGTATTAAAGCAAAAATGGAAAAATTGCAATTTAGGTCCTAGAGTCTTGAAAACACTATAACTCTCATCTCGATTGCCCGATTTGCGTGATTTTTTTGCAACATTTCAAGTGCAGAAACCACTATCTTCTCAATTGGGTAAAGTGTAGAAAAGTCCAAAAAGTGTATAAAATTGCATAACTTGCTCAAACAGTGTCCAAATTGGACCAAATTTGAAACTTAAGCTTGTCTTATGATTTCAAAGCATATCACAAGGTTATATTAGGGTTATAAGCATTAAATTATGGTTATTAAGATGGTTCAACTCATTAAGAAAGTTTAGGGGCCTTACAACCACTATGGGTCCATGTAAGCTAACAAGGTGGGACCTTGATAGTGCCACCTAAAGGGTGAAATAGGGTCTTGTGGCATAGACCTACATGGATAACATAAAAGGATGAATTGGTTGAGTACATTTTTCAAATCAATTTAAGTTGTTGAACTTGATAGAAATTCTATTATCAATTGTCATGCTTGTTGTTGTAGTTAAAATAGACTAAGAGATTTGGCATTTGAAGATAAAATCAGATTCCTTAAAGGGAATATATCAAAGGATGTGTACATGACACAACCTAAAAGGTTTTATAACTTCAAGAATGCAAATAAAGTTTATAAACTATAAAGTTCAAATCTGGGACTGAAATAAGCATCTCAGAGATGGGATCTTTTGTTTTGAAAAGATAGTCATAGATTTTGACTTGAATCGTGATTAAAGATGAAATCTGTGATTACAAAAGATTTAGTGGGAGAATATATGAATATTCCGCATATGATGAGGAATAACATCTCAGTATTGTGAATATTGAGATCTGGCATGAAAACCCTTAAGCAAAGAAAGATTAAGTGAAACATATTATGAGATAAGGATCAAGATTTATAGAGATAGTTCTTGAATGTTTCACAATGGAAATTTGAGCACTTATAGTAGCAATCTATTAATAGAGTTCAACACGAAAAGGATTAAATGAGAGATAATTCGAATTAGTCTCTCATGAACCATATATTCCAATTCTTATTGAGAATGGAAATATCATGAATAAGATGTCATATGATGGATCTATCATGAATTCTATAAGTGTACTTATCCCATATAATCTTGTGTGTATTAGACATGACAAGATGATATTAAAATCCAATAAGGGTTATTGGAATGTCATTAAACACATCCATTAGTACTTGAGAAGTACTTAAGGATAGATTGCTAGTCAATAATGACAGCAATAAAGGAAGAATTGCATGTAAAGGGTTACATCTATGCAAGCTTCCATAATAATAGAATTGATCAAAAATTAAAATATATTTTATTTAAAAGAGAAATGTTGTTAGTTGGAAGGGTTCGAAACTAATAGCCATTAATATTATTCTACAATAGATGTCGAGTATACTTGTGTTATTAACATAGAGTGATACCATATGGATCTAGAAGTTCCTATGATGAACTTATAGATGTTCCAACCATTGATGACTCAATAGTGATATTGTGACAATAATGGAACTAAATGTTAGGCAAGGAATATCAGATAGCATATTACGGTGGTTTCATCTCAAAATGAAGAGATAAGAAACATGCAATATACCGATTAATAGCAAAATATTGCTAACCTACTGGATTAAGCACTTGTGCAGTAGAAGCATGATGGACATGTTTGGATCACTAAGAATATGATTTGTGGGTGATTGGATCTAAGTGCAAGTGGGAATCTGTTGGTAAGGTATGCCCATAGAGAAAATCATGTGATGATTGACATGGCTTAGACCATAAAGGATTTGATTAATACTAATAAAGGCAAGCTTCCAATTCATTTTTTTTACTTAGTTATGAGATAATGAGGAAATATATGAATGTCTAAATAATGATGATACTCAATGACATATGTCTTCAAGTATTAGCCTTAGAGGATGAGATTATACAAATGTTAAAAGTGTGTACATTCTTGTTATGTCCATAGTCGGTTGTTACTGTGAAAGTTTAATAGACACCAATAACACATAAGACTATAGTGTGGGTTGGTTGATGACATAATCTCATTAGTCATGATATGGAAATATCAAACCAAGCACACAGGTACATGTTAGGGAATAGTGTATCGGACAGACCCATCTTGAGAGTGACACATGGAAACCATGATTGGTGGTCATAGTCAGCTCTCATAGTGAAGGTGGTGATTGTGATTCTTAGGCCTGAAAGCACTACACTTGTCACATGTCATTGGGCATGCTTTGACATCATCAAATGCAGTCATGAAACATGGGTTGTTATAAAGGTGATGATTGGGTGACTTTGACACATGGGGATAGATTTTGAGTGATAGATATGGGATTTGCCCCTCCTACTAGAGTATGATATCATGGCTACTTGATAAGCAAGACTGAGAAATGCATGCACTTACACATGTGAATCAATATATGATATTGAGGTCACATAATCTCAGACAATCTGCTCACGGTTCAAGAAACTGAGATGAACGCTAAGAGGATGACGAGTCCATCCCTTGATTTCACTCTGGATATCAGAGATAAAGGAATTATACAATCCCTACAACACCTTACACAGATTGTAGGTTGAAGTTGTTCTCCAACTTTCCAGTCACTTGGGTAGCACTGATGTGCGACTAGGCACTGCTTCTTGCTTGTGATGTCATAAGCTAGTTATGCACATTCACTTCCACTGTGATATGGTACCTATAGGGTCACAGACATATGAACTCATCTAGAAGAGGAGTTTATCTTGAATGATGATTGGATTGATTACTAAAGCATTTAGGTATCCAATTCACACAATAAATCGATAGATAGGCTGACTGAACTACCAAACGACCATCTCAAGTGTTTGAGACACTCGTTTGGGCAAGCTAGACGAGTGTCTCAAGTGTTGAGACAGTCGTCTGGGTAATCATAGTTTGAATTGGATAAGTTATGCCCAAATTGAGGAGTGAACTGATCAGTTCAATCTATTGAACTGACCGACTCGAATCAAGTTCACTAGACGGTCATCTGGGTGAGTGAGATGGGCATATCACATGGGTGAGATGGCTCAGTTGGGCCGAACAAAGGTTCTGGATGTTTCTTAGACTTGTTTTGGTTGCACATTACTTGTGGTGTAAGCAATTAATATGTGATATTAATTGGAATCGAAATTGCTAATTTCATGTGCGATTGGGAAACTCCCAAAAGGGCATTTAGCAGTGTGAGACAACCACCTCAAGTGACCATATGACCGTTTGGGTCACTAGGAGACCATTTTGATAGTGGCAGGCTACGAAAATTCAAGATCTTCTAGTCCCTTCCACTCTCGCACAATCACGTACCGACTAGGAACCCTGGCCCAAACCTTGCCTATAAATAGAGGGGTATTGGGGGATTCTCAGAACACACCACAAACAATTGAGAATCAATTCCTCTGACAATTATTGTCCTCTCTAGTTGTGGTAATGGAGAGAGCCCAAGCAAGTCCTACTCGACAAGGGAGGGATAGCTACAGGATAGAACAACTGATGATCGTTGTTGTGGGAGAGAACGTTGGTGACTAGTATGCCAACGGGAGAGACAACTTCTTCCTGTCTATTCTAGTTGAATGACAGTAGTTCTAGTTGTTTTGTGTGGACTACTCTAGAGGCAGGAGTCCTTTGGTTGTTGCTCAGAGAGCAAAATTAGCATGCAGTTCATGGCAAGACCACAAAAGTCGTTGTAGATGTTGTTTGTATTCGTTGTTTGTGGTGAAGACCAGGAGTTGCACAACCACTGTCTAAGGGAAACTAGTTGATAGTTGCATTGAAGCGAGTTTTTGTCACTGTAATTTCTCTAGGACTAGGTATAACTCATTAAACCATTCTTCCTATTTCATAGTAGTTGACATGATCTTGTTGTTATGGGAATAAGGACAGATAAATTTTTGTTTCCGTTGCTATACTCTGTGCCCGTATTTCCCAACACCTTTCCCCCAAGAAAATTATGGCCATACATTGACAAGGGCATTCCCTAAAAACCTGATTCCCACCTTCCATTACTACCCTCAACCCCCAGTTGCCCTAGGAGCTTCTATCCTAGAAACCTAGACTTGATTACATCTTAATAGAATTCCACCTAAACCCTAACCAAGTGAGATTCACAAGGGTGGATAGGAGATGATAGAGACTAGCTCCCCTATACACACCCTACTCCATCCATGGCCAATTAGTATTTTAGGGCAATTCATTAACATCTATCTTGTTGTTTGGTTTGGTAATCTGAATGAAAGAGTGATGTTTAATGGTATCACCAAACTCAATTGACAAGTGCATTCCCCTAAACTGCCCACACTTCTCACTAATTGTTAAAACCTTAATTTGCTTTCTTTCTTAGCTGGTCTTTACTTGTTTAGCTCTTTACTTTCTTAATAATATATTGCCTTGTTCTTTCCTTATTCTTACTAGTATAGGTTTTTAATTGTCCTTTAGTTGTAATTGCCATCTTAGTGTAGTGTAGATCTCTTCTTTCTTGCCTTAGTGTAATTTGCTCCTTTTCCTACTTAGCCTTGCTTTCTTTGATCATTAGAACTTAACTGTCTAGGGTTAACTTAGGTTTTGTTTGGTTCTTGCTTTTCCATTATTTGCTTGCTCAAGCATTAGTGTAATATACCAAAATAAACTTCAAACCCTTCAACCCTAGACTCTGCAGTAGGAATCTACCCAAAACTAACCTAGCTCTAGAGCCCCCTCTCTACTTGGGTTTGGTTCCTAACTAGTCACTTTCCTATACTATAACATGGCTCTGTGCACTTGCCGGTGAAGTGTGTTAGTACATGTGAGCGAGCCTATTAGGGTTTATAAATTTGTAAAACCCCATGTGTGTTCGAGCTTTGCATGCATCTAATCAAAATCTAATTGGTTAGGTGCACCTTAACCGAACAAAACACACCAAGCTTTCTGGAACGGTTACCGGGGAGTAGAAAGTGTCATAACTCTAATAGTAGCTGTGGTGTGACTCTCCCCTTACAAACCGTCTTTTGCCAGTTTGCTTGGCTGCATTTGCAAAACACACCATATGTGCAGCTCACAACAGCTTTAGTAAGGTAAAAAGAGGATGCGATGTGCGCATTAGCCATAGTGGTGAATTTCATAGTGCTTTTTTGACATAGATATGTAACATTCACAAATTGTGGGATATCTTTGTTGAACGCTTCTATTAGGAGAAGCACACCGAAAGCATTTTCCATCCCGCCTCTGCCATTTGGATATGTAGACAAGTGATTTGAAGGGTTTCACAATTGCATTATTGGAACCATCGGATCGACATGAAATGGTGAGGTCGGTGACCCAGAATCACACTCTAGCTTTTTATGTACCTAGTCCATCTTGTTCCATCAACTTGATCGGAAGCTTTTTGTTTCTAAATATCAATGACTTTTACTCGAGAAACTTTCGTGCCTCTATCACAATATGCCTCTCAGAGAATCGGTACAACTCTATCGTTTGAGGCCAAGAAACATGCAAAGTGGCAATGATCATATCCCATCTATCATGGGGGGCACGAAATTTTGACTATGCATATGAGAGTATCCATCTTCTTTCGATGTTCACTATCTTCAAGCCCCAGTTTGACATAGGCTCTCTTCAACACATGTTGTGGACCTCCACGTGCATGCCATCATGTCCTTGATGCTGGGAATGCCTACTGGGACTCCAGATTTGGGGGGGTTCTGACTATAGGCATGCAACATTGATGACCAATGTGATCTAGCCTTTGACATCTATAACATATCTTAGGTCTTTCATATTGACATTGTCATTGGCCTCGACCAAGGCATCTTTAGTAGGTATCTTGATGAATGGTAAATTTGTGTTTGTACCTTGGGGATTGTTTGGTGTGGGGGTAGGGTTGGATGTTATATGGTGGTGCTCCCTCTTTTGCACGATTCTCCAGAGGCGGGAAAGGTGCATCAATGCAAAAACCTTCAGCTCTGACATGGAAAAGGGGATTTATACTTTTCATGGACTCCTTAGGTGGGACAAAAGAAGCTTTTTCTTCCTGGAAGAGATACATGACAAGATGAGATGCCATCGTGTTAGTTTTCTAGGAAGTCTGGTCTTCTTAAGAGCCTCCACAAACTTTTGGGATATGGAGGACATCATGGCAAACAACAACGATCGTTGAATCTCATGGGCTCCTCCAATCGATCGGATCTTGGTAGAGTTAAAACCTACCACAATTCAAGGAATAAGGGGTAACCTTGATGTCTGTGTGCCTACTTTTGTCCGGTCTAACACCAAAGGATCGACGTCTAGAATCTCAACCACCACAAAGGCATGCAGATCAATGTTGAAGTGTCTACGTTATCTGGACATAATCAAATTATCAACACTACAAATTTCTCCCATCACCTTCTGATTCATGGCATCACAACAAATATGAAAAGGGTGAAGGGTGGTGTTGATAAAACCCATTCAACAGAGTACTAGTGTGGAGACGAGGGTGTACGGCTAACCAAACGACAACGACTCTACACCCCAAAGAAGAAAGAGGACGCGGATGTCTGTTTCCTACTTTGATGCTCCTATTTTGCTACCATCTCTTGCCTGGTCAATATAATATGGAAGGCGGGATGTAGTGGGTTTCCCCCATCACTAGATACATCCTATATTTCCGTATGCAATATGTGACATTCATTTACATGGTTAAACTAAGTACCGTATTTTAATGTATCGACAAATTGTAATCAAATTTTAACCTCATCACTAATCCCCTGGCACTCTAGTATATGTCATTGTATAGTTTTCAATTGCCATTACAACAACACATAACTTACCTCAATGGGAACTATAAACCAGAATTTATGGCCATTTGAGTATCCCTTTTTCATCATTGATTTAATTAATTTGCTTGTTGGGTCCAATTTGGGGGGCGTGGCTCAGTTAAGGGTGGTGGCCCTCCCCCTTTGCCAAGTCAACAATATGCCCCTTTCTTATTTTTCGACCCATCTCAACCCTTGGATATGTGTCCACAGATCAAGCACCTTGATCCAACAAATGTGGGACTTTCTTCCTCCTCTGTATCTAGGCTAGTGGATATGGTGTTGCAACCGCCTACAACCACTCCTATTTTAATACCTTCGGCATGATTGAACCCCCAAACTTTCATTTCTTTCCCCTCTCTCATTTCAACCACATTTCCCCCAATTTCTTGGTCCAATAACTTCCCCTTTACCCTTCATGCTCAAAACCTTAGCTAGGGCATCACTGCCATGAAACCCTCAGGCCGTTGGTGCATAGTTTCCTTGACAAGACCCAAAACCAGACTCTGCCTCAGGCTCGCACAATATAGACACACCACCCTTTTTCAAGGCTCGTTGACGCCTTTTGCAACCTCAATGGGTTTTCACTAGTGGCCATGGTTGTCAGGCCTAGAGGCTAAGTTCAACCATGTGCGACGTGGTGTTGGGTGTAGGAGATGGCCACAAACTGGCGGATCTACGACACACCGAGCTGAGGGCCCAAATTTTGCACCAAAACCCCTCTCATGTGTCGTAGACCTAGATGCAGTTTCACTGGGTCAAGGCCACTACTTATCGAGCTCTGCTTCCATGCAAGCACACATATGAGGCATCGAGTCAGCTGCCAGATCCTGATCTGAGGGGCTTGATGTCCCTTAAAATGATATATGTTAACGCCTACCTCGATTTCGTATATTATCCGTGCAAATTTTGTAAAATGCATATCTCTCAACTAGCTTAACCAAATGAGACAAACTAATTATTCATCAACATGATGAGATCTACACAACATACTAGGTTTCAAGCCCTAATCTCTTGTTTGTTTCCATAATTTCCTAAAGATGCTAGTTCAATCATGTTTAATACATCTAATTCATGTTGATGTTAAAAGCATCGATCTTTGTTTCTCAATATACCTCCTAACCATCAAATCGATAACTTGATTTCACCTTTGAGCACCATGAAAACCCCAATCACCATCCATGTACATTGCTTGGCTCTAATGCATATGTATGACATTTATGTAGACCATAATGATGAACTTTGTTCCTTTTACTAATCTTGTTTTCTGTATGACATATAACCTCTTCCTCACCTTAAAAATAAGTAACATGCGCCCTACATGTCACATTTATCGTTCATGCCCCTAATATCTTATTTGGTTCATATGTCATGGTATGTTGTGTGTACCCCATATATGTCTATGCTTGATTTTATTTGATAGTAATATAACTTAGACACCACCTTGGTGCTTCAAACTATAGCAGATCTCTAAAGTTAGTGAGTGTATTATGCCTTGTGACCTGAATGTTGAAGTTCTATCCCTCATGTGCTATATGGTGCTTGTGACACTATGTCCACCCCATATGACCAAATGTCGCATATATGGTCTTATGCCCTAATATTGACATTGGTCTTAATCTTATGTCATCCCCTCTTGAATCAAGGAATACTCTGTCCCTTATGATATATTGGATGTGGATGTCCCACCTGTGTCACATGTTGAACCCTAACGACATATGTAAACTATGCCAATTTTTGAATGCATGTTGATATGTTGATACCAAGTTGGACAATGATGCCTAGATCTTAGGGGATATCCATCTATATCTGAATATGATTCTTATGTCTACACCTTGCTGATCCATATCATCTTTCATGTTTGGATTTCATGACTTGATGAACCTTAGTCTCATTTGCACTATTATGAGCCCTTTGGCCTTAAAATGTACATAAGTGACTTAAACCTCTAAAATAATCATATAAAATAGATGTAACATCAAAATGACATGAAACTAGAACCATACCTTCATGATGGACCCGAAATTAGTAAAGGTTCATTAGATATGATAGTAATAAACTTTGAACCTAATTTGACCAAAACCCTAATAATAGACCTAATAAGTAAGTAACGTGTTGAACCTTGCTTAATGATGGTTAATGCTCTTAATTAGGTGTTCATTGTGATTTAGATAGTCAAGGATAGGCTAAGAATCTCTAAAACAAGTATGTTCTTTAATAATTATATGATTAGTGTTTTCTTGGTTGAATGCGTGTTATGTATGTATGCTTGTTTACTTGGTCAAATATTGCCATGTAGTATTGTACAATACTCAATGTTTTGTCTTGTTGTTTTTATAATTTGAGTGTATAATATAGATCTCCATTATACAAACATTCTGCACCTGCCTCTATTATCAAGGTAAGGACACAAGGTTGGGCATCCTAACTGAGTTGTCAAACTAGGTTAGCTAATGGCTTTGAGCCTTGAGCACCCTCACAGACCCCTTGAGTTAGGAAATTGGTCAAGGGCCTTAACATACATGATATTGTTGTATAATGGAGTAAAATGACAAAAATATGGGTTTTCATTTTACCAACTATTCACTCTTTTACTCTTGTTTGTTTACTTCTATAAATCTTTTCAAATTATGAAAACCTTAGATATATGTATCTTTCTGCCCTGTACTCAACACCATGTCTGTTGATATGCTTGTTCTCAGATTTTTTGGTTCAGAGTAGCTTGGAGTTGATGGCTTGTGAGCAAGTGTTCATGTTGTAGTTGTTATAAGATCCTAGTTTAGTGTACATGATTAAACTTCTATATTCTACTCTTAAATATGTATCTGGAATATTATAATAAATGTTGTTGTTATTAATAATACTTGTTGAATGTTGAGAATTATTGGTGCATACTTATAGTTGTTTGTTCATGTATGCTAAGCTTTTATGCTTCCACATTTGGGCTTTGATATAATCACGACGGGGACGAATGCTCAAGTACATTTGTCATTGACTTACTAGACATTAGGAATTTCGATTTGGGTGATAAATGGGTTCCATGACAACCGTTCACTCAAGGAAATTTTGGGGTGATTATGGACCTTAGTAAGGGATTAATAAGTAAACAAAACAAAATTAAAGCTTGATCTATCTCCTAAATTTTCCTAGTGCACATCACATGTTTTATTAACCCAATAATCTATTCATAGATCATTTGTCATCCTCATATACTACCATAATGGTTCTGAAAGCCTAATCCACTCCCACTTCCTTTTTCATGAGTTATCAAAGCACTCATAATGTGGAATATGGTTAACAAAAACATACAATTGAAGGGTCAATTGAAATCCAGTCTTCTCCAAATTTAAATACAAGCTTCATTACACCTAAATTGTTCAAATCGATTTATTTTACATTCAATTGGTGCTCTACTGAGTCTAGTTAATCCTAAATCTTGTTTAGAACCAATTAGGGTTACTTGACACCTTTAACCTAGATTTCACACTAGAGTAGTTCATGATATAGGTTCCAAACCTTTACCATGTTAGTTGGATATACAAAAGTTGGCTCCAATGAAAATCACAATTTGCAATTCGTATAACTTACTAAACCCCATTAGGCCTCAATCTAAGATGTTATAACCCATTTAAAGTGGGGCTTTTTGATCAATACCTATGAAATTGACACTTGCATTGACCCGATCTAAAGTGAGACAACTGCCTAATTGTTAGGTCTTAGTGGTAGAAGCTAAATGGTAGTTTGATCGCAGTAGTGGACAATATTCTTTTTAGAAATTTGTTGCACGCGAAACATGGAGCAGAAGGCCTAATGGAAGATATTTGTAGTTGGGCCCAAATAGAGCCATGCCTCACGGTAGGTTCAACTTACAATCGAACGAACAACTCGTCGCAGTGAAGCCCCGGAGCCAAACCGGATCCCATTGTGGTTCGCTGGCGGCCCTTTTCAGTGGTATACTAGAACAACAAAAGGAAACAGGCATCGAATTGACTGGATTACCCTCACCCCTAGGGTTTCCGCTGGAGGCCCGGGGCAATATATAGGCGTCTCACTGCCCTGTCGCCGGCCGTCTTCACTTTCTCCATCCCCTCTCTCACCTCTTTGGGAGAGCAGCAACCAGGGCGTAGCGAAAGAGGAGTCTCCAACCGCGGCCGCCTGAACCATGAGGGCGAAGGTTTGATCTCTCGTTCCACCTTTTGCTTCGTACTTCTTCGTTCGGCGCGATTGGTCTCCGTTTCTGCTTGTTTTGCTTAGTTTGATGCCATCGGCTGGTGATCTTGCGATGTGTCCGTAATTGGCTTGCTATAGAGATTCTATAGGCATGTTGTTGGGTTTGTTCGTCTTATCTGTTGCTGGGTGGGGAGGGAGGACCACTGCCTGGCGGCTTCTTGTCGCTGCTCGGGGCGCTAGCGTGCTACAAGCGGCAGGGCAAATAGACGGCAGGTGTTGGGCTCCTAGACGTGGTACGATAGGTCTTTGGAGAAAAGATGATCGGGATGCCTGTTATAGTGTAGCATTAGATACTACTATTCCACATTGAAGTATATGTCATGGTTTCTGTCATAATAACATGTTCTGTTGTAGATTTACTTTTCAAAATCTAGGTCTTTGTCCATTGTTTTAAGTATTTCTGTCTGAAAATTTTCCTTCTTAGGTTCCCTTTACTAGCGCAGATATCTGCCCCTCTTCACCCAATTTTTCATATAATTCTTCAACGAAATCATTGGTCGCTGGTGCCACAGTATTCTGTCGCTGTCTAGGATTGCACATCTGAACTGGATAGTTATGTATTGGCTCTTATACTTTGATGATTCCATCTAGTATTTTCATCATCACTGCCGGCTAGTGTTTCGCCCTGTTAAATCCGTCTTTATAGATCAATGCATACTGCAGAAGTGTATAATAAAAGAATAATATAGGGTATGCCTGACATTTACAGTGTTTCTGCAAAGTATTCTAAACGAGTAAAATCAATGTCTAAGGAGTGATACAGGCATGGTGTGTGGAGTGATTGTTTTACAGAAAATATATGCTGGTGCTGATTCTGTCATAAAATTAGACGCTCAGATTCCTTTTTTTTAACATGTTCTTTGATTGTTTTCTAAATATTATTTCAAGTCAGCTAGGAATTCAAAAATTTGAAGTTTCGAAATGTTTAGAGTTAATTTTCACATTGATTGCATTCTCTGTCTACCATCTATTCCTTTTTTTCCTTGTGTCACTTAGCAAAACCTTAATGTGCAACTTGTTTTTCTAGATTTTTGGAACATTGTAGTGGTATGTGCATTTGCTTTTTATAAGATAAGGCTCTAGTCAGTCTAATATATATTTATTTCTTTTTTGTTCTATTAACGGGGTACTCTGTTCAGAAACATATACCTGATAATATATGAAGTGTTAAGTTTTTTCCTCAACAATCATATTGTTTTATCCAAAGTCCCACTTGACAAAATCTTATTTTTAAAATGTTATAATTTTTTATATACCCTAGGACCTGAGATTTTGGCTTTAAGCCTTGAGATTTTGTATTTGGATGTGATTTAACATGATGTAATCTCTTTTATATAAAAGAGTTTTATGGTTTCAAGATCTTTTCTTAAAGGTTTTAATTTCCAATGATTTTTC
This sequence comes from Alisma plantago-aquatica, assembly GCA_963693085.1. Classification (NCBI taxonomy): domain Eukaryota; kingdom Viridiplantae; phylum Streptophyta; class Magnoliopsida; order Alismatales; family Alismataceae; genus Alisma; species Alisma plantago-aquatica. The sequence goes on from OY856410.1 coordinate 576,830,628, forward strand.
ATAATTCCGCTGCCAGTTAAGTAATTCGCTTCCGCATCCGTTTATCTCATGTTTTGACTTTTCCTAGTAGGTAAGTTGTATACTGACTCTATCTATTTTTATGGCACAACGTATCTAATGTTTGTTTGAAGCATGTATTTGACCATCAATGGTATAGCCAACAATATTCTTTAATATTATATTCATGAATAGATAGATCAGTAACAGGGATACCCTTTTATAGCTCATATTGTGAAATACTTTTTACAATCTTCTTTGTTTTGCTGTATACTGTATTCTTTTGCTACTTTCAATGCTTCAGTGTTTATTATTTTTATGGCATTAAATATCTAATGTTTGTTTGACGGCATTGTATTTGACCATCAATGGTATAGCCAACAATATTCTTTTATATTATATTCATGAAATACTCGTGTCTATAAATAGATCCGTGACACAGATACCCTTTTAGATAGTTCATATTGTGAATTACTTTTTACAATTTTCTCTGTTTTGCTGTATACCTTAAAGAAATTGTGGGAATCAGTCTTGCGCCCCTGCCAGAGTCTTGCGCCTACGTGGATGATGTGGGTTAGAGATGTCATCCAGCACAACAAAGCTCTGGGGATCCGTATGGAAATATCTTTTGGGTGGAGGGGGCTTTGCGTTAAGCCCCAAACCGACACACACAGGTGGGTAGGTAGAGAATACCTAGGGGCGCGAGACAACTCTCTCTAAGGAACTCTGCAAAATAGCCCCGCAACTTCTGTTTTGCTACTTTCAATGCTTCAGTGTTTATATTGAGTTTTTTAACAGGTCTGTTTATCTTATTCAGACTACATATATTGAATATATACATCAATTATATGTGTGTGTTTGCCTTCGGTATGTGTCCGTACAAATGTAGAAATGTGTTGTAACCAATTTTCGGTGAATTGTGAAGAAAACTTAGTCCAATTTAAATCACCTTATGGTTGTCCAATATTATTTACGAGGACTTTTTTGCATTTTAGTTTCTATCCTTTATTGTTAATTGATCACTTGTCCTTCTATTTACCTTTCCTTTTATTGTTGTTATGTTTCACGTACACTTCTATCCTCTTTGTATAGGATCTTATAATGTCCTTATGATTTGATTATGATTTACTTTCTGACGCTGGTTCTCCTCTTGCAGTGGAAGAAGAAGCGCATGAGGAGACTGAAGAGGAAGCGCCGAAAGATGAGGCAGCGTTCTAAGTAATCTGATAAAGTTAGAAGTTGTGATGCCATTCTCTTGGAAAGATAGACTTTGATATCTTGTGTATCTTGGTTTACTCTCTACCGGTGGTTGTCAGGAAGGGAAAAATAGCTTTTGCTTTTATGTTTTCTCTTTTGAGTTTTGAACCCTTTGTTTACTACTTGCAACTGATGCTGAATTTTGGTACAATCAATATGACAAAGAGGTCAAGTCCTTAGTTAAATATGCTGATTTTATGTTCTCGTGGCATGCTTGGCTTATCATTTTTGTTACCCATAGCTATGAATGATACCTTAATTAATTTAAGGTAGGTTAGGCGACTTCTTATGCGAAGTCGTCATTTGAACGAGCACATGCTTTAATGACATTGCAAACTGTTTTGTGTTCAGGGTAGATCCTAGTGATGTTTGTCTTTATTCGGCTTTTGTACAAGATTTTAGTGCTGTTTACGTCGAGACTCCTGTGTATCTTAATAGTATATGTTCCCCGAGTCTCAGTACTTGTTGATTTAGAATTAGGGTAGAAATTCTTCTGTACCTGTGGTATTTTGTTTGTTTTCCTGTTTTTTATGATATCTGCCCTGCTAGCCACGGGTTACTTTTCCTTGCAACCTCTATTTGTCCTGGGACATTTTGTCAGCTCGTTGGCTGCGACATCTTCAAGGACTATGGGATATTTTGACTGTTGTCCTTTGTAGCCGCAAGTGTTTTCGTTTTGTCTCTGATATATACTGTAATTGGCTTTATTGTTTTTTGTTTGGCAATTAATATGATTATTGGTGGCTTACAGGTTGTGTTTGGTGGATTGTTCTTTTGAAGCTTTTTCCAATCACAGTTAGAGAGTTTGTGTTGTATGAAAACCGGTATTTTTTTCTCTTAAAAGTGCGGACAAATCTAATCAGCTATTTTAATGAAACCATGATTTAAGTTCCGTTCAAGCTCTAAAAATTGATCAGACGTATAAGACACGGGAATGTCGGACGTATTGACCTATTAACCAACATATTTTTTTAGTACTGATTTACGTGTTATTATATAAACAGGCCACCGTTGTATATTGACAGTAGTAACATAGCTTCGACTAAACCTCAAAACATTGTCTCGTCTGTAGCAGATGTGTCAAGTGTAATATTATGTGTTTTAGTGTGTAAAACGATGAGATCAGAGTTCAAATAGTATACATGTAGCAGAAACCACAACCTGTTAAATCATTAATAAACAAAGTAGATGTTACGTCGTAGAAGAACTGTTCTCCACTTTCATGTGTGTTTCAACTAAGTATGTAATGCTAGGAGCCCAATAGTAATTTGGAATTAAATTTTTAGAAATTTTGAAATTGGATGTTTTGATGTAAATTGAAATTTATCGAGTATTGGGTGTAGGGTTGGGTTTGGGCTAATTTGGTCTCATAAAAATGGAAATGCTCAGAAATGATTGAATCATTTTGGAACAAAGTATATATCTTTGGGTTTGAGGCAAACATTGTTAACAAATAGAGGCTAAAGTGAATGTTATAATGTTCAATCCTGGTATTTAAAGGTAGTACTTTATTCATTAGCTTTAAGTTAGTGTTAGTTATTTGTATTCAATACATAGATTGGGGTATATTCAAACCTTGGTACACTCACCCCTTGGATTTATTAAAATTGACTCAATGGATATAATAAAGAACAAAAAATCCCTTTTTGAGACATGTTTGTCGTACCCAAACCTTGTCTCACTTCAGCACTTCGTTTAGCCATTATAAAATAGATGTAAGCTGTATTTGTGGATATGAGCCCATTCAATATCTTGGTGTCCCTCACATCGTAGTTCAAATTATGATTTAAGCATTATGACGGAATAATGAAAAAAATACTAGAACGATGACCATTTAAGCAAGACATCTACTCCCATTCCCTGACAGGCTCTGATCAGACCAATTCTAACCTCCATAACCCTTCATAACAAGGCTGTTATGCGGTTCGTTTAGCAACCTTAAAGAGTATAAGAGTGAAGTCAAACCTTCAACGGCAGTCCAGATAGGGTAGTAAACGGAGTCATTGGGCAGTGAATGAAATTAGACCAAGCTCTCAATAACTTAAGTCTTGAAATAAGTTTTTGCAAAGTAATGGTGCTTGAAATGTCACATCGTTGTATGAATTAAAAACCCTCATTTTGGTTTTTGAGCACTTCCTAGGATGATATAATATTTTTCGTTGTTGACTCTGTCCCGAGGCTCCAACAAATTGCTGAAGAGCCTCGTCCACCTTATTAAGTGTGTTTCGCTCTAGACTAGCACAAAATATGAGATTATCAATGAGCATGAGATATGCTAGTGTATATCTCTTCCTCCTAGTTATAAACCAAGTAATGCTTCTAGTATCCATTGAAGAATTTCATCTACTTTGCTAAACTTGGGGAACTATGAACAATAGGTAAAGAGCGCATGTTTGAGGCCATGGTGTAGAAAAGAACCTTGCAATTTTCCATTTGTAAATACATAGAACCAAACTCATCTTACCATGTCTACGACTGTCACATGAAGCGTAGTGTGTGATTGATTTTTTCTAGGAAAGTCCAATCGATTCCATTAAAGGCCTTTTGATACATTAATCTTGTACACACCACAATATTAAACAATCTCCTTTGCTAACGTTATGCATGAGCTGTTCCAGTCTAATTCTATCTCCTTTGTTACAACCTTTAATAAACACGACTTGCTCTTGAGACACCATTCTAAATAACAATAGTGAGAATCTTGAAAATGCGACTTTCAAGGTGATCCTTAGAGACATTACCTATGCCAACTAATCTAAAACCATTCATCATGGCTAGGTTGTGCATCATAAGAGTAAGTACAAGGTAAATGATTCGAAACCTCTATGAATCTGACTACCTATCTAGAAATGGCGCATCAAATCCATTATGTCTCCCCTAACTATGTCCCATGTTACTTGATCGAAGGCTCTGGCGTAGCCATCTTGTTCTAGTGTAGTGTCTTTATCCATTTCCTTAAGTGATGAAGAACCTTTTGCTCAATTACTTCCATAAGGATGTTATTGTTTTTCTCTATGCTAACAACCTATTCATGATGACAACATACTCTACTTTGTCCATTGGACTAGCCTCAGAGTGTTGGGAATAGTAGTTGATTTGTGTTTGATGGAACTCATCCTCACCATCACCCACATATTATCTTCCTTCTTTATTTTATTAATCTTAGCTCTCCTTTCCTAGCCTTCACATGTGTTTGTTCTTTTTGTAATTTTCTCACCCTATTTTAACAACATGATACTCAGCCCCCTTCATGTATCTATCTTTACACATGCGTAGTTCATCTAGAACTCATTCTATTTCATGAAACTCAAGGATAGTGTTTTTGTATGAGACACATGATCATACTGAACAAGTCTGTCTCGAAGATCCTGAACTTTTGATCCTTTCAACGTAACATTGTCAAAGATACTACTTACTACATCCTTGTTCATATTTTAAGGGTTCTTTTAAGATATTTTTGTTTATAAAGATTCTGCATGATGGATCATGTAACACCCTACTTTTCAAAACATATAATCTTAGACGAAATCATTAATTTGCATTCACTTTCAAGGGGGATGTCACAATTATGATATTCATTGCATACAATTAAAATTTAATTGAACCACCAAAGGATAACATAACAATTTTTCATTCTCAAGTCCTCAACATTACTCACACTTAACTAAACTAAACACGCTTCACATAAATAAGAAAAGAAAAACTATTCTAACATACTGGCACCTTGCCATGTCGATTCTTTAGATGTCCTTTAGCTAATCCTTGCTCTTTAGATGACTCTACCCTTGTTGTTGTTCCTTACATGTGGGCATCACGCACCCAACCGTGCATAAATAATTTGTAAGTGGAATTGAATATATTATTTACAATTGAAAGATAAACATTAACCATTAAATGTTGAAGAGAAAAATGCCAATTACTTATAAATCGTTGTCTTTTATCTTGACTTATATAAGAACCCTATGCACTAAAGTGACTCTTAATTTGCTGTGAGGAGCCTCTTAGTGAGGATCTGATATATGTTATTTTCTTTAACTTTACTTAATCATAAGAACTCTTACATCTTATTCTTAAATTTATTCTTAATATGCATGGAAAGTGATATAATAACTCTTGAAACGAAAAATGGACATATAATTCATTGTTGATCTAATAACTTTTATCTTCATAAGCAATTGAAACATAAATGATACATTCATATCATTCCATGCACATTGTACATACTAATATACACAAATTCTATAATTTTGTTCAAAGTGCATGGACCACTTACACTTCTTGGAGCAATTCCTAATCACTTTCCTAGGGTTGATGAAACCCTAAACACCCTATTCATTCAACTATCGTTCTTTAATAATTATGTTCACTTTAGCTTCTAAAGTTTCATGGTTCTAGACTAAATTGTGGAAAATCGTAGTCAAGATTGATTATGAATCCTAGTCCATCATCTAGATCTTAAAAAATGGATTAAAAACTATATACGATTTGCCCTTTAGTTTCTATTATTTCTCAAAGATTATCTTCATTTAGACAATTAGAGATGAGATAAAACAAAAACTTGTTTTCTAAAAACTCGGCCAAAGCACGACAGAAGGACTATTGTGCCCTCGAGCTCATTTTTCATCCATAGGTGTGACAGACAAAAAAATTGTCAAAAGCCCAGGCCTTGGATGATACCAAAATGTGGGTAAAACACCGCAAAGGCCCATGGGCACACGACAAGATGTTAATTGACTGACAACAAACTGGGGAAGTCACCTATGCTATTCTTTGGTTGAAGTCAAGAACTTATGAGATCTTAGGAACTCAACAACAAAACAAAACCTTGATTGAAGCATCAATTCTCAACAAACAAGCCACGAGAAACACTCCCATTAAGTTCCTTAGCTTTGTATGAGCTCAACAAACTAAGACAGGAAGCACCAAGGTGTCCTGAGGCAAAAATGGCTTCCTCTGCCATGGATGGCAGAAGAAGAAGTCGACAATTAAGCTAGAGAGGGCCAAGTTGGTTTCTGACAAACCACAGAAACTTGACGCATTCCTACAAAGCTATGCGTGGTGAAAATGATAAGAAAGAAGATTGGAAATGCCAAGATCGCTTGGGAAAATATAAGACAGATGGAATGAGGGAAAACAAAAACTCACCCTAAAGGGACGAAGCAAACTATTGAGAAGCTCTCCTCTTCCGACCTAGGAATGGAGTCGGGGTGTTGGAAGGCGTCGAGGAGGTCACTAGCACCGGGACAGAGCTGATCTGGGAGGTATATGCATGTGGAGTAGGGGAGGCTAGAGAAAGAGTACTAGAGGACAAGGCCACTATGGCCTTTGGTTTCTGGATGACCAATGTTGGTTTTCAGAGGGTCTCCTTATAGGTTTTAGGGTAAGAGGGGGGAGAGAGGACCCCTTCAAGGATAAAGAGTGGGATCTGAGAGGGGATCCACTCTTCACTGAATTTGAGAAATATAAAACCATCTTATTCCACAAAATGTAGGAAAAAAGGAATTCAATTACTCATCAAATGGTATAAATTACAAAGCAAGTTAATAAATAAGTAGCAGAAACAAATCTATTACAAAATTAAAAAGTGTATCATTAGACAATTGTTCCTCACCATAACAAGTGGCATGACAAAATAAAAAGGGTATACTACTAAAAATGTGTAAGTCCAATTTTAGAGGACAACCCAGTCATTCCAAGCTATCCTCAAAGGTCCAAAACTCTTTATATGATCCTTTTGCATCCTTGTCCTTTAGTGTACCTACACCTGGGTGGGAAGACAATATTACCCAGAAAATAGGAAACAAAGGCATGTATCAACAAATACTCAATATGTACATATAACCAATATTTGTGCATTATATTGAGATACCAATATAAAAGAGATGTTCCCATGAAAAAAGAGCTATGTAATAGTAGGTAAGTTCAAAAGGAGTAAATTCAAGAGATTGAGTCATACTTTTTGTGGGGAGCAATACCTGAGATAAAAGAAACATCTATCCATAATAAACATTCACAAATTCCAAATAAAAAATATCTTTGCATATGTAAACAACATATACTAAATATACCTAAAATAGGGCCATAACACCATAGGATCACGGCCTAAAAAGTAAGGGTGGAAACACACACCCTGGGTGGAAAACATCGACACCCTTTTTAAGTGTATGGTTGTACATAAGCACCACTATTCTAGATATTCTAATCAAACATTTAGCATGCTCAAATAAAGTAGCAAGACTATATTCCAATATTACTTCACATCAGATATTATAAGCATCTAAAGAGAAGTCAAAGGACCCATTCAATCAGAATAATTCAATAACCACAAGAGTTCATAAAACATCAAATTAGGAAATATGGATGTTCAACTTTAGATTTCCAAAAAGAGATAGTAGTCAAGTAAATTCATCATTATCGGAACTTATATCACAATCATGATAATGCCCAATATAAAATGGAGATTTTACATACCTAATCGTCATGACTAACTATATCTCTAGGGGTCAATTTCATAGTTCATCCTTCTCGACCTAAAATGTTTTATACACCCATTAATCCACAATTACCAAATAATAAACAAAATTACATCAAAACCCATCATTTGTTTCCTAATGTGGAGTTAGGGTCTTTTAGATCTTAGAATTACCCATATTAGTGTTTAGGAAATCGGTCTGTGCGGCCGCATATGCCGCCGCTTAAGCGGTTCAGACAGGGGACCACCCACATATGTCAAAGCGGAGCAATAATCGGACCAGGCCCGATTATGCGGCCGATTACCCGCTTATGCGGCCGCTTAATCACCACTTTTCTAAACTGAAAGGAACAAAATATGTATATGGTATTATTGTTGTCTCATATTTCTTTTTTATACAATATTACTGGTCCCTTGCTTCTTATTTTCATTTTTTGTATGATATTACTATTGTCTTTTATTTCTTTGTTAAAAAATTCCCTTTCTTCATCTATTTCCCCTTCCATCTTCTTTCTTTGATGTTGCAACAGTAAACAAACTAGTTCCATTTCCCCTTTTCTTATTAAGTCCAGCATGTTACTCTTCTCATTTCCTTGCTCTTATTTTCTCTTCTTTATACTGCCTGTTGAATTCCTCTAATGCTATTGAATTGGCCTTCATCTATTCTCTAATTTTCTTCATTCTCTTTGATAAGAGCAGTAGGTTTCTTCTCCAATCTTATTTCCCTTCTCATCTTCATTCTCAAAATTATTATAATTTAAATTCTTCTCCATACATTTGTCTTCTTGTTCTTCCAATTCTTATTGACAAGTTGTTAATTGTTATCATGTTTAAAGTATACAACACTAATCTATGAAATTGTTTGGCACTATCATCATTTTATATTGCAATTTGATAGTTGCATGGTGAATATAATATAAGTACTTTATAGTTTCTTCTATTTATTTATTTATGTTTATTGATTATGGCAAACTTTACATTTCATAACATAAGAATGGTTATTTAACTTGTGTTAATCAAATTGATGTCATGTCATGCTTTGACAACACTCCAAATGAAGTTTTGCTTCTTGTTGTCCTCATATGTAATTGTTCAATGTAAAATATAATTATATATGATTAATATATACATTTATTTTGATATATACTTAATTTATTTTAAAAATCCAAAACCACATTTACTCCCACATATACTCCCGCATACCGCATGTACTCTATCCAGTACCCCATCCGCCTGTACACTGAATACTGCTTTTCTAAACACTGACCCATATATAGGATAAGGGATGTGATTATATATTATTTATCAGCATACCCTTACAAGGAATATCCATGGTTTAATATGACATAAATTTACACATATTATTCATATACTTATACTCAAATCTCAGTATTGTATATATATGCAAGTATATCTCATGTGGTTATATGAGCTAAAGCATATACTTATATGTCCCAAACTCACCTGTATTCTAACATCAATTTTGTCAAGTTATAATTTGATCCACATGTATAATTATCTGATTATAGTCAAGCATATATTCTTTCTCCTTTATGCCCTTTGATTCATATAAGGGAAACATAGATAAAGTACTTCGTAGTGTCATCAAATAGACATGTGTATCTAGGGTTTTCTGCTCATATACAACAACACTAATGTGATGTATCACATAGTTAAACTATTATCATGCTCAAGGTTACACCTAACAATTTTCCTTGCTTAATTTTACAGATAATAAATATGTGTAGATACGAAACTAAGTTCAACGATAAAATCTTTGTAATAAAAATTCCAAAATTGGCACCAAAATCAATTCAAGAACCAAGTAAACCACCTTTCATAACACAACACATGCCTATTATTCTATCATCACTTCATTCCACAAAAGGGGGTTTGATTGTTCTAACACCTAAAAGGGCATATGACTACATCTCCAATATTTAATCATAAGAGGGAGAAGGGTTTCTTATTATGCATGATCAACATCTATCAAATCCTAATAAGGAACGACATCTACCATTTCCCATGTCACTCTTAATCATAATTCACACTACCTCATCTCAGGACCAACGTGTCATAAGATTACCCAACATTATATGAAGAGATTTAGGGTTTCCCCATTCACTATCTAGTTTACAACCATAGTGCATTCACAAGATAAGGTAACCTATATAGTCAACCTACTCATCTAAATCATTAGATAAACCAAGTGCACTACTAGAGATGAGAGAGGTGAATGCTCAATGATATATACTAAAAATTATATCTTTCATAAACCAATCTTCATGTATGAGGCATAACAACCTCAATGAGGATGGTATCCAACCTTTAAATTGATGTATTTAGGTAGAGCTATGTTAAAATACTCCATGTTCAAGGTAAGGACTGCCTGACCGTAACAAAACTAGTTTGATTAACACTTACTATCAGAGGAATCATCACCATTCTAAAACATAAGTCAGGGTTATATGTTTATTATCCATGTATTCTCAGTCCTCAAAGTGGATGTATTCAAGAACAATATAAAAAGAATAAAGAAAGGGTCCAACACATGAACTAGTTGAAATCTAATTGTGGATATTCAAGATAGTCTAATCCACCTCTATAGAGAGGGTAAGGTTACTAGGGTTAAGAGTGCTCAAGTCAAGCTACACTTTATAGTGTTTAAGTTAACTTCCTAGAACACAAGAGATAGGAATCAGATGCTACCGGAGTCAAATCCACGTGGTAACATGTTTACTTCCATAAAAGGCTAGGGGGATTGGGATCACTCAAGATTGAGTCTCAACTACAAAGGTAGTTTAAGGAGTGGAAGTGACCAACTTAGTCAGGGATTGGAACCATAGTTGGTATTCCATGACTCAGGGATAGGCATATCGTCATACTACATAGGGGTACTTAGCTGCCTAATTAAGGTATAATGTGGGGATAACTTGAAATAGTCAAGTCACTGACTACTTAGGTTCTAATACCATTTTGTAAAGAGTGGGATCCAAGAGGGGATCTACTCTTCACTAAATTTAAGAAATATAACACCATCCTATTCCACAAAATGTAGGAAAGGAGGAAATTTAGTACCTCTAAAATGGTATGTATTATAGAGAAATTTAATAAATAAGCAACATAAGCAAAATTATTATGAAGTTATAGAGTGTATCATTACACAATTGTTCCTCACCATAAAAGGTATACACCTAATAACATGTAAGGCCAATTGCAGAGGGAAACCCAACCAATCCAAGTGTCCCTCAAAGGTACAAAACCCTATATACTATCCTTTTGTATCCTTGTCCTCTAATGTACCTACACCTTCTTGGAAATGAGACATCACCCAAAGAATGGGAAATAAAGGCATGTAAATAAATATTGAGTATGTGCATATAAACAATATTTGGGCATTATATTGGGTTATTAGTACAAAAAGGATGTTCCCATGAAAAATGAGCAATGTAATAGTAGGTAAATTTTAAAGGAGTAAAATCAAGAGATTGAGGAACACTATTTATGAAGAGCAATATCGACATAAAAGGAACATCTTGCCATAATAAACATTCACAAATTCCAAATAAGCAACATATTTTCATGCCTAAATAATGTAGACTGAATATACCTAAAATAGGGCCATAACACCATAGGATAATGGCATAAAATTTAAGGGTGGAAACACACACCTTGGGAGGGATAAGTACGCCCTTTTTAAGTGTATGGTTGTACATAAGTACCACTACTCTAGATATTCTAGTCAAACGTTTAGTATGCACAAATAGAGTAGCAAGATAAGTATTCTAGTCATAATTCACATCATGTATTAAAAGCATAGAAAGAGAGGTCAAAGGACCCATTCAAGTAGAATAATTCAATATCCACAAGAGTTCATAAGTTTTCAAATTAATAAACAAGGATATTCAACTTTGGATTTCCAAAAGGAGATAGTAGTCAAGTAAATGCCTCAATATAGGACCTTAGATCCCAATCACGTTAATGTTCAAAATAAAATGGAAATTACACATACCCGATCTTCTGACTAACCATATCTTCAGGGGTCAATTTCATAGTTTGTCCTTCTCGAACATAAAATGTTTTATACACTGATTAATCCACAATTTTTTGGATCATAAATGAAAGTACATCAAAACCCATCATTGGTTATGTAATGTGGATTTAGGGTTCTTAGATCTTAAAATTACCAAATATAGGATGAGGGATGGGTTCAGATATTATTTATCAACATACCCTTATGAGGAATTAATTTGAAACAAATTTATACATATTATTCATATACTTATATTCAAATCTCAATATTATATATATATGCAAGTATATCCTATGCGGTTATATGAGCTAAAGTATATCCATATACGTCTCAAACTGACTTGTCTGCTGACATCAATTTTTTCAAATTATAAATGCATCCACACGTATAGTTATTTGATCACAATAAAGTATATGTTCTTTCTCCTTTATACCCTTTGATTCATATTAGAGAAACATAGATATATTACTTCCTAGTATCATCAAATAGACATGTGTATTTAGGGTGTTCAACTCATATCCTCCGACACTAATGTGATATATCAAGTAGTTAGATTATTATAATGCTTAGAATTACACCTAACATGTTTCCTTCCTTACTTACTTTTACATATAATATATGTGTGATAACTGATATCTTTAAATCATGAAGTACACACTTATCAAATACTAGTACTAGCATGATATTATTATGTGCAATAACATTATGATTATTAGGGTAGATGATCAAGAGGTCCATTGTTATCATAAACAAGTTTTATATCATGAACCTTAATTACCATCTAAAAGATTTTGACATATTTGGTATCATCCACAAAATTATAGATCTCGTAATTAATGATAACACATAGACATGCTTATATATGTATGCATATGTTAATGAGATGGAGTAATTCACCAACATGAGTGTCACATCCCAAATTGTTAACATTTATGTAAGCCTTAAATTGTGGTTTTCTTAAAAAAATAATAATGGGGGGGGGGCTTGATGAAAGAAGACCATGAAATGAAATTCCATGGAGAAAAATAAAGTGAGAAGAATAAAATAAGACCCAAAATACATTTTCTCTTCTATATGTGCATTATGTGTTACAATTACTTCAAAAGTATGTAACATTAGTTTCCCTTTCTTTACCATTCATGATGCTTAAAGGACATACAAGAGCAAGATAATATATTTGAAATTTGAAGTTTGAAAATATACACCAAATAACTTAAGCAAGGAATTTTCCTTTCCTTTTTACATAAGGAGAAAGTATCATTAACTTCATTTCTCTCTCCTCCAAGAAAGGTTCTTAAAAATGCATAAAATATATATGACATAATTATGTTTTGAGTAATAAGTATTTATCTCGAAATTTGAATGCATGAATCACAAAGGAAAAGTCTTATCCACTTATTGAAACCATTAATGCTTTAAAATCAAGTTAAACGACATTTACGGAAACTATGGGTAAAACATGTGCAAAATAGGAATCTAACTATATGAGAAGAATCTAGAATCCTTTTGGATGTGTGGTTCAAATTTGGTTAAGTTTTGACCAAGTTTGACCCCTCAAACCTATTAGGAGAGGTTTATATATGGTTTGACTAAGATTTAATCAAATTTCATTCAATACATTTATTAAAGCCAGTATTCCAAATTCTCCTCCTACCATGTGACCTATTTATTTCCTTTCCATTTCATACACGTGATCTGATAGCTTATAGCTGTCATTTTCTTTTCTTTTACGATCCAACGGCGGAGGGGTCATCATCTTCCTCCCATTTTCTTTGCCGAAACTCAAGCTAGACCGATGCTTCCTTCCCAGACCTCATGCTTCCTCACCTCTAAATCTTTTTGAGAGATTAATCCACCAATGAAGTCACAATGCCTTCCTAAACTGAATGGGCCATAACTTGTCCCCTCCTCTCACTATAAAAGAAACACCCATTTAGTGCTCTCTATAAGGAGGTCGCACCCACCTTCACAGTGACACAAACCCATGTTTTTAGGGTCACAGAATAATAACCAGACCTTGGGCTTTTCTCCTTGGCCTCCAATTTCATCTCCTCTGCCCCAAGTTTCTCTGACCTACTCAATATAGTTCTCCAAAAATCTTGGCTTTAGCCCAGTCACAAACGACTTTTATCGTGAAACTAATGTAGTAGTAAGCATGTATGGTGATCCCTCTTCTTCTTCATACCGCCCATTTTCCCCACTTTAACCCCAGACACCGTACCTATAGGGATGACTTTAGTGCTAGACAATGCTAACCTTCATGGCTTCTCAGGGGCCCTATTGCCAATAAAATGAATCCTAGGTATTTGGTAGACCTCAAGGAGTGTTTCCCAAACTCGAGACTTGAGGTTTTTCCCTCACACCGCCTTCCCCAATGACAAGAAGTTTCCCCTTTTTTGTCATTCTCCTGACACAATCGTCGAATCTCTATCATTTTCCTTTGCTCTATTTTTCTCGCGGTTTGGGTTTGTCTTCACGAAGCTTTTCATTCTACTTTTTTCCTTCTATCGTGCTATCCTTGGTTCCAATTCTATGCCTGGCTATGCCCCACCATGGCTGACCACTACATAGGCTCTTGTGCTCCTCATAACTCAATCCTAGGCTCATTGGATGTGGTACCTTCCTAGGAATACAATGGGGAAGTTGGCTCTCCCTAAAGGGTTGTGAATCTAGTCCTAAATCAAAGCCATAGAGCTCCTATTGGCATCTATAGCCATGGAGTACTAGACAAGAAACATGGTCGTTGAATGATCATGGTATCCCTGGCAATGAAATTGAAACAATACTGTTTGTATGGGAAGTCTTGGGATTTCATCCACACTTTACTTTATCAGTCGCATGGATTTTATTTATGATTGATGATGATTTTACCCCCAAATGTTTGATTCAATGTAACACTCACCATAGTCTTCTCGGTCATTTTGCTAGTTATTTACATTGGATTTTAATGATCTTACACTATAGTTTTCCCAGATCTGATTGGTCCATCTTGCAAAGTGCATAACTTTTTCATATGACCTCTAAAAAATGATGGAAAATATTCATTGGAAATCTCTTTTGATTTTCTATTTATCTAGCCTATTTTAAAATGATGTTTTACACATTCAGTCACTTCAATAATTCAAGACCAAGATTAGGGTTTTGATGACTATAAAGCCATGAACATATTATGATTTTAATCAAATTACAAGTGATTAGAGGCTCAATCAAGTTAGAGGACTTGGCCTAAGGAGGCTTATTCTAGATAAGCGGGCCATGCATATTTGGCAAAAGAAATTTTGGTTCAATGCATGTTTATTTATGATTATACACATTAGTTGATTTCATGAATTATGAATGCACCCTCAAGAAGACATCATCTATATCTATCACTATTTGATCAGTTGTTTACTTATAGTCTATGGTAGAACCCTAATTATAATTATGAATAAGATTAATGAATCATTCTCAAGAAGGGGAAACCCTATTATGATTTAAGAGGGAGAAATCCCATCATGTTAAAGTTCAAAGATCATGTAATGTCAATGTTGATGTTATTGTTAAGATAATTGGAATTGAATAATTTTTTATGTGCTTCTTGAATCATGGACCTCAAGGGGTTGTTATTGGCTTTCATTCCAAATATGGGCTTTAATAGCCAATCATGGACCTCAAATGGTTGTTAAGGGATTTTTAGCCAAATCATGGGCATTCGTGCCAATCATGTTCTCTTAAGTGGACATCATAGAGAGAAGCATATATTTACTATTCAATTCTTCATGTTATTAATGACTCATGAATGCTTAAGAAAATCCGTGTTCAAGTGTATGTCAAATTATTTCAAGTAAAGTTACTTCATGTGAAGTTATTATTACTTCCAGTCTTATAAAGTGCCAAATACTGCTTACTGACGTGATGCTTATTTTGCATGGCTGGGGACACGATGTTCGCAAGATTTTGAGCAAGTGAACAGTACTAAGGATAATCAAAGACTAGGAGCTTTTCAAGTTTTTCCTAGTGAGGTTCCATTTACCAGACTGATCTAGTGGTTTAGAGATCATCTACACCATGTTTAGTTATGTTACCAAGTAGATTAGATTTCATAAGATAAACTAGTTGTAGTTTTTTTGCTAAGAACTATGCATGAATTAGTTTTAAATCAATGCAAAGTGTTTTATTTACTTTAATTGCATGATCAACATATTGTGACACCCCATTGAGTAAAAATTCTTCTACTCATGTGATATGAAAAGTAGGGTGTTACATTATGGTATTAGAGCAGCTTGGTAAATGGCCACTAGGAAAAGATGATTTTCATAGTCACCCTAAAATGAAGATTTGAAATTAGGGTTCAGGGATAGATTCCCAAAGGAAAGATACCATGACCTAGAATAACTAGAGTTTTCACCCTAGAAGAGATAGAAAGGCCAAAGATAGATGTTTACCCAGTTTAGATATCAACTATCAACCTACCCCTAGCTAATGAAATAGCCTCTCCATTCTCAAGGGTCATGGCCAACCCTTTGAGAATTGAAGAGGGATGTCATAAGAATTAGACCTTTTATGCATTTCTCCTTTCTTACTAGTGCATGTGGTATGGGACACATATATTAGCATGTTAGTGAGAGGTAGCATGATAGGATCTCACATTTCTAGGTATGTTACTGAACACCACATATCTAGGAATGTGGTAGGTACCTAAAGACCTAAGGTTATATAGTTACCCACCCTTAATGATAGGAAGTCATGAAAAGGTTGAGTTAGATGCCCTTAATATAGTTATGAGTTGGTTTGATAAACCCTAAGTATAGATTGAGAAGAATACCAAAGTAATAGTTAATCCATGTTCACATCAATATTTTATGAAATCTAGATGTCATACACACACACACACACACACACACACACACACATATATATATATATATATATATATATATATATATATATATATATAGAGAGAGAGAGAGAGAGAGAGAGAGAGAGATAGAGAGAGAGAGAGATAGATAGAGAGAGAGAGACTCAGGCTAGAATACACCTGAGTGTATCCAGAGCGGAATACACTCAAGTAGTTTTTCATGATGCAATATTTTTTTTTGAAAATCTAATCCATTGATATTCTTAAACATCTTGTGAATAGCTCATATATAAAATTTGAGCCCATTTGGATATGTATCGCTCATGTTATGAAGACCAAAAAAATTGTACATTTCAAATTAGTTTTGTGCGTTGATTTTGTTGCCCTTGGATGAGTGACTTACACTCATCCAGATGAACTCAAAATTTGTATGTTGCCTAATTATAGTATGAAAATGAAGACCAATGGTTTACATTTTGCAAAAAAATAGTCTTGATATGCGAACACCACTTGAGTGTAGCATGTGATCCGTACACTCGAGTGTATTCTAGCCTGACTCTCTCTGTCTCTCTCTCTCTCTCTCTATACACACACACACACACACATATTTCAGTGCCAAATTTTGAACATAAATAAACCTTGAAATTTTAATTGTTAGTAAATGAAAAGGTTTAAGAAACCCTAAGGTGGCTAGTAACCTAGAAAATTTTGAGGACATAATTCATTTTAAGGTGGGTAGAACTGTAACATCCCATTTTTTAACATTTATTTAAGCCTTAAATTGTGGTTTTCTGAAGTATTCAATAATTGAAGGGCTTAATGTAAAAAGACTATGAAATGAAATCCCATGGAGGATAATAAAGTGAGAAGAAAAAAATAAGACCCAAAATACAATTTCTCTTCTATATGTGCATTATTGTTACAATTGATTCAAAAATATGTAACATTAGTTTCCATTTCTTTTCTCTCTCTCCTACCATTCATGATGCTTAAAGGACATAAAAGAGTAAGATAAGAGATTTGAGATCTGAAAATTTAAAATATACATTGAATAACTTAAGCAAGGAGTTTTCCTTTTCTTTTTAGATAAGAAGAAAGTATCATTAACTTCATTTCTCTCTCCTCCAAGAAAGGTTCTCAAAAAGGCATAAAATTAGATGAAATAATAATGGAGTGAGTAATAAGTATTTATCTCAAAATTTGACTCCAAAAAACACAAAGAAAAGTCTTATTCACTTATTTCATCCATTAATGCATTAAAATCATGTAAAAATGATATTTATGGAAACTATGGGTAAAACACGTGCAAAATGAAAATCTAAGTTTGTGGGAAGAATCTGGACTCCTTATTGGACGTCTCGTCCAAATTTGGTTAAGTTTTGACCAAATTTGACCCCTCAAACCTATTAGAAGAGGTTTGTATATGGTTTGATTAAGATTTAATCGAATTTCATTCAATACATTTATTAAAGTCTATGTTCTGATTCTCCTCCTGTCATGCGCCCTATTTATTTCCTTTCCATTTCATGCACATGATTTGATGGATCATAGCTCTCATTTTCTTTTCTTTTACAATCCAATGGTGGAGGCATCATCACCTTCCTCCTACTTTCTTTGCGAAAACTGAAGTTAGATCAATGTTTCCTTCTTTGACCTTGTGCTTCCTCATCTCCTCGTCTTTTTGAGAGTTATTCCACCAATGAACTCACAATGCCTTCCCAAACTGAATGAGCCATAACTCGTCCCCTTTCTCTCACTACAAAAGAAATGCCCATTTAGGGCTCTCTGCAAGGAGGTCGCCGCCACCTTCACATCAACACAAACCCATGTTTTTTGGGTGCCAAAAGAATCACTGAAACCTGGGATTTTCTTCTTGGCCTCCAATTTCATATCCTCTGCCCCAAGTTTCTCTAACCTACTTGATATAGTTATCCAACAATCTTGGCTTCAACCCAGCCACAAAAGACTTTCATCGTGAAATTGATGCAGTAGTAAGAATGTATGGCGATCCCTCTTCTTCTTCATACTGCCCATTTTCCTTGCTTTATCCCTAGATGTCGTACCCTATAGGGCCGACTTCGGTGCTCGTCGGTGCTAGCTGTCATGGCTCATCAAGGGATCACTAGCCATGAAAATGAATCCTAGGTCTTTGGTAGACCTCATGGAATGTTTCCCAACCTACAGACTTAATGTTTTTCCCTAGCATCACCGTTCCCTGATGGCATGAAGTTTCCCTTGTTGTGACATTCTTTGACACACTCATCAACTCTCTTCCATTTTCCTTTTCTCCATGTTTCCTATGGTTTAGATTTGTCTTTGCTAAGCTTTTCATTCCATTTTCATCCTACTATCGTGGTATTCTTGGTTCTAGTTCTATGCCTGGATGTGCTCCGCCATGGCCGACGACTGCACCTCATGTGCTCCCCATAACTCAAGCCCATGCTCATTGGAAGTAGTACCATCCCAGGAACATGATGGAGAGGTTGGCTCTCCCTGGTGGGTTGTGAATCTAGTCCTAGATCAAAGCCATGGAGCTCATATCGGGCAGCTCTCACCATGGAGTGCTAGAGAAGAAACTTGGTCATTGAATGACCATGGTATCCCTTCCAATGTAATCAAATAATAACGTTCATATGGGCAGTCCTAAGATTTCACACAAACTTTACTTTGTCAGTCATGCATATTTGAATTATGATTGAATGATGATTTTACCCTCAAATGTTTGATTCAATTTAACACTCACCATAGTCTTCCCAGTAATTTCTCCAGTTATTTATGTTGACTTTTAATCAGGATTTAAATGATGTCACACTATAGTTTTCCTGACTCTGATTGGTCCATCTTGCAAAATGAATACATTTTCATATGACCTCATAAAATGATGGAAAAATATTTGTTGGAAAGATTTTTTGATTTTCTATCGATCTAGCCTATTTGTAAATGATGTTTTACACATTCAATCACTTCAATAATTCAAGACGAATATTAGGGGTTTGATGATTATGAACCCATGAACATATTATGATTTTAATCAAATTATAGGTGATTAGAGGCTAAATCAGGTTAGATGGCTTGACCTAAGGAGGCTTATTCTAGGTAAGGGGGCCATGCATATTTGGCACAAGTAATTTTGGTTTAATCCATGTTAATTTATGATTATTCATATTAGTTGATTTCATGAATTATGAATCTAACCTCAAGAAGACATCATGTATATCTATCACTATTTCATTGGTTGTGTACTTATAGTCTATGATAGAACCCTAATTATGATTATGATTAAGATTAATGAATCATTCTCAATAAGGGGTAACCCTATTATGATTTAAGAGGAAAAAATCCGACAAAGTTAAAGTTCAAAGATCATGTAATGTCAATGTTAATTTTAATGTTAAGATAATTGGAATTGAATCAATTTTTATATACTTCTCGAATCATGGACCTCAAGGGGTCGTTATGGGATTTCATGCCAATTACGGGCTTTTATAGCCAATCATGGACCTCAAGGGGTCATTATGGACTTTTTAGTCAAATCATGGGCATTCGTGCATATCATGTACTCTTAAGTAGGTTCCATAGAGAGATGCATATATTTACTGTTCAATTCTTCATGTTATTAATGACTCATGAATGCTTACGAAAATTCATGTTCAAGTGTATGTCAAATTATTTCAAGTCAAGTTACTTCATGTGAAGTTATTACTACTTTCAGTCTTATAAAGTGCCAATACCGCTTACGGACGTGATGTTTTCTTTGC
Organism: Alisma plantago-aquatica; assembly: GCA_963693085.1. Classification (NCBI taxonomy): domain Eukaryota; kingdom Viridiplantae; phylum Streptophyta; class Magnoliopsida; order Alismatales; family Alismataceae; genus Alisma; species Alisma plantago-aquatica. The sequence continues at coordinate 576,850,982 of OY856410.1, forward strand.
ATGGCTGGGGACGCGACGTCTGTAGGATTTGGAGCAAGTGAACAATACCATTGATAATCAAAGACTAGGATATTTTCAAGTAATGCCGGGTGGGGTGCCATTACCAGACCGATCCAAAGGTTTAGAGATCATCTACACTATGTTTATTGATGTTACCAAGTAGACTAGATTTCATAAGATAAACCAGTTGTAGTTTTCTTTTGCCAAAAACTATGTATGAATCAATTTTAAGCCAATGCAAAGTGTTTAATTTACTTTAATTGCATGATCAACATATTGTGACAACCCCATTGAGTAAAAATGCTTCCTCTCATGTGATATGAAAAGTGGGGTGTTACAATGTGTTACTACTTAATGTGATTATGAGTATTAGCATTGGCTATCATATCAAATTTATTTACACATGTGATGGTTCTAAGAACTGGAAATAAAAACATAAAGTACAAAAAGTAGGAACTCACCTACAAGTCATACATCACAACATTGATATTCCTTGCACCACTTCATGATCATTTACCATGCTTGGGGTTTAGGGTAAACATGAAATGAGGTTCGAGGTCATTGGGTTGTTTGTTATAAGGCATGGAAACCATGGAGATGGTAAGTTCATGTTTTAGCAATCAAAAGAGATGAGAACTTCCCATGATGTAGATGAAAGGGTGTCACAGTTAGTTCTTATGGATTTAGTGAGGTGAGAGGAGGTTGGAGAATGGGAAAAAATAGATGCATGTGTTGCAGGTCCAATGATGAAGTCAGTTGCACGTCTCTATTTATGGATTAATGCTGAGGAAAGGATAGGTAAGGTACTTAAAGAGTGGTTGTGGATCTATAGGTGAATGGAGAAGGAGATCAAGGGGTAGGGTCTGGAGGCCCCAATGATGATCTGGCCACGATCTCAGGGTCTAAGAACTTGGAGCTGAGTCTACAAGTTCTAAACATACAATGTAGGTCCTTGGTGCCCAAGAGACCCACTACTACCTACAAGTAAGGGTAGGAGTGTGGATGTAGAAAGGGAGTTTAATACATATCTTGCAGTTGGATTTGAGGTCTAGAGTTGCTGTTGGCCTAGGAGGTCGAGGTAGAATATACTTCCATAGTTGGTGGTCGCCAGTGGTGCCTATGTTGGCCGTGGTACAATGACCTCTGTAGCTATCATGGCTTCAAACCCAAGTGAGAGAGGAGAAGAGTCTGGTGGTAGGTTAAGTTGGAGGAGATTACAACACAAACAAGGTGGAAGGGGTGACCATATCATTAATGGTAGGTAGGCTATTTGCAGATTCATGGTGGTTGTGGAGAGATCAGGAGGCGGCGACATGAACTCTGGTTGGAAACGAAATTCTAGTTCTTGGTGAAGGCTCCAACTACTCACACAGGTGTAGGTCGGAGGTTCTAGGAGGGATGTTGTCATGAAAAACAAGAGCAGGTGGCCAGTGTAGAGTAGGGGTTGGCACTGGAGTAGGCTTCTAGAGTCATGTTCAGTTCCCCTTCTTTGAAGTTGACTGGGAGCATGGTGACTAAAGTACTAGTGAGGAAGATGGAGAGGAAGAGAAGAAATAGAGAGAGGGTAAGGGAGATAAGATAGAAAGGAAGAGGGGATAGCACATGTGATGGGTGGCTATGGTTTCTGGAATAACGTAGGGAGGAAGAGAAGAGGAAGAAGTAGGAGAGAAGTGGAAGGCAAGAGTCACTAGGGTGAGAGGATGGGGGAACATCAAGTTCATTCGTGGTCAGCAAAACAATAGGGAGGAGGAATAGCCAGAGGGGGAGGGCTAAAATAGAAAGAATAGATTTAAGAGCTGAAAATGACCGCGTTCATGTTGATGAAAATGGTTACAGCCATCCGCATGACAACACTAAGAACATGTACCTTAGACAAATACAATCAGTCATATGTCACTTAATACCTAAGTTATGGTGTATATACATTTTCAATTATACTAGGGGAGCAAATAAAGTCAGATTGGCACAAAAATTGACATGCATGCCAATTAAAGTGTAAGAAATTAAATTTTAAAATAAATTTTACACTTTAAGAATGTTTGCTCTTATATTCATTTCTTGCATATTAAGTACTTTCTTAATGCATTTTGTGCTCTAAATTAATAAACTGTGAAACCATAATTCATAAATATTTAATTTGTTTTATCTTTTTAGCCTAATAATATTTTACTATGCTAAGCTAGACTGAATCTATTAATTGGTATATTCATACATCGAATCCTATTATTCATCTATGACAATCATTTTATCTTCAAAAAATCATATATAAAGGACATCTATGAGCACATGATACTCTTTGACTACAATTATTCTAATGCATTGTGAACTAGGTAAAGGTACATTAGTTATTAACGTAATTGAATAGGGGACTAGAAGAAGTGACTATTAAACTTTATACCTAGATTTGAGTATGTTACAGACGTGGAAACATGGGAAGGTTAGAGTGACTATGGGAGTTTGAGAGATCTAGGGCACCAGATTCCTTCAATTTTAGAATGGATTGCTTTAAAAGAGGGATTTAATCATGCTAGAGATATTATCTTGAGCATAGATTGGTTGGGGAGGGATCTGGGAAAATGAAAAAATCTTGTGACACTATTATAATCCTCATTGGACTAAGATGGGTGAGGGAGAAGATGTCGATTTGTTGTATCTATTGGCAAAAAAAATATATACAAGAGTGGTCTGATCATAGTCAAGAAAGGAAAGTAGGTGAAAAGACCACGTAACTACAAGATTTATTTGGAACCTCATGTTAGATAATTCAATAGATGACATAGTTGATGAATTTTGATTAGTAACTATATATGATATTTCTTATTTAGTTTATGTGGTCATGTGTAGTTTAAATGACTCCAAACTTGAACAATAAGTCATTTAGGGTGTCTAGAACCTTCCTAGACAATAGGATTTAGGTTTTGAATATCTTTTATCCTTAAATTCTGTATTGTTTATTATCTTGATTTGTATGTATTAAATGGTTTGACAATGTGATATAATTTTCTTAATTAATTGAGTCATGTTTAAGATTGAGAGTTACTATTCAGTCAAGGTTTATCTTATTTATGTTTCATATATTGTGAGAACCTGTTACACTAAACGAGATTACTCAAAACATAAAAAACAATCAATCACTAATTAATCACATACCCAAAAATATGGATAAATTAAAACCAATTTCAGCGTCAGCACCTGCTCATAAATATTTGCATAAGATCCCAAAATCTTTCTTATATCCATACTATGTCAAGAATTTGATACAAATTGATCTATCACCTTAGCCACAACATATATACACAGGAGAACAATATTCATATATGTCACACAATCAAGCATTAACATGCTAACAAAATCCCGATTCATTTGAAACACCATATACAAACTTTTCCTGCCGGACATGAGAGTACATGGACGACTCTAGGACACACTAGATGTCTAATCAACTTTCTCAAAGATTCATTACTATAGCTCCTCTTTGCTACCACATGTTTGTTTTTGTCACTTTAGATTACCTAAAAAATGTGGTGAACCACAAGGGTGAGACCCAATCCCAGCAAGAGATATAACCTCCAACAACGTTTATTGATTACAACATTTTAAAGTAATTAAAAAGTTAAGAAAATTAATCAGATATAAAAAATAAGCTCAACAACACTGATGATTATCAAAATACACAAAGGAGCAGATAATAACTATTATCATTAGCCATACTATCATCCTTTATATTGTTGATAACATAAGCAATTCAGTAGCATATGCATATCTAGCATCATGAGCAAGTCTAATAACATAGCATCTCTGTCATTATGAATAAGTCTAGCCACATAAGCATAGATAACAACATTAGCATGTCTAATAGGTTGAACATATCAACATCATAAAAAGAGCTAACACCATAAGAACAACTATCTGGATAAGCATGATCAACAGTATATGCATCTCTAGTTACAAAGGCATGGCTAGCATGCTAAACATAACTAACAACATGAGATAGCTAGCATCATGATTATAATTAGTAGTAGCAGTATAGTTATCAACATAATCATGGCTAATGTATGTACACATCTACAATCTTTAGCATATCCACAACATAAGTATATTTACTATCTCTTAATTGCACTAAGCATCATCTTTATGTAAAGATAACAAATAAGGGTTATCATCCAATGTGAAGCGTCATGTATAACCCTAAACAGATATGCTATAAGGCTGTATTACATCTTTTATTATGCCCTAAGGAATTTGAGGATACCACTCAAAATGCAAATGACCATTTCTAGGTCAAAATCAGTGCCATACAAGATCTAGGAAGAGCCAGACTCCTAAAATCTTCTCCGCCCCCGATCAGTACGGGTCTGCCACATCAACACATAAGGTCAAGCTGCTAACAGCCTAGTCCGTCCTCAGTACATGTCACAACACTAGTGAAAGGAGGTGGGTACACACACCCTACCATCCGAGGTACAACCACAGTTGTCCGCCAATCTTGTCACATATATAATCATTGACACAGGATCGCAGTTGTTCTCAATCATATCAGATGTATGAGGCATGACCATATCCAACCTCCACAATCTGCATTGTGGATGACAAGGATATATCCTCAACTTGCCACCCCCACATACTCAACAATATGTGCTCCGAGTTTCCCTTAGGAATACTCGTTTCACCATTTAGAAAATTTTGACACTCAGATGGATCTATGGCACATGCCACTTGATTAGTTATGCCAATTGGGTGAATTAAGGCTGCATCAAACAAGTGGACATACAAACCCTAATTCACTTCTAGCAAGCATATAGATATCACAACTTTAAAAAGATATAAAACGTGTAAAACATAATTTCTCATCTCATCATCACATGGTACTATTCACTTTCCATTCATGAGACCACACTAGTCATCATACTATCACAAGATAATAATCTTTTTCACAATATCACAGGGTATCAACCCTTATCAACATAAAAGGATTACACCTCATTCAGGGCTCAACCATGCCAAAAGGTCATTGAGACCATCATACTATCACATGATATAAATCCTTTTCACAATATCACAGGGTATTAACCCTTATCAACACAAGAGGATTACACCTCATTTAGGGCTCAACCATGCCCAAAGGTCATTAAGACCATCATATTATTCCCTGCAAGATCATCATTATCTTTACATGCCTTATAACAAGGCTCAACAACATCACTTATATATAATACACCAGATCAACACAATATTACATTAATGAACTAGGTTATATTCATAAATAATCATAGCAGGGTTATATTAACATTAAGAACATTCCTTTATTACATCAACATGCAATGAATCTAGATATGATTAACTCCCATCATATTCATAATGCACATGTTTAGCATAAGAAATTATCAACCATGCGGCTATGATAACCACCAATTAACATACCAAGGTTATGATCATGTTAAGGAGGTTATTCCACCATCATTCCATCATATAAGAATGTTAAACATGAATACACATCTTTATCTATTTGCATTAGGGTTAGGTTCAACATGATAAATTATACCAATGTTACTAAATAGCACTCATACCCAAACCCTAACTCACAACATCCCCATTGGATCATGGATGCATAAGGTGAAGCATCACCATCACATTCCATACCATTCTCAAGTATGAACCCACACATAAATCAAGGTATAAATATCAGGTTATAGCATACTAGGGTTTCAACAACAGTAACAAAGTACTTCATGATTGCTAAAAGCCATTGCTAAAAGCCACTTCCAAGTGGGAGACAACCACAACACATGCAAAGCGCAAGGAGAAAGGCAACCTTGTCTCTTGGCTCGACCGTTTCTAGGTAATCAACACCACATACCATCATCTTGCTAACGATCTTCTCTCTATCTCCTTACAAGAACAGTACAACCAAATTCTACTTTGGGAGGAAATGGATTGGCATCAAAAGTCACATATCAATTGGTTGCACCGTGGAGACAGAAACACAATGTTCTTTCATTATTATGCCAAGGCAAAAAGACACTTCACTAAAATTAGCTGCATGTGTATTGACGATGATGAGTGGGTTGATAATCTGAAAGCATTGAAGCATCTTCTTAGGGAGTACTTATTAAATCTCATGACTGTAGATGAAGCACCTATAGATGATCCTGCTACCATCAACAACCACAATGGCTCTTTTCTATGGCTCCTGCCTCAAGGTATGAACTTTATTGCCTGCACGCATGACCCTAATGAAATTAGGAAAACTGCTTGGTTGATATCCCCCACTAAGGCACCAGGTCTAGATGGTGTATACACCCTGACATCACCATCTAGACGATCATGCAAATAATATCTAGTGGCAAAACATCTATCTTGTGGGAAGGTACACCCCTTGAAGCCTTCAACTCCTTGCAAGGAGTCACACAAGGTGATTTGCTAAGCCCATATTTATTTGTCCTTTGTTTAGAATGGCTTACACAAGCAATTCAACATGCAGTTAACAACTCTCTCTGGAAACTTATCATCCTTGTAAAACACGACTCACCTCTTTCACATGTTCTTTTCATGAAAGATATCCTCTTAATGGCTGAAGCAGTCACCACACAAGCGGAAGTTATTCTTAATCATGTGGATTCTTTTTGCTGTGGTTTTTGGGTAAGTAATCTCCAAAGCAAAATTGTAATGTTTTTTCTCCTCCAACACATCGCGAGTAGAGAAAAGAGCATTTTTTAGCCATATTGGGATTGCATCCACTGATTCAGTCATTCAAGGACTATTCATACCCAATTACCATCATTTAGTTATATTAAAGCTAGTTATAACAAGCTATACCTCATTAGAATTACATATAAACACAATATGGTTATCATCCCTTCTATTCATATGAGTGAATAGGTAAGACTACCTTATTAAGGGTAACCCTCCATTTGTTCCATCATCATTCAACATGTATCACCATACCACAATGTCACCCAAAACCATTGGATGTTTAAAAGGTAAGACCTTTGGTTGTTTACATAAGTAAACACCTTAGATAAACCCCCTATTAAGTCCTTGATTTTTGCTCTAGAAAGAGTCACCATATAACCCTAGACATCCCTTGATTAATAACACAAAAAGTTTCATTGAGAGTAGGGTAAAACCCACAATCGACTGTTCAATTAAAACAAGCCATCCATTGTCAACAAGTAAGCTCCTTAAGTTGATCATATAAAGGAAACAATATAAATCCCATTATGGACCAACATATTGCATTATCCATAATTCCACTTTATTGTAAGAATAAACATTATATCTTGACCATTGGGTCAAGTTCATATATTAAAATCATCAATTACAATATAGGTTTGACCATTGCATCAAGTGACCCAATAAACCATTGGTCTAAGGCTTAATTGATGCTAAAACTATATGATTAAATCACCATATATTGTAGAGACCTGATCCACCATCATTAGTTATCATTAAATCACTATAGGTTGTTAGATCAACACTATATTCATTAATCAACATCAAATATTAAGCTGATGTCATCATTGATTGATAACATCAGTAGGGTACTTAATGGCTGATCATTATACTTCTAATTGATCCAAAACCTGACCTAAGGGGGTAACCATAGGTTGTAACCATCATTTGACACCCTTGATCACGACCATGAGTTGTTATGAAGACAACACCATAGGGTTGTTGCAATGGTACCATCATCGGGTCATGGTTTATAGAAGAAATCAGCTTTAAACCCTAAAATTGACCATTGTTTGATAGGTGCTTAGCACCATAGGTTGTCAAAACAACCTGATCCAAGTCATATAATACCTTAGGAATAATATACACATGATCACAGGTTCATATATAACTGAAATAAGAACATGAAACATTATAAAAATCGAAATCCTAGTCAAGCATAGCTTTTTAGTGCATGGATCATCATTTTCAAGCAAGAACATGATCTAGAAAGCTTATGGTAAGAAATAAACGTGGAGCAAGTTATAAAAATTGCCTTTAATGAGAAGATAAAACCCCACACAGAAGAAATCTCGAGAAGGTAGGGTAGAAAATCCAAGAGTAAGCTATGAATTCGTCCATCTAGCACCTTTCTTCATCAAATGAGCAAACCCTAAGCATAAGGAGCAAGAAAGGTAGGGTTTTAGAGCTTTAGAGCAATTTCTACCATAGAACAGAAAGTTTCTGACCTTTATAAATATAAGAGGAAGGATAAAAAAGAAATAGACGGAGGAAAGAAGGGAATTATTACACTTTTAGGTCAAGATCACTAGAAGGAAGCTTTTTCAACCCTAAAATGAAGTCAATTTCAACCTTAGAGACTTTCTCCAAGAAGATCCCCACTTTCTTCTTCCTTGGGCAGACAATTCACAGCTTAATAGAGGGAGAACGAGGTTGGGAGAAGGAGGGAGGTGGTGTAGAGAAAATGGCTCGTTTTGGTGCTTGGGGATAAGTATATGACACTTTAAGATAAAGAAAAGGAAAAAGTTGAAGTTCTAGTATCTATCCAAGTGTCCATGGCCTTAATTTATTAAGAATATACAAGCGCACACACAAGAAGCTCCCCCACCATGTGTATAGACCTTCTTATATTTCCTTTGTCTAATTTCCCAGCCAATCAAATAATTCATTAGTTGATAGCTACTAAAGGTAGCTCATCTGTGAAGGGGAAAACCCTAAATTACCCTCGGAGAAAACACCTTCAAACCAAGGTTTAAATAGGCACCCATGGCTAAAAAAGATCAAGAATGATGATATAATATTCAAGGAACATAATGAAAGTGATAAATTGCAAAGAAAACCTCTCAATTGGGTAAATTGCAAAAAAGTCCAAAATGTGCATAAAATTATATAACTCGTTCAAACAATGTCCAAATTGGACCAAATTTGAAACTTAATCTTGTATTATGATTTCAAAGCATATCACAAGGATATATTAGGGTAATAAGAATTCATTTATTATAATTAAATTCATTCAAATCATTAAGTAAGTCTAGGGGCCTTACAACTATAAACCCCTAACAGGGATTTTACCCCCAAAATCCAAGGTAAACAAAGATGGGTACTTCCTCTGCACCTCATCCTATTACCTTCACTTGGTTACTTTCATATCATGGTGATGTCATATCATTAATACATATCTCATCTTAGGTCAACACAAAACCCTCCACATAAGAAGACATTTGCAAATATGGAACATAGAAACTTGTTGTGCCACCTGTACAAATCTAATAGTAACTTTCAACTTTGGGACTCGATTGTCATATTGAACTATTCTATATGTTGTATCACACATCACTCAGAGGCCACACTCACTAGATCTTACCAAACATAAAACATCAGTTATCTATTATCATATGCAACTTTACAAGGTTTCATCTCTATGCTCCTTTAATGGTTGTTGTAATCAATAACTCAATCAACCATGTAGGCACCCCCTAGTTTTCAAGAAATTATGAGGAATATGTTTTTAGAGGATTCTCCAATCATATCAATGGTGGACTGACCATCTATTTGGTTGAAGAATCATACACTTGTATATAACTATTAACAAATATAACTTCTTGATTGACCTTGTTAGGGGTGGAGCAACGACATTGTCTTCATCTTATCAAGACTCACATAACATACTTAATAGAGGTATCATAACTCTTAAAGGATACTATAGTTGACCCCCAACTCACTCTTGTTCAACTTATCTCATAGCTATTGCTACTTTGGCAACCCTAAGGTTTTTGAAGAAATATTGATCATATTTTTGACCATATTTGATATAGTTTGACATGTCATCATTCAAAGCTTGATATAACTTGTATGACATGTCTGGAGCACTCTATTACTCATATTCATAAATTCTATTTGTACATTGGTTAGTCTATAGAACATAACTCTAAACCCATCATGGTCATGTGAATTATGTCATCCAATCTAAATATTATGCATTGATATTTGATCATAGGTTTATCTTAAAGGAACACGGTATCACATATCTATTGACCAATAAACCTTCTATCCTTGATAGTGGTCTTGTCTAGCTATCACTAAACCATACACAACATTATAGAATCACTTTTGTTTTTCCTTCCTAACAACATTTAAAGGGTCATCATCAACTCTCTCTATCTCTCTAAGGGAGAGGAATACTTGTAATGTTCATTCAATAAACATCTCCAACCTTCACATACTTCCCATACTATTGACACATCTTGGATAATAGGATTCATTACCTTGGTATCCATCTCATGTGATATAAGGAACTCACATCCTTATCTCATCTACTTTAACCAACATAATAAATTTCAAAACATATAAGAGGAGTCTCCCAAATTATTGGAAGGCTCAAAAGCAAACTCATCACAAACTTTATGATCTTGGAACCATAGTCCAAGCAACCTTATGCTATAATAAGTGATCCACCTTCATGTTTGCAGTGAATCCACACGTACCAAGTGACAATGATCCACTTGAAAGCTGTGCCCTAGAAAGGAAAGACACAAAGGGAAACACACTTCCCATACCATAGTAGTATTTTTCAAGGGTCACTAGCAAAAAGGTAACCAATTCTATTTTCATTATGCAGGTTACAACTTCTTATGTATCATTTTACCTTTTTCATTTTGGGTTCCTTGCCATTAGCATAGGAATCATCATGATTAACATATCTCATTACTCCTTCCTTGATGACTATTTATCACACTTGGGTACTCTTATTTTATTATATTTTTTCAACCAATTATCAACAAGTAAATCATCAAATTCTTCATTAAACATGGATGATCTCTTAATTTCTTTCACATGCCATGCTGATTTTTCATTAACACTTTCTTACACACATAGGTTGGTCTGAGATTAACTCAGGTTCCACCTTATTTCTTTGTCATTGTTCTCATTTATCTTCTCATTTTATACTTATCATTGGAGTTATCTCCGTATTATGTGGATTTCATACCTTGAATCACTTTATAAGCATAGACTTATCTGTATTTTACTTTATTATCTTCATGAATCACATCTTCAAGAACTCCTCTTTTTCTTATTTGTATTCAGATTTATATACCATGGTGTTGTATATTTCTCTTATAGTTACCAAACATTCAAGTTTTGATAAATAATGATGCAATTCTCTTCTTTAAGGTAGGATTGAGATATTCACACCATGATTTATTATTCTTTATGCTCTTTAGATTGTCTCAAAATGACTACTTGATCAGAGTAATCAGAAAGATAACAATCTAAGAGTTCCATACTTACCTTTCTTCAATAATTGAATACCTGGCCAGGGCACCCAAATACTGAGATTCAGCAGTATGCACCATATTTTTGTATCATATTCTTAACTTAGACATCATCCTAGTCTCAAGTCCTAGTGTCCCTATAGACTCAGTGAACCTAAAGCTCTGATACCAACCTGTGAGAAGCCATTACACTAAACGAGATTACTCAAAACATAAAACACAATCAATCACTAATTAATCACATGACAAAATATATGGGTAAATTAAAACCGGTTTCAGCGTCAGCACCCGCTCATAAACATTTGCATAAGATCCCAAAATATTTCTTATATCCATACTATGCCAAGAATTTGATACAAATTGATCTATCGCCTTAGCCACAACATATATACACATGAGAACAATATTCGTATATGTCACACAAATAAGCATTAACATGCTAACAAAATCCCGATTCATTTGAAACACCATATACAAACTTTTCCTGAGAGTACATGGATGACTCTAGGACACACTAGACATCTAATCAACTTTCTAAAAGATTAATTACTATAGCTCTCTTTGCTTCCACATATTTGTTTTCATCACTTCTGATTGCCTAAAAAATGTGGCAAACCACAAGGGTGAGACCCAGTCACAGTAAGAGATATAACCTCCAACAACATTTATTGATTACAACATTTTTAAGTAATTAATAAGTTAAGAAAATTGATGTAGGGGTTTTGAGTCACTTTTATAAGCTAGTTTTATACTCATTTTATGCGCTTATTGGTCATATTTGTGGTTAATATCACATGATTCAATTCCTTTAGCCTATTATCCTTGTCTGCATCAAATTCATCTTGTTTTATATTGTTTTGCATAAATTATTAGATTTCTCGGTTTTGATTTGTGTTCCTCTCTTTATTTCAGGCAATTTGCATTCCTAGACCCGTTGATAGCATCGACAGAGCAACAATGACAAAGTCGGAGAGGAAGTACATAGTTCGATACCATCGACACTTTGTCAATGGTCTCGAAAGTCCAACAACGAGCCAAATATCGTCGGTCGAAGGTATCGAAAAGGCCTCAGGCGGCTTCCAAAAATTGAAGAAAGCATCGGTACCCTAAGGTGTCGATACCATCGACACCCTATCGATGGTATCAACGCCGTAAGATCAGAGTTTTATCCAGCACGACTTCAATTGGACGGCTACATTCTTTTGGCGGCCGTAAGTGGTACATATACCTAGAAAAAGATGGCCCAAAGCCGTCATTCAGGTGGGATTGCATTGCACAAGTCCTGAAGGAGGAGAGAACAAAGAACGGAGCCGAGAGCTACGCCCTGAGAGATTCCAGAGACAGACAGAGTTTTTCACCGCCGAAAGGCTGCAGAACGCTCATCCCGCGCCGAGGATCACCCGATTCTTCACCGTTCAGGGGTTACACCATCTCCATCCACATTTTCTCTATGTTTTCTCATTCCTTCGTGGTGTTTTGCATTGAGATGAACATGCAGGGCTAATCCCCTTTATCTCTAGGACCAGGAGTAGCCCGAGCAATCGTTGTATGACTCTTTTTACATAGTTTATCATAATTTATCCCTCAAATCCGCGGTATGATATTGTTTTCTCCATTGCTATCATTGTGCTTGATCACCATAATGGTAATCTAATACCTTTAATTGCTTTTGACAAAGAATTAACGGTTGAAAAGAGGCGGTAATCACATTAACTAATAAATCCTTTGGAAAAGGCGATGTACGGTTAATGGTGGGAACCCAGAGACATGTTCTTCATGCACCTAGTGTAGGGCATAGGTTACTAATGGCGTGGAACCGACCTCGATTAAGATAGTGAATTGTATCGCGGAAGCGAGCAATTCTGGCTACAGGCCACTATCCACAAAGAGAGATGAGTTGTGATAATTGTGAGGAATTAGTACAATGAGAACCCATGGTGAAACCACAATCTTAGAGATTTCTTTTGAATTGATTAAACCAACCATTTAATCGATTTCTTTGTTTTCTTTTGTTTTTATTTTTCTTTTTCAAAACAACTTCCAAACTTTTATAATCGGTTTAGCTGATCACAAGTAGTTAGTAGTAGTCTACCGATAATTACATTTCCCTATGTTTGACTTGGGCCTCATAAGGCCTATATTACATTGACGCGTACACTTGCGTTATACGCACGGTAAAGTCGTGTCAAGTTTTTGGCACCGTTGTCGTGGAAATGACAATTTTCGACACTACGAGTGCTACAAGCGACCACTCTAGGCCATTTTTAATAATTTTAATAATTGAGAGTAAATTGTCTATCTTTCAAATTCTTTATTTGTCTAGCACTGTATTTAATCATTTTTTCACATTTCAGGTACTAGTGCATGGTGAAGACGCATAGTACGGACTACGCACAGTCGACACCTGAGATTCTGCCTTCAAGATCGGGTGACGAGGAGGAGCATATCTACAATCAACCTGAAGACTTAGACATAGATTCTAAACTTAAAGTAATGGTTGAGGAACAGACAATATGGAAGAAGATCAAGGCTCCTTCCTCATCCACGTCTAAAGGGCTGATCAAAAAGCATGCGATCAACATTCCTACATAAAAGATTGATCTGGCACTGATAAACCTGGTCAAGTCTAATGCGTTTCATGGGCTGAACAATGAAGATCCAGTGGCCCACATCAGCACATTTGTGGAAAACTATGATATGATAAAGATTGATAGGTTCCCGCAAGAAGCACTCTACTTAAAGCTTTTTCCCAATTCTCTAGCGGGAAATGCACATGAATGGCTACACAATATCAATGACGAGCGTGTCGAGACTTGGGACCAGATGGTAGAGGTCTTCTTTGAGAGATTCTTCCCGCCTGAGAAGATGAATGACCTCGTGAGAAAGATCCATAACTTCAGTCAAAAGGCCGCTGAGACTTATTCAGAGACATGGGAACACTTTCAGATCATGCTAAGGAAGTGCCCACATCATGGGATGGACAAGGACAAGCAAGTTAAAATTTTCTACTTTGCTCTCAATGAGCATGACAGAAGCAACTTAGATTCAGCGGGCTCGGGCTTCTTCTTGAACAACACAGGTATAAGGTGTTGGGAGATCTTGAAGAACATGGCCAAGAAGTAGTTGTGGGGTAATAGAGATGCACCAGAACAAAATAGAGTTGTAGGGTAATCAAAGGCAATTAAAGAGCTAAATGAGAAGATGGACCTGATAGCAAAGAGATTGCTAGCAAAAGAGGATGAAGGATCTGATGGTGAGGTACATGTCAAATTCATGCGCCAACAACAAGGGTACATGAATTATGATTACTCTTGGAGGAAGGATAAGAAATTTTCATGGAAGGATCTAAATAATTTTCTACAAGATCCGGATCAGAAGCCACAACCCAGTATAGAAGATAAGAGTAATGAGTTGCTCAACTAGGTGATAAAGCAAAACCAAGAGCTGATGAAGACATTCGGCAAGCAAATTCAGTTACAGGGGGGATTTCTGAATCAATTTGGTCAGAATCTACAGAGTCATGGTGCACAACTGAGGACATTAGAGACAACCATGACCCAAATTCTGACTGAGGTGGCTGCGATGAAGCAAATCATTCAACTAAATTAGCTGGGAATGCGGAGCCCGCTCAGCCACATCAACATGTTAAATATATTTCAGTCTGCAAAGCATCAAAGCTTCATGTTGAGGGGATACATGAGCGGAGTATTATGCATAAAGACTTGGAGGATAAACCCAAAGTCCCATACTTTCGCAGTTTATATGGATTGCCAGGAAGATGTAGAACGCCATTCAAATCACCCCAAGATTCCACTACTGTCGTGCCCACATCTCAGATTTTTGAAGAGATTCCTATTCCAAAAGAGCAGGTGAAAGTTTTACTTTGTAGTGGAGCAGCCACTAACAGTACAGAGAAGCAGCCACAAGGCATTCCATCCATGGATGATGTACCCAATCTTATCTTAGAAGGTGGCGTTGAAGTAACCTTAGGGGAGGAGATCCCTAAAGTTCCATATATACCACTTCACAAGTGAACAAAGGAGCCAAGTGTGCCATTCCCGGATAGTCTGAAGGTGAGGAAAGAGCAAAGGCACTTCAAGAAATTTCTTGAGATCTTCCAGAAGCTCCACATTAACATTCTGTTGGTGGAAGCTATAGAGCAAATTCCTTCATATGGAAGATTCATGAAAGACATCATCAACAAGAAACGGCGGATCAAAGACACAGATGTTGTACGTGTCAATGAAACAATGAGTTCTATAATTCAAGGAAGGTTGCCAAAGAAAAGAAAAGATACAAGATGTTTCTACATCCCATGTTCCATAGGTGTTCAACATTTTCCAAAAGCACAGTGTGACTCAGGAGCAGGCATTAATATTATGCCATTTGCCACTTTTCAAAAGCTGGGATTGAAGAAGCCAACACAAACCTCCATGACAATCGAGTTGGTGGATGGATCCATTGTTAAGCCCCAAGGTATATGTGAGGATGTGCTAGTCAAAGTCAAAAAATTCATCTTCCCTGTTGATTTTGTGGTAATGGACATGCATGAGCTAGAAGGATGCGTGATGTTATTGGGAAGGCCGTTCCAAGCTACGCTGATGTAATCACTGCCATTGGGCGAGGCTACTTGACGCTGGGATTGGTAATGATAGAGTTGAATTCAAATTGCCAATTGAATTAATAGAGACATCCCTTGACAACCCAGGTTAAGGTCTCCGTATCATCTATCCCAAGACATTAAATGAGGCGCTTGTTGGGAGGCAGCCCAACCTTGGTAGTGTACATGTTTTTTCTTTAAATTTTTCGCATTCCTAGGTAGTATTCATTAATTTAGCACTTAGTCTTTAAAAATGATACCCTGATGTGTTTGTTGAGTGTGCAGGCTGGGAAACGGTCGATACCATCAACATCTGGGTCGATGGTATCAAATTTGGAACAATAGACAATTCTACCAAAATTTCAGGTATCGAAACTGGAACAGGTAGAAAAAGGATCGTGTGTCGATTGTATCGACTCGTCGTCGATGGTAGCGAGTTTTCTAGAGATTTTCAGACGGATTGTCTCAGTGATTTTGATACCATCGACACACTAGTCAATGGTATCGACATGTCTACCACAACATTGAATTGGTCAGACTTCGCAGGGATCGAAGGAACATACAGGTGTCGATACCATAGACACATGGGTCGATAGTATCGATGACAAATCAGCGATCCGAGGTCTTCATCGAGCGGTCCACAATGCCTATCCATGGATTGTGTCAATGGTATCGACACCCTATCACTACCATCGACACGAGGCCGATCCGGGTCCCCACATCGAGCCATCAACAACCATTGATTGCAGCGAGGGGCAGATTCCAACAGCCGTCGATACCATCGATGGGACTGTCGATGGTATCTAGGGCTGTAAATGGGTACGGGTAAACCCGCAGACCCACAAATACGGACCCTTAAAAAACCCATCACGGGTCTATTTTTTTATACCTACATACCCTTGGACCCGTATACCCTTGGACCCGCATATAAGCGAGTCAAATAATGGGTATGCTTGGACCCAGACCCGCTAGACCCGTGTACCCGCTATACATAAGTAACTACTAAAATAATATGTTATATATATCATACTTTACTAGTCTAATTAATATAATTATTGAGATTATATCCTACTCTAAGGTTGAGACTAGTCATATAACTAAGAATTAACTATTCTAGTTACAATAACGAACATCATATGTAAACTTAAAATCAAAATGTCTACTAATCTACATTACTTTCTACATAAATTAAATGTTATGATCATGACTACAAATATGTAAACAATTACTCAATTAATTTTATTGTATAGAATATAGCATTGTCTAATATAACTATTACATGTTAATATACTATATGATAACAATATCTTGTTGTGTTAAATATATATAACATAGTCATTTCTCTTACATATACAATATGGTATTTTATAGAACCACATACCCGCATACCCGCACCGCATACCCGCTATTATTGTGGGTACGGGTATGGTGCGGGTCCAAGTTTTGTATTATGCGGGTCTAGAACCGGAACCGGACTTACTAAATTAGATGGGTATGGGTATGGGTATGGTCAGACCCGCACCGTACCCGCACCGTTTACACCCCTAATGGTATCGACGCACTGACAACATACCCGACCGTCCCTTATAAAAAGGAGGGAAAATCTTCATTCTAATCACACAATCTCATTGCCTACCCTCCACATCCGAGGCTTAGCATCCCTGAGTGCCCAAGAGCATCCCAGATCACTACCGACAATCGTCTCCGAGCATCTTCTTTGGCTTTGTAGATCTCAAACTTCTCTGAGTGCCCCGATCATCTTCTCCGAGCTCCATTCTCTTTTCTTTCTCACTCGTTGCCGTGAAACCATGGTGACATCCGGAGCCTCATCATCAAGGGCTGCACCTGTACTATCCACCCCGTAGAAAGGATTAGTCTCTCGGCTGAGGCTAGTCCACCCATCAGCAGAGATAAAGAAGGTTTATGAAGAGTTATGGAAGCGGCCGATTGAGCCAACCTAGTTTGGTGACCGTGAGCTTATCAAGGATCTAGGTTTTGAGGACAATCTCACCTATGTTCTTCAGGGACAATGGAGAGAGTCGCCCATGCTCTTCCATGACCATGAGGACATGCATCCATTCTTCAGCGGATGGCCTACCTACAAGGAAATTGTGATCGAGTTCTTGGCGTCACTCGATATATGTGTCGATCCCAATGAACTACTCCCAACGCAGACAACATGGAAGGAGGGGCGTGTGTATTTCCCCCTCTACAATAGGGACTATAATCTTACCCTCCGTAAGTTCAATAGGATATATGGGTGGTGCCATGGTGATCAGCGTCAGCCACCACAAAATGTTGATTATAAAGCAATGTATGCAAAGATGGTCACCATACCCGAGGGGTATTCTATCAGTTGGCACCACACTACTGTAACTGATTTTGAGCATCCTTTAGTCCGGATTCTTCACCGGATAATTTCCAAGTCATTCTTTACAAGGTCCAAGTTGTCTCAGAGCAAATTCTAGGAGACAAATCTCTTCTTCCTCTATTGTCTGCTAGAGAGGACAACGATCAATTTTGGAGCCTTCCTTCTCATGCGCATGATGGCGGTAAAGAAGAATGTTTCTCGCCGGACTCCAATCTAATTTGGGGGCCTTATTACTAATCTTGCCACACACTTAGGGCTTGATCTTTTTGGGCTCCACAAGATAGAGAGTCGAAACACGCTCAACCTCTCTCACTTTTTCAACTCCGGCCTCCTTGAAGTCTGACATGGCATCGCCTATGCCACATGTCATGTGCGAGGTGTGTTTCAAAGGGTGCAATTGCCCGACCCTGCTTTCAACATCATACCAGGCCAAAGCTACAGGTGGCCGATCGTTGCTGTTGATGATGAGGAGGGAGAAGAAGCTCAAGAGGCGGAGGCTCTAGAGGGCGACGATGATGAAGAAGGGGAGGAGGAAGCCACTATTCCTCTTCGAAGATGAGTTGTTCTGAGAAAGCATCAATGAAACTATGGAGCATCCTCTTCTTCCCAACCACAGCCACCACAACCCTCCCATGATGGAGATGACCTCTATTATATGCAGGGGATGTATACCATGCTCCAATCGATCCAGGAGTCCCAGCAGACAATGCTGCAGTCACATCCGACAACTTTTGCAGGGATCCAGGATACACAGAATAGGCTTTATGAAAACCAGCAGGCGATCTTCGAGAATGAGCGTCAACTCTTCGCCAACCAGCAGCATGTCTACAACATGTTGGGGAGGATAGAGCAGCAGCAACAACCTTTCTATGATCATTACTGGAGTAGAGACTACTTTGGGGGATATCCACAGCCACCACCCATGCCACCCTATGATCCCAACTTTCAGGGGAAGTATCCAGAGTGGAACCCCCATACCCACCCGTACCTGCCGCACCCACCACCTCAGCAGTAGTAGGGTATCACTGTTCCACCTTTGAGTTTGTTCTTGACTATGAGGCCATAGTCAAATTCAAGCTTGGGGGGGGGGAGACGGAACAGTTTCTATCTTAGTTTTATTTTATTTTCTTCTGTTTGAGCATTTTTCTTAGCTTTTTGCAATTTTTCTTCTAGTCTTGTAATTTGTTTTATTTATGGCTTTCTAAGACCCACTTTCTATCTAGTGTAATTCGTGGGTGTCTAATGTAAGCGTGTCATCTCAGTGTTTTTCATATGGGGCTGATGTGTGAATTGTTTGAAATTGAGCATATACCTTATGAAAATAATTGGGTAGGTCAACTTTAAAACATATGATCATAACTGTATATCCTTTTGGTTCAAGAAATGACGACAGATATGGATGTTGAGCTTTAACTGACCAAACGGTAATGGGACTTTAATTTGAAGTGAGAAGCTAGAAACCTCTTAGTTACCCTATGCACATGTTAGTAAGGAGGGACATATAATCTTTTCCAGTGGTTCTGTCATTTAGTCTTGTGATCTATCCACCTCACTTCATTCACACTCCACCATAAGAACTGGGAGCACCTTACAGTTTTTCATCTCTTGATTGCATGTCATTTAGATAGGATTGCATTATAGCTAGATTTTGCATAAAAATGAAAAATAAAATTTTTGTAGATTAGTTATGCATGCACACATTCGAGAGTGCGTGCCATTGTAGTTGCATAATTACTTTCATGTAGTTGCACTTTGCATATTTTTGAGCATATAGGACATTATGTGCCTTATTTCTTATGAAAAATAAGAAAAGCAGGTAACTTGTTCTATACTCTCTGAAAATTAGACTGTAATGCATCCATTGTAGTAGTTATGTGAAAATAAGCCTGAGAAAAAAAGTATGTTTTGTAAATATTTCCGTAGTCAATTGAGAAAATTGGGGCTTGAAAAAGAATTGAAAAAAAGAAAAAAAGAAAAAAAAGTAGAAATCAGAGGGAGAAAGGATCTTGTTTCACCTACATAATAGGAAGAATAAGCACATGATGTAGTTTTGTAGACATTCTATCTCACATTGAGACGGAATAGTAGAGCATGCATCATTCCACCTAAAATGTAGGCATTAGGTCATTTTCATATGCATATGCATCATTTAGGTCATTTTTGTTGTTTCTGCATGTTAAACTGTATTGTGCTTTCTGTTCTTTCACAACCGCCCATTCCATCCACCTGTTGCTCAAAATAGTAGGCCACCCATGATTATCTCCTCATTCTTGTATATCAGGAGATCTGCTTTCATTGTAGATGGTAGTTAGGATTTGAGAAACGTAGATAGGAGATCACAAGATGCACCACACATGAACCAGAGGAATTTATTATATTATCTACTTTACTTGATTGTGTTCATTGATTACTGGGTGGACATCTCTCATGGATGATCATTGTTACCTTTAGGGTAGTTATCATTCCGTGGTTCGTGAGAGCCAGTATGTGCCTTGTAGGTGGGAATCATACTGTGATGTCTTTTATGTGATTATGTTCTTTAGTTGACCCTCACAATTTTATTCTATAGTTTTGTTGCTCAAGGATGAGAAAAGTTCAAGCTTGGGGGAGGTTGATGCAGGGGTTTTGAGAAAATTTTATAGGATAGTTTTACACTCATTTTATGCGCTTATTGGTCATATTTGTGGTTAATATCACATGATTTATTTCCTTTAGCCTATTATCCTTGCCTGCATCAAATTCATCTTGTTTTACATTGTTTTGCATAAATGATCACATTTCTCAGATTTGATTTGTGTTCCTCTTTTTATTTCAGGCATTTAGCATTCCTAGACCTGTCGATACCATTGATGGTCCGTTGATAGCATCGACAAAGCAACAATGGTAGAGCCAGAGAGGAAGCAAATAGTTCGATACCATCGACACTTTGTCGATGGTCTCGAAAGTCCAACAGTGAGCCAAATATTGTCCCGTCGATACCATCGACGGGAGTGGTCGACGGTATCGAGAAGGCCTCAAGAGGATTCCAGAAATTGAAGAAAGCATCGGTACCCTAAGGTGTCGATACCATCGACACCCTGTTGATGGTATCGACGCCGTCAGATCAGAGTTTTGTCCAACACGACTTCAATTGGACGACTGTGTTCTTTTGGAGGCCGTAAGTGGTACCTATACCTAGAAAAAGACAGCCCAAAGCCGTCATTCAGGTGGGATTGCATTGCACAAGTTCCGAAGGAGGAGAGAGTGAATAACAGAGCCGAGATCTATGCCCTGGGAGATTCTAGAGACGCAAACAGAGTTTTTCACCACTGGAAGTCTGCAGAACGCTCATCCCGCACCGAGGATCACCCAGTTCTTCTCCGTTCAGGGGTTACACCATCTCCATCCACGTTTTCTCCATGTTTTCTCATTCCTTCATGGTGTTTTACATTGAGATGAACATGCGGGGCTAATCCCCTTTGTCTCTAGGACCGGGAGTAGCCCGGGAAATCGTTGTATGACTCATTTTACATAGTTTATCATAATTTGTCCCTCAAATCCACAATATGATATCGTTTTCTCCATTGCTATCATTGTGCTTGATCACCATAACGGTAATCTAATACCTTTATTTGCTTTTGACAAAGAATTAAAGGTTGAAATGAGGCGGTAATCACATTAACTAATAAATCCTTTGGAAAAGGCGATGTACGGTTAATGGTGGGAACCCAGAGACATGTTCTTCATCCACCTAGTCTAGGGCATAGGTTACTACTGGCGTGGAGCCGACCTAGATTAAGGCAGTGAATTGTATCGCAGAAGTGAGCAATTCTGGTTACAACCACTATCCGGAAAGGGAGACGAGTTGTGATAATTGTGAAAGAATTAGTACAATGAGAACCCACGGTGAAACCGCAATCCTAGAGATTTCTTTTGAATTGATTAAACCAACCATTTAATCGATTGCTTTGTTTTCTTTTAATTTTCTTTTTCTTTTTCAAAACAACTTCCAAACTTTTATAATCGGTTTAGCTGATTGTGAGTAGTTAGTAGTAGTCTATCGATAAATACGTTTCCATGTGTTCGACTCGGGCCTCACAAGGCCTATATTACATTGACGCGTATACTTGCATTATACACACAGTAAAGTCGTGTCAAGTTTCTGGCGCCGTTGCCGGGGAAAAGGCAATTTGCAGCACTACGAGTGCTACAAGCGGCCACTCTAGGCCACTTTTAATAATTTTAATAATTGAGAGTAAATTGTCTATCTTTCAAATTCTTTATTCATCTAGCACTGTACTTAATCAATTTTTCACATTTTAGATACTAGTGCATGGTGAAGACGCGTAGTACGGACTATGCACAGTCGACATATGAGATTCCGCCTTCGGGATCGGGTGACGAGGAGGAGAATATCCACAATCAACCCGAAGACTTAGACATAGATTCAGAACTTGAAGTAATGGCTGAGGAACAAACAATATGGGAGAAGATCAAGGCTTCTTCCTCATCCGCGTCTAAGGGGCCGATCAAAAAGCAGGCAATCAACATTCCTACATACAAGATTGATCTGACACTGATAAACCTGGTCAAGTCTAATGCATTTCATGGGCTGAACAATGAAGATCCAGTGGCCCACATCAGCACATTTGTGGAAAACTGTGATATGATAAAGATTGGCAGGTTCCCGCAAGAAGCACTCTACTTAAAGCTTTTTCCCAGTTCTCTAGCGGGAAATGCACGTGAATGGCTGCACAATCTCGATGATGAGCGTGTCAAGACCTGGGACCAGATGGTAGAGGTCTTCTTTGAGAGATTCTTCTCGCCCGAGAAGACAAATGACCTCATGAGATAGATCCATAACTTTAGTTAAAAGGTCGGCGAGACTTATTCAGAGACATGGGAGCCCTTTCAGATCATACTAAGGAAGTTCCCACATCATGGGCTGGACAAGGACAAGCAAGTTAAAATTTTCTACTTTGCTCTCAATGAGCATGACAGAAGCAACTTAGATTCAGCAGGCTTGGGCTTCTTCTTGAATAATACATGTACAAGGTGTTGGGAGATCTTGAAGAACATGGCAAGGAAGTAGTCATGGGGTAATAGAGATGCACAGGAGCAAAATAGAGTTGTAGGGGAATCAAAGGCAATTAAAGAGCTAAATGAGAAGATGGACCTGATAGCAAAGAGATTGCTAAAAAGAGAGGATGGAGGATCTGATGATGAGGCACAAGTCAAATTCATGCGCCAACAATAAGGGTACAAGAATAATGATTACTCTTGGAGGAAGGATAAGAAATTTTCATTGAAGGATCCAAATAATTTTCTATAAGATCCAGGTCAGAAACCACAACCCAGTGCAAAAGATAAGAGTAATGAGTTGCTCAACCAGGTGATAAAGCAAAATCAAGAGCTGATGAAGACATTTGGCAAGAAAATTCAGTCACAGGGGGGATTTCTGAATCAATTTGGTCAGACTCAACAGATTCATGGTGCACAACTGAGGACTTTAGAGACAACCATGACCCAAATTGCGATTGAGGTGGCTGCGATGATGCAAATCATTTAACAAAAATTAGCTGGGAATGAAAAGCCCGCTCAGCCACATCAATAGGTTAAATATATTTCAGTCTGCAAAGCATCAGAGCTTCCTGTTGAGGGGGTACATGAGCGGAGTATTATGCATAAAGACTTGGAGAATAAACCCAAAGTCCCATACCCTCGCAGTTTATATGGATTGCCAGGAAGATGTAGAACTTTATTCAAATCACCCCAAAATTCCACCATTTCCGTGCCCACATCTCAGATTTCTGAAGAGATTCCTATTTCGAAAGAGCAGGTGAAAGTTTTACTTTGTAATGGAGCAGCCACTAACAATACAGAAAAATAGCCACAAGTCATGCCATCCACTGATGATGTACCCAATCTTATCTTATAAGGTGGCGTTGAAGCAAGCTTAGGGGAGGAGATCCCTAAAGTTCCATATATACCACTTCACAAGTGAACAAAGGAGCCAAGTGTGCCATTCCTGGATAGTCTGAAGCTGAGGAAAGAACAAAGGCACTTCAAGAAATTTCTTGAGATATTTCGGAAGTTCCACATCAACATTCCATTGGGGGAAGCTATAGAGAAAATTCCTTCATATGGAAGATTCATGAAAGACATCATCAACAAGAAACGGCGGATCAAAGACACAGATGTTGTACGTGTCGATGAAACAGTGAGTTCTATAATTCAAGGAAGGTTGCCAAAGAAGAGAAAAGATCTAGGATGTTTCTACATCCCATGTTCCATAGGTGGTCAACATTTTCCAAAAGCACAGTGTGACTCAGAAGCAGGCATTAATTTTATGCCACTTGCCACTTTTCAAAAGCTGGAATTGAAGAAGCCAACACAAACCTCCATAACAATCGAGTTGGCGGATGGTCCATTGTTAAGCCACAAGGTATATGCGAGGATGTCAAAGTCAACAAATTCATCTTCCCTATTGATTTTGTGGTAATGGACATGCATGAGCTAGAAGGATGTGATATGTTATTGGGAAGGCCATTCCAAGCTACAACTGATGTAATCACTGCCATTGGGTGAGGCTACTTGACGCTGGGGATTGGTAATGATAGAGTTGAATTCAAATTGCCAATTGAATTATTAGAGACATCCCTTGACAACCCAGGTTAAGGTCTCTGTATCATCTATCCCAAGATGTTAAATGAGGTGCTTGTTGGGAGGCAACCCAACCTTGGTAGTGTACATGTTAGTTTCTTTAAATTTTTCACATTCCTAGGTAGTTTTCATTAATTTAGCACTTAGTCTTTAAAAATGATACCTTGATGTGTTTGTTGAGTGTGTCGAGTGGGAAACGGTTGATACCATCAACATCTGGTTCGATGGTATCAAATTTGGAACAACAAACAATTCTACTAAAATTTCATTCCGTTGATACCATCGATGGCCTCGTCGATTGTATCAAAACTGGAATAGGTAGAAAAAGGATCGGGCATCAATTGTATCGACTCGTACTCGATGGTAGCGAGTTTTCTGGAGATTTTCAAAAGGATTGTCTCAGTGATTTCGATACCATTGACACACTGGTCAATGGTATCGACATGTCTACCGCAACATTGAATTGGTCAGACTTCACTGGGATTGAAGGAACGTACAAGTGTCGATACTATCGACACATGGGTCGATAGTATCGACGACACGTCAGCGATCCAAGGTCTTCATCGAGCGGTCCACAACGCCTATCTGTGGATTGTGTCGATGGTATCGACACCCTGTCGCTACCATTGACATGAGGCTGATCTGGGTCCCCACATCAAGCCATCAACAACTGTCGATTGCAGTGAGGGGCAGATTCCAACAACCGTTGATACCATCAATGGGACTGTCGATGGTATCGACGCACCAACAGTAGACCCGACCGTCCCTTATAAAAAGGAGGGAAAATGTTCATTCTAATCACACAATCTCATTGCCTACCCTCCACATCCAAGGCTTAGCATCCCTGAGCACCCAAGAGCATCCCAGATCACCGCCGACGATCGTCTCCGAGCATCTTCTTCGACTTTGCAGATCTCAATCTTCTCCGAGTGCCCCGATCGTCTTCTCCGAGCTCCATTCTTATTTCTTTTCCTCACTTGTTTCCATGTAGCCATGGTGAGATCCGAAGCCTCATCATCTAGGGCTGCACCTGCACTACCCGCCCCACAACAAGGATTAGTCTCTCGACCGAGGCTAGTCCACCCATCGGCTGAGATAAAGAAGGCTTATGAAGAGTTATGGAAGCGGCCGATTGAGCCAACCCAGTATGGTGACCGCGAGCTTATCAAGGATCTGGGTTTTGAGGACAATCTCACCTATGTTCTTTCGAGACAATGACGAGAGTCCCCCATGCTCTTCCATGACCATGAGGACATGCATCCATTCTTCAGCGGATGGCCTACCTACAAGGAAATTGTAATCGAGTTCCTGGCATCACTCGATATATGTGTCGTTCCCAATGAACTACTGCTGGCGCAGACAACATGGAAGGAGGGGCGTGTGTCTTTCCGCCTCTACAACAGGGACTATAATCTTACCCTCTGTGAGTTCAATAGAATATATGGGTGGTGCCATGGTGATCTACGTCAGCCACCATAGAATGTTGATTACGAAGCGATGTATGCAAAGATGGTCACCATACCCGAGGGGTATTCTATCAGCTGACACCACACTGCTGTAGCTAATTTTG
This sequence comes from Alisma plantago-aquatica, assembly GCA_963693085.1. Classification (NCBI taxonomy): domain Eukaryota; kingdom Viridiplantae; phylum Streptophyta; class Magnoliopsida; order Alismatales; family Alismataceae; genus Alisma; species Alisma plantago-aquatica. The sequence goes on from OY856410.1 coordinate 576,877,390, forward strand.
AGAATCCCTTTGCCCGGATTCTTCACTGGATAATTTCCAAGTCATTCTTTGCAAGGTCCAAGTTGTCTCAGAGCAAGTTCCAGGAGACAGATCTCTTCTTCCTCTATTTGTTTCTAGAGAGGACACTGATCAATTTTGGAGCCTTCCTTCTCATGCGCATGATGGCGGTAAAGAAGAATGTTTCTCTCCGAGATCCAATCTACTTTGAGGGCCTTATTACTCATCTTGCCACACACTTGGGGCTTGATCTTTTTGGGCTCGACAAGATAAAGAGTCGAAACACACTCAACCTCTCTCACTTTGTCAACTCCGGCCTCCTTGAAATACGACATGGCATCGCCTATGCCACATGTCATGTGCGAGGTGCGTTTCAAAGGGCGCAATTGCCCGACCCTGCTTTCAACATCAGACCAGGACAAAGCTACAGGTGGCCGATCTTTGCTGTTGATGATGAGGAGGGAGAAGAAGCTCAAGAGGCGGAGGCTCCAGAGGGCGACGATGATGAAGAAGGGGAGGAGGAAGCCACTATTCCTCTTCAACGATGAGTTGCTCCGAGAAAGCGTCCACGAAACTATGGAGCATCATCCTCTTCTTCCCAGCCACATCCACCACAGCCCTCCCATGACGGAGATGACCCCAATTCTATGCAGGGGATGTATACCATGCTCCAGTCGATCCAGGACTCCCAACAGACAATGCTGTAGTCACATCAGACAACTTTTGTAGGGATCTGGGATACACAAAATAGGCTTTATGAAAACCAGTAGGCGATCTTCGAGAACAAGCGTTAGCTCTTCACCAACCAGCAGTAGGTCTACGACAGGTTGGGGAGGATAGAGCAACAGTAGAAGCCTTTCTATGATCATTACTAGAGCAGAGACTACTTTGGGGGATATCCACAACCACCACCCATGCCACCCTATGATCCCAACTTTCAGGGGAAGTATCCAGAGTGGAACCCCCATACCCACCAGTACCCTCCGCACCACCACCTCAGCAGTAGCAGGGTATCACTGTTCCACCTTCTGAGTTTGTTCTAGTCTATGAGGCCATAGTCAAATTCAGGATTGGAGGGGGGAGATGGAACCGTTTCTATCTTAGTTTTATTTTATTTTCTTCTGTTTGAGCATTTTTCTTAGCTTTTTGCAATTTTTCTTCAGTCTTGTAATTTGTTTTATTTACGGCTTTCTAGGACCCACTTTCTATCTAGTGTAATCCATGGGTGTCTAACGTAAGTGTGTCATCTCAATGTTTTTCATATGGGGCTGATGTGTGAATTGTTTGAAATTGAGCACATAACTTATGAAAAAATTGGGTAGGTCAACTTTAAAACATATGATCATAACTGTATATCCTTATGGTTCAAGAAATGAGGACGGATATGATTATTGAGCTTTAACTGACCAAACGGTAACATGACTTTAATTTGAAGTGAGAAGAGAGAAACCTCTTAGTTACCCTGTGCACATGTCAGTAAGAAGGGACTTATAATCTTTTTCAATGGTTTTGTCATTTAGTCTTGTGATCTATCCACCTCACTTCATTCACACTCCACCATAAGAACTGGGAGCACCTTACAGTTTTTCATCTCTTGATTGCATGTCATTTAGATAGGATTGCATTATAGATAGATTTTGCATAAAAAATGAAAAATAATTTTTTTTGTAGATCAGTTATGCATGCACACATTCGAGTGCATGCCATTGTAGTTGCATAATTACTTTCATGTAGTTGCACTTTGCATATTTTTGAGCATATAGGATATTATGTGCCTTATTTATTCTAAAAAATAAGAAAAGTGGGTAACTTGTTCTATACTCTCTGAAAAGTAGACTGTAATGCATCAATTGTAGTAGTTATGTGAAAATAAGCCAGAGAAAAAAAGTATGTTTTGTAAATATTTCCGTAGTCAATTGAGAAAATTGGGGCTTGAAAAAGAATTGAAAAAAAAAGAAAAAAAAGTAGAAATCAGAGGGAGAAAGGAACTTGTTTCACCTGCATAATAGGAAGAATAAGCACATGATGTAGTTTTTTTGACATTCTATCTCACATTGAGACGGAATAGTAGAGCATGCATCATTCCACCTAAAATGTAGGCATTAGGTCATTTTCATATGCATATGCATCATTTAGGTCATTTTTGTTGTTTCTGCATGTTAAACTGTATTGTGCTTTCTGTTCTTTCACAACCACCCATTCCATCCACCCGTTGCTCAAAACGGTAGGCCACCCATGACTATCTCCTCATTCTTATATATCGGGAGATTTGCTTCCATTGTAGATGGTTATTAGGATTTGAGCAACATAGATAGGAGATCACAAGATGCACCACGCATGAACTGGAGGAATTTATTATATTATCTGCTTTATTTGATTGTGTTCATTGATTATGGGGTGGATATCTCTCATGGATGATCATTGTTACCTTTAGGGTAGTTATCATTATGTGGTTAGTGAGAACCGGTATGTGCCTCGCAGGTGGGAATCATACTGTGATGCCTTTTATGTGATTATGTTCTTTAGTTGACCCTCAATTTTATTCTATAGTTTTGTTGCTCGAGGACGAGCAAAGTTCAAGCTTGGGGGAGTTTGATGCAGGGGTTTTGATTCACTTTTATAGGCTAGTTTTAGACTCATTTTATGCGCTTATTGGTCATACTTGTGGTTAATATCGCATGATTCAATTCCTTTATCCTATTATCCTTGCTTGCATCAAATTCATCTTGTTTTACATTGTTTTGCATAAATTATCATATTTCTCAGATTTGATTTGTGTTCCCCTCTTTATTTTAGGCAATTTGCATTCCTGGACCCATCGATACCATCAACAGTCCGTCGATAGCATTGACAGATCAACAATGTCAGAGTCAGAGAGGAAGCAGATAGTTTGATACCATCGAAACTTTGTCGATGGTCTCGAAAGTCCAACAACGAGCCAAATATCGTCCCGTCGATACCATCGACGGGAGTGGTCGACGGTATCGAGAAGGCCTCAAGAGGCTTCCAGAAATTGAAGAAAGCATCGGTACCCTAAGGTGTCGATACCATCAACACCCTGTTGAAGGTATCGATGCCTTCGGATCAGAGTTTTATTCAACACGACTTCAATCGGACGACTGTGTTCTTTTGGAGGCCGTAAGTGGTACCTATACCTAGAAAAAGACAGCCCAAAGCCGTCATTCAGGTGGGATTGCATTGCACAAGTCCCGAAGGAGGAGAGAGTGAAGAACAGAGCCGAGATCTATGCCCCCAGAGATTCCAGAGACGCAAACAGAGTTTTTCACCATTGGAAGTCTGCAGAACGCTCATCCCGCACTGAGGATCACCCAGTTCTTCTCTGTTCAGGGGTTACACCATTTCCATCCACATTTTCTCCATGTTTTCTCATTCCTTCATGGTGTTTTACATTGAGATGAACATGTGGGGCTAATCCCCTTTGTCTCTAGGACCGGGAGTAGCCCGGGCAATCGTTGTATGACTCATTTTACATAGTTTATCATAATTTGTCCCTCAAATCCACGGTATGATATCGTTTTCTCCATTGCTATCATTGTGCTTGATCACCATAACGGTAATCTAATACCTTTATTTGCTTTTGACAAAGAATTAATGGTTGAAATGAGGCGGTAATCACATTAACTAATAAATCCTTTGGAAAAGGCGATGTACGGTTAATGGTGGGAACCCATATACATGTTCTTCATGCACCTAGTCTAGGGCATAGGTTACTACTGGCGTGGAACTGACCTAGATTAAGGTAGTGAATTGTATCACGGAAGCAAGCAATTCTAGCTACAGGCCACTATCCGAAAAGGGAGACAAGTTGTGATAATTGTGAAGGAATTAGTACAGTGAGAACCCGCGGTGAAACCACAATCCTAGAGATTTCTTTTGAATTGATTAACCGACCATTTAATCGATTGCTCTGTTTTCTTTTGTTTTTATTTTTCTTTTTCAAAAAAACTTCCAAACTTTTATAATCGGTTTAGCTGATCGCGAGTAGTTAGTAGTAGTCTACCGATAATTACGTTTCCCTGTGTTTGACTTGGGCCTCACAAGGCTTATATTACATTGACGCGTACACTTGCGTTATACACACGGTAAAGTCATGTCACAAATTAATCAGATATAACAAATAATCTCAGCAACACTGATTATTATCAAAATACACAAGAAAGTAGATAATAACTATCATCATTAGCAAGACTATCATCCTTTATCTTGTTGATAACATAAGCAATTCAGTAGCATATGCATATCTAGCATCATGAACAAGTCTAGTAACATAGCATCTCTATCATTATGAATAAGTCTAGCCACATAAGCATAGATAACAACATTAGCATGTCTAATAGGTTGAACATATCAACATCATAAAAAGAGTTAACACCATAAGCACAACTATCTGGATAAGCAAGATCAGCAGTATATGCATCTCTAGTTACAAAGGCATGGCTAGCATGCTAAACATAACTAACAACATGAGATAGCTAGTATCATGATTATAATCAGTAGTAGCAGTATAGTTATCAACATAATCATGGCTACTGTATGTACGCATCTACAATCTTGAGCATATCCACAACATAAGTATATCTACTATCTCTTAATTGCACTAAGCATCATCTTTATGTAAAGAGAACAAACAAGGTTTATCATCCAATATGAAGCGTCATGTATAACACTAAATAGATATGCTATACAACAATATTACATCTTTTATTATGCCCTGAGGAATTTGAGGATACCACTCAAAATCCAACTGACCACTGCTAAGTCAAAATCAGTGCCATACAAGATCTAGGAAGAGCCAGACTCCTAAGATCTTCTCTGCCCCCGGTCAGTACAGGTCTGCCATAATGACACATAAGGTCAAGCTGCTAACAACCTAGTCCGTCCTTGGTACAAGTCACCACACCAGTGAAAGGAGGTGGGTACACATACCCTACCATATGAGGTACAACTGCAGTTGTCCTCCAATCTTGTCACATATATAATCACCGAGACACAACCGTAACCATTCTCAATCACATCATATGTATGAGGCATGACCATAGCCAACCTCCACAATCTGCATTGTGGATGACACAGATATATCCTCAACTTGCCACCCCCACATACTCAATAGTATTTGCTCTGAGTTTCCCTTAGGAATACTCGTTTCACCATCTGGAAAATTCTGACACTCAGATGGATCTATGGTACAGGATGCTGCATGATTAGAGTTTCACTTGATTGATTATGCCAATTGGGTGAATTAAGGATGCATCAAACAAGTGGACATACAAACCCTAATTCACTTCTAGCAAGCATATAAATATCACAACTTTGAAAAGATATAAAATGTGTGAAACATAATTTTTCATCTCATCATCACATGGTACTATTCACTTTCCATCCATGAGACCACAGTAGTCATCATACTATCACAAGATAATAATCTTTTTCACAATATCACATGGTATCAACCCTTATCAACATAAGAGGATTACACCTCATTCAGGGATCAACCATGCCCAAAGGTCATTAAGACCATCATACTATCACATGATATAAATCCTTTTCACAATATCACAGGGTATTAACCCTTATCAACACAAGAGGATTACACCTCATTCAGGGCTCAACCATGCCTAAAGGTCATTAAGACCATCATATTATTCCCTGCAAGATCATCATTATCTTTGCATGTCTTATAACAAGGTTCAACAACATCACTTATATATAATACACCATATCAACACAATATTGCATTAATGAACTAGGTTATATTCATAAATAATCATAACAGGGTTATATTAACATTAAGAACATTCCTTTATTACATCAACATGCAATGAATCTAGATATGATTAACTCTCATCATATTCATAATGCACATGTTTAGCATAAGAAAGTATCAACCATGTGGCTATGATAACCACCAATTAACATACCAAGGTTATGATCATGTTAAGGAGGTTATTCCACCATCATTCCATCATATAAGAATGTTAAAAATGAATGCTCATCTTTATCTATTTGCATTAGAGTTAGGTTCAACATGAAAAATTATACCAATGTTACCAAATAGCACTCATACCCAAACCCTAACTCACAACATCCCCATTGGATCATGGATGCATAAGGTGAAACATCACCATCACATTCCATACCATTCTCAAGTATGAACCCACACATAAATCAAGGTATAATGATTGAGTTATAGCATACTAGGGTTTCAACAATAGTAACAGAGTACTTCATGATTGCATTAGTCATTTAAAGACTATTCATACCCAATTACCATCATTTCGTTATATTAAAGCTAGGTATAACAAGCTATACCTCATTAGGGTTACATATAAACACAATATGGTTATCATCCCTTCTATTCATATGCGTGAATAGGCAAGACTACCTTATTAAGGGTAACCCTCCATTTGTTCCATCTTCATTCAACTCGTATCACCATACCACAATGTCACCCAGAACCATTGGATGTTTAAAAGGTAAGACCTTTGGTTGTTTACATAAGTAAACACCTTACATAAACCACCTATGAAGTACTTGATTTTTGCTCTAGAAAGAGTCACCAGCTAACCCTAGACATCCCTTGATTAACAACACAAAAAGTTCCATTGAGAGTAGGGTAAAACCCACAATTGTCTGTTCAGTTAAAACAAGCCATCCATTGTCAACAAGTAAGCTCCTTAAGTTGATCATATAAAGGAAACCATCTAAATCCCATTATTAGGACCAACATATTACATTATCCGTCATTCCACTTTATTGGAGGAATAAACATTAGATCTTGACCATTGGGTCAAGTTCATATATTAAAACCATCAATTACAGTATAGGTTTGACCATTGCATCAAGTGACCCAAGAAACCATTGGTCTAAGGCTTAATTGATGCTAAAACTATATGATTAACTCACAATAGATTTTAGATACCTGATCCACCATCATTAGTGATCATTAAATCACTATAGGTTGTTAGATCAACACTATATTCATTAATCAACATATTAAGCTGATGTCATCATTGATTGATAACATCAGTAGGGTACTTAATGGTTGATCATTATACTTCTAATTGATCCAAAACCTGACCTAAGGGGGGTGACCATAGGTTGTCACCATCATTTAACACCTGTGACGTCCCCAGATTTTGATTTCTCCAAACCCTATTGGGAATGAGATGTCAGAATCCAAAAACATCATCCAATCATATCAGAAAGCGATGCGGAAGCATAATACACATACATGAACATACAACCATAACATACTCAACATTCAACATGCATATTTATACAATATGAATTATTACAACATGATTTACAGTTACATATTGAAAGAAAATTCTACAAGTCTGATCATGTATGCTAACATGATCTTAGACAATAGGTACAACCTGAACAGTGCTCACTTCACATCTTTTATCCCACGCTATCTCTGAACCAAAAACATACGTGAAACAACGAATCAACACACAAGGTGTTGTGCACGTGGGTAGAAAGATACATACTAATATGCTTGCATAATTGAAATAATCTTGAGAAAGAAAGAGTAAAAGAAAACAATATTTAAAGCGATAATCAGGTAAACATTCCTTTTATTGCATTCACTTTGATGCGGTTGTACTACACATACTTGCACTTGACTTACATCTAGTGTGGGCAATAGAATATCATCATACATCTAACATGGGCCAAGGAATCATACATCCATGTTAGGAAACATACATCCACACCGGGCTATGTGCTCTAGTAGCTACAACCCATCATAATCATTTATATTTCTCTTAAATTTGGCGAAGTATAACTCATACTAGTTCAACCAAGCAATCATATCCAAATACGAGCATTCAAGATATCACATATCATAGGCAACCAGAAAACTAGTCTTATACTTAATAAAAACCCACATACCTGAGTTCAGAGATTTCTAATCATTCTTGCTCATCTAGATATCTGGTCATCACCTGATCGGGCCAATCAAAATCGGCCACGTGTCTTCTAGGTGGTGCGGCTCCTTTGCTTTTTCCTTACTCAAGTCCAGCCGGTTCGATCTGGGTGACTAAACCCGATGTGGTTCAGGGTTTTCTTCAGCTAATGAGACCCGATTCAGTTTGGAGGGCCAGTCTGCCCTCTTCTCCGTGTTCTCATGATCAGGGAGTCCGAGACTCTGTTCACGGCCGCCGCTACGAGGGTGATCTCCAGCCTACGATCCTCGCCTCCTCCCATCTTCCTCGTCTGGCTTGCGAGTCCCCAACGGACTCCGTTCCGCAGAGCGCCGCCGCCTTGGCTCTCCTTCGGTGAGTGATTGTTGGAGCAGAGACCTTCTTTGTCAGACCCCCCTTCTCTGCGTGTGATGACTGTGTCGCCGCAAAGGATAGAAAAGCAAGGAACCCGTTGTCCATGAAACCTCCTCACCTAACAAGCCGCCAGCCTAGGAGTCACCGTGAAATCTAATGCGGCAAGGTTTCAATCTGGTTGTAGACTGCAACATGATCTAGGTGTGTGTGGATCACTGGACCTCCGATCCACCTTCTGCTCCAGCTGTTGCGACTGGTACACGACGGGGCATCAGACTGACCTATGATTTTTCCTGGAGAGCAACTCTCTATGCGCCATTGCTCCTGCTCATAGATTCATGGAGGCCAGTGACTACCCCACTGGATGGATGCCTTCGGCTCTAATTCCAGCAATCATGTGCAGGTGATTGAAGATCCACGATGACACAAGGATCTCCGGTGAGTAGACTTTGCAGCGGGAGGGGAGATCTGTGAGAGATTGCCGCTGAGGTTCAATTCATCAATACGGAGGTTGGTTTGTGGAGAATACCGCCCCCTCTTATATGTAAAACTGGGATGGGTATTGTGAACGGCCACGAAGGGGCATTGTTGGGCTCTCCTCTATTCTGTTGGTCAGGTTTACAATAGCTGAGAAGGTCCTTCCTCCTTCAATTTCAGATCAATTGGCTCGGTCAAAGGGCTCTGGCTCCTAAGGATTCAGAATACCGAGCCATTAGTCTCTTACCTGTAACAACTCCACTCCTTTCGGAGGTGAGAGACAATCCTAGGACTACACCGGATGATCATCCTGGGGTCAAAAGTTTCATGTTCAGGTCTGTAGCTAGGACGGGCCATGCAACCTCAAGGAAATTTGGTGCGTGACATGATATTGAGGAGTTAAGCAAAATTTACATCATATTCCCTGACGGAGCTAGAACTTACACCAAAAGATTACTCTTCCGATGGAAGTCCTAATATGCACCAAAAACCCTAGGGAGTTGATGTTCTCTCTAGGTTTACCTATAACTGGTGCTAGATAAATGCTCCAACCCCACAAGAGTGTGGAAGCCTTATCATAGTACAGATTTAGGATCAAACCCAAAGGACAACGTTAAGAATCTGAGTGTCTTTTTCTTGTTTCGTATCAATCTAAGTTAATCATCTAAGACCGAAAGTTTGGTTTGAGTTATTTAACCTAAAACAAGCAAAAGTAAAGGCTAGAATAAAAACTAGTTTAAGGATTAAAAACTAAGATTAGCAGATGATGATGAATCACTGGGGTGATGCGGGTATTCGCCACCACTACACATGAATTGTACTTGTACCAAACATAGCAAGACTTGTAAGCAAGATACATGGATGTTGTACAAAACCGATGTCTTATAGGACAAGAGCAATGCACACATCCTTCACGGGTTGAGTAACTCTCATTCGGTACGTATCTACGTGTCAATGAAGATATGTAGTCTCCGAAGAGAAAATCTTACTCAACCTCGTGAAACGTGCATCAGAAAACTAATAAGCGAGCGATAATTACCAAATCGATTAGTATCCTTATAGACTATCCCTCTTTCGAGGATATAGCTACGAGAAGCGTGAGAGTGTTGCAACGTCAGCCGTTCCTGAACGAATGGCCAAGTACTTTGCACCACTCTCTCCTCAGAGTGTGTTCCTCGACCTGTCAAGGTTGCACTTTTGTACGTCAACTGATTCCATTTCATAGTACAAAAGTACAACGATGGAGGTGAGTTTATTCCACTCCTTAGAAAGCATTCCTAGATACCGAAACAGATGCGCGGTGGATACACACACCAGAAACCAAAACTAAATCGGTATTCGAGTCTCAAGAGTGGTCGTAGACAAACCACAACGAAAGATAATAGATGCATAAAAGAACGCGGCCAACATTCAAGTATGTATGAAACGATTTAGTATTGAATCAGAATGATAACATATTTTTAGTACAAGATACAAAACACGGGAAGCGGGGCTAGTCCCTGCACCCCAGTGGATGGAACTATTCACTCCTCATAAAGGGAGCAACAAATAAAGAGAAGAGAGAGAAAGGAAGCATCGTCGGAGCAGAAGAGTAGATCTGTGACAGCCCGGTGTAGATCGTCGCAGTCTCCGGGACTGCTCCGTCATGGTCGATGTCGTCCGTTTCTCCGCCTCGATCTTCGGGTCAACCTCCGGAATAGCAAGAGTAGGATGAGGTAGAGCTATGGTGTGAGCAATGGTAAGATGGTGATGGAACAACCTACTAGATCTGTGCCCAGACTGGCTGCTCACCGGATCTGGACTCAGGATGGGATTCTGAGGCTGTGGGTGAAGTTTGGTCAGAAACGGTGCTTGGGCAATCTGGCAGCGTTCCGGCATGGTCCCAGTCCAGCAGCCTTGGGCCGTAGTGAGATGGGGTGTCATTTGAGGACCCATGGGGTCCTATTTATAGGAGCGGGGCCAACCTTTAAACGGTCTTGGATCAGTTTATTCCAAACGGTCCTCACATGGCAATTGGCCATGCGGTCTTGGTTTAATAACTTCATGCGGTCTTGGCTTCTGCGGTTTGGTAGTGTGCACAGCAATTCCATGCGGTTTGCTCATGCGACTTCTCCATGTGGTTTAGCTGCTTGCTATTTACCATGCGGTTTGCATGCAATTGCCCATGCGGTCTTGCTATCTTGGAAGCCGCTAGCCTCCTATTCATGCGTTCTTAAAAGTTGCATTCATGTGGGCGCAACAACTACTGTAGCACTCCATTCGACTTGTTAATTCACGTGCACACTACTAGTCTTTGTAAAGCAAAAGGTGCCATGCATTCATGCATTCCTCACGACCGTGAGCCTCAGCTTTCATACGGTCTTCAAAATGGTCTTTGCAGCGGTCGCTCATGCGGTCTTGCATGCGGTTGTTCATGCCGTTTCAGCCCAGCTGCCCATGCGGTTTGCTAGGGCCGTGTGTTCTCTAAGCATGTGTGGGGTCATGCAGTCCTTTTCTTCCCAACTCTCCATGCGGTTTTCTCTATTCATTCAATCATAGCAGCTGCCTTCACGTGAGCGTACAAGCTGCTGCAATGCTCCATTCCACAACCCACAAAAGCAACTAAACGGTTTCTTGTGGACAGCAACTGATCTTCATGCGTTCATATTAGCTGTCTTCACATGGGCTTAATGCTGCTGGCCGTTTGGTTTGCAGCGCTGAGTCACGTGGACTCATGCGGTTTCACTTCCTATTGCTCATACGATCTTGGTGCTATGCGGTCACTCCATGCGGTCTGCTACTCTTTTGTTCATGCGGTCTTGCGCTGGTGTGCATGCAAGTCGCGAGAAGAAGATGATGACGGCAGCGCTGCTTCGTGCATGAGCGATGGTGGCGGATGGTGCCGGCGGTAGTGGCGGCTAGAGCAGCTCGCAACACCGGCGAAGTTGCTGCTGTGATGGCGGGGACGAAGGTGGCGGCTGGTGTATGTTGCGTTCTTCAAACGATTTGCATGCATGGTTGGTGAGAGCGGCGTGGTTGCCGGAGCAAGTGATGAAGATGACGACGCCGGAGATCATGTGTAGGTGGGTGCCGACGTTGTTGGTGACGATGAGGAAGGCAATGACGACGCTTGTGGCAAGCCGGACATCATGGGCACCGTCGCTGCTATTGCCGGTGACATCGACACTTGTGGCAAGAAGGCCGTCAAGGCAGCAGTGGTGTCAGCGAGCAGGTCACATGCACCGGCGGAGGTGCTGGTTCGTGCACGTGTGATGGCGGAAGAGCAAGGTTGGTGAAGACGACGATGCCGGAGATCATGCGTAGGTGGGTGTCGACGTTGTTGATGACATATAGCTCAAACGGTGTTGCATGCCATCATGCTCAAATGGTCTTGGGACCGCATGGGCTCATACGGTCTTGAGACCGAGCTCAAACGGTCTTGAGACCGCATGGGCTCATACGGTCTTGAGACCGCATGGGCTCATACGGTCTTGAGACCGCATGGGCTCATGCGGTCTTGAGACCGCATGAGCTCAAACGTTCTTGAGACCGCATGGGCTCATACGGTCTTGAGACCGCATGAGCTCAAGCGGTCTTGAGACCGCATGGGCTCATACGGTCTTGAGACCGCATGAGCTCAAACGGTCTTGAGACCGCATGGGCTCTTACGGTCTTGAGACCGCATGAGCTCAAGCGGTCTTGAGACCGCATGGGTTCAGGACCGTATAGCGCTCAAGACCGCATGGATGAAACCAAATGGATCAAGACTGACTAGTGGCGATCTGCAGAGGGAAAGGAGAATGTGTAAGAGAGAATAGCATCAAATAAACTAGTGATTAGAACTATTTAGGCAATATTTGCAAGGAATTAGTGAAACACTCAAGCTGAACCAAAGCGAGGGAAATCAGTCAATATGAGGAACAAAATCCCTAGAATTGGCGACTGTGCAGATGAATATGGAGGATTCATCATTCCCTAATTCACATTAACCATTTATATCCAAATCATCTTTTCGACTTTGAACTTCCATATTCCATAGTGTTTCGAATCATTCAACGTTATAAACCTAAATTCTATACTACTAAATGCTTTTGAAGCCTATCAAACATTGTATAATATCGTAATATAATTCCTCAATCAGTCTAGTTTCATAACTCATACAATCAACCTTAATCATCACATATTGAGTCGGTAAGTCTAAGAACACTTGTTATGATTCTAATAAACCTCAATGCTCATCAATTTTTATCACTTGAGTTCGTTGAGACTATTAACTTGGCCCTTGGCCTCATAAATGTTCAAATCGACTAAATAGGTACACATCAAAATATAACTCAATTAGCATCATCATTAGTCATACCTCTAATTACATTTTAATTGAGATGAATTCAAATATTGAATAAATTACTTCAATATAAGATTGGTTATCTAAATAATATTAGTGAACCTTAGGTATTATCGTGGTTATGGGAACCCTAAAATCATGGTTATCACATTCACCCCACCTTATATGAAATTTCGTCCCCGAAATTTGACTAATTCCATACTCGAGGTGGTATCAAGGAGTCCAACCTCATACATGCCTCCCATTATAGGTGCTGAGACAATCATAGTTTTGGATGTACACTAAGTTGTTGTCATATTAGAGTTTCAGAGCATATAGGGTGTACCCACCCCACCTTATATAAATGGTAGCGTCATCTATTGTCTTAGCCATAACATGACATTATGATATCTTAGGATTACATCACTCCTAAGGATACAACTTTTGTTCATACTTTTAAAGTTCAAGAGGAATTTGTTTATATGCCATGATATTCAGATCATTCAAATCTAACATCTTTAATATGTTTTATGATCAACATCTTACAATGATTTCAACATTAGAGGAGCTTTATCTTCATCCTTGATATTAGGATTTTTCTACTTAAGAAGGGCTTACGTAACATGCTTAACCATTAGGGTTTCACCCTATGGTGTGATATTCATACTCAACTTAGAAGCATACATTGAGAAGGATCAAAATTACGAACTATATTTCTGATCATATATCCTATGATCCAAAAATATCTTTATATCAAGTTCATGAGTTCAATTTTTTTTAATGTCTTGCATGTATTATGTAAGGGAAAAAGAGAATATACTAAGTTTATCCCATGATCTCAGCATCATATCTTTCGTATTTCATATGAATGGGAAGAGAATATTTTAAAGTCAAACTTATCATGATTTCAATCTTTGGTACTACATGTATGATATAGGGGGGAATATAGATTAGGTCAAGCTTATACGAGTGACTCCTCATATATAAATCATCTACATAGCTCAAGTGAGGTTTCTATCATCATATATTAAGAAAGAGAAGAAGAAGGGAGAACATGTATTTTGAGTATCTTTTGCACAAAGCATCATACTCTTGTAACTACAGTTCATATATTACCTCACTTGGAACTAATGATGAGATTCTCAAAATATGTCACTCTAGCTAGGACCTAACTCAGCCAAAGGATTGACTTTATCATATGGGTCATCTACCCATCCTTTTATTTTACCCAATTCTCACATATAGATTTGAATCATGCATAAGGACTCAACTCAACACTCGAGAGTAATCTAGTGTAGGATTTTCTTAACACATATCTCATATATTGGAGGCTAGGTCCTATGATCTTCTCCCTGTGGGTCTTACTCTCTCTAGAGTTCACCACATATCTCATCCTACCACTAGACATCCTCCTTGTATAAGAGCTTGAGGCTCATGCACACTCATCTCTATCTTAACTTAGCTTATATTAAGTAGGAAAAGGGGATGTACTTTCATCATCACGACTTAGCATAGATCCTCTAAGAGTGGATTCAGCTTATATACAACTCAAATCTTAATAAGGAAACCTATACCATCATAGATCAACTTAGGTAAGATTCTATATACTTATTTCCTTCATCTTTCTTTTGTCTATCTATCTATCACATAATCTTATGAGGCTCTAGACTTCTAATCTAGATCTATTATCTCTTCTAGACTCATGTCACTCCCTTCCATTTAGATTGCATGAACACCTACTACTCTCCTGTGTGAGGGACACATTTTTTTTATATTTACATATATATAATAAAATATTATATAGTTTTTCTCCGAGAAGACAGACGTCAGAGAAAACTGTCGAGGCTCGAGCCGATTGGAAAACAAAACCAAATCAGAAAAATGAGTGTCCAACACAAAGTAGATAGTCCAGTGCCATGTCATCTAGTGAAATGGTGAGAACATGGTGTAGATTAGTGTAGCTACCCAATACATATGAGCTCTATATGTAAAAGGTTTCTCACACTTATCTAAACCTAGTTCTCGAACATCTAGGTTCTAACTTAGAGGCTAAGTCAAACCTTATTCCTATAGAACAACTTACTAAGTTTCTAGGGTTTAAGGTGAAAGGTGAAATTTAGTTTTTAAGTTTCATGGTGAGCAATTGTCAGGTGTAGCTACAGTTCATGCACTGATACCAACTGTGACGTTCCCGGATTTTGATTTCTCCAAACCCTATTGGAAATGAGATGTCAGAATCCGAAAACATCATCCAATCATATCAAAAAGTGATGCAGAAGCATAATACGCATACATGAACATACAACCATAACATACTCAACATTCAACATGCATATTTATACAATATGAATTATTACAACATGATTTACAGTTACATATTGAAAGAAAATTCTACAAGTCTGAACATGTATGCTAATAGGATCTTAGACAATAGGTACAACCTGAACAGTGCTCACTTCACATCTTTTATCCCACACTATCTCTGAACCTAAAACATACGTGAAATAACGAATCAAAACACAAGGTGTTGTGCACGTGGGTAGAAAGATACATACTAATATGCTTGCATAATTGAAATAATCTTGAGAAAGAAAGAGTAAAAGAAAACATTATTTAAAGTGATAATCAGGTAAACATTCCTTTTATTGCATTCACTTTGATGCGGTTGTACTACACATACTTGCACTTGACTTACATCTAGTGTGGGCAATAGAATATCATCATACATCTAACATGGGCCAAGGAATCATACATCCATGTTAGGCAACATACATCCACACCAGGCTATGTGCTCTAGTAGCTACAACCCATCATAATCATTTATATTTCTCTTAAATTTGGTGAAGTATAACTCATACTGGTTCAACCAAGCAATCATATCCAAATACGAGCATTCAAGATATCACATATCATAGGCAACCATAAAACTAGTCTTATACTTAATAAAAACCCACGTACCTGAGTTCAGAGATTTCTAATCATTCTTGCTCATCTAGATATCTGGTCATCACCTGATCGGGCCAATCAAAATCGGCCACGTGTCTTCTAGGTGGTGCAACTCCTTTGCTTTTTCCTTACTCAAGTCCAGCCGGTTCGATCTGGGTGACTAAACCCGGTGTGGTTCAGGGTTTTCTTCAGCTAATGAGACCCGATTCAGTTTGGAGGGCCAGTCTACCCTCTTCTCCGTGTTCTCGTGATCAGGGAGTCCGAGACTCTGTTCACGGCCGCCACTGCGAGGGTGATCTCCAGCCTACGATCCTTGCCTCCTCTCATCTTCCTCGTCTGGCTTGCGAGTCCCCAACGGACTCCGTTCCGCAGAGCGCAGCCGCCTTGGCTCTCCTTCGGTGAGTGATTGTTGGAGCAGAGACCTTCTTCGTCAGACCCCCCTTCTCTGCGTGTGATGACTGCGTCGTCGCCAAGGATAGAAAAGTAAGGAACCCGTTGTCCATGAAACCTCCTCACCTAACAAGCCTCCAGCCTAGGAGTCACCGTGAAATCTAATGCGGCAAGGTTTCAATTTGGTTGTAGACTGCAACATGATCTAGGTGTGTGTGGATCACTGGACCTCCGAATCACCTTCTGCTCCAGCTGTTGCGACTGGTACATGACGGGGCATCAGACTGACCTATGATTTTTCCCGGAGAGCAACTCTCTATGCGCCATTGCTCCTGCTCATAGATTCATGGAGGCCGGTGACTACCCCACTGGATGGATGCCTTCGGCTCTAATTCCAGCAATCATGTGCAGGTGATTGAAGATCCACGATGACACAAGGATCTCCGGTGAGTAGACTTTGCAGCAGGAGGGGAGATCTGTGAGAGATTGCCGTTGAGGTTCAATTCATCAATACGGAGGTTGGTTTGTGGAGAATACCGCCCCCCGCTTATATGTAAAACTGGGATGGGTATTGTGAACGGCCACGAAGGGGCATTGTTGGGCTCTCCGCTATTCTGTTGGTCAGGTTTACAATAGCTGAGAAGGTCCTTCCTCCTTCAATTTCAGATCAATTGGCTCGGTCAAAGGGCTCTGGTTCATAAGGATTCAAAATACCGAGCCATTAGTCTCGTACCTGTAACAACTCCACTCCTTTCGGAGGTGAGAGACGATCCTAGGACTACACCGGATGATCATCCTGGGGTCAAAAGTTTCGTGTTCAGGTCTGTAGCTAGGACGGGCCATGCAACCTCAAGGAAATTTGGTGCGTGACATGTTATTGAGGAGTTAAGCAAAATTTACATCATATTCCCTAATTCACATTAACCATTTATATCCAAATTATCTTTTCGACTTTGAACTTCCATATTCCATAGTGTTTCGAATCATTCAACGTTATAAACCTAGATTCTATACTACTAAATGCTTTTGAAGCCTATCAAACATTGCATAATATCGTAATATAATTCCTCAATCAGTCTAGTTTCATAACTCATACAATCAACCTTAATCATCACATATTGAGTCGGTAAGTCTAAGAACACTTGTTATGATTCTAATAAACTTCAATGCTCATCAATTTTTATCACTTGAGTTCGTTGAGACTATTAACTTGGCCCTTGGCCTCATAAATGTTCAAATCGACTAAATAGGTACACATCAAAATATAACTCAATTAGCATCATCATTAGTCATACCTCTAATTACACTTTAATTGAGATGAATTCAAATATTGAATAAATTACTTCAATATAAGATTGGTTATCTAAATAATATTAGTGAACCTTAGGTATTATCTTGGTTATGGGAACCCTAAAATCATGGTTATCACATTCACCCCACCTTATATGAAATTTCGTCCCCAAAATTTGACTAATTCCATACTCGAGGTGGTATCAAGGAGTCCAACCTCATACATGCCTCCCATTATAGGCGCCGAGACAATCATAGTTTTGGATGTACACTAAGTTGTTGTCATATTAGAGTTTCAGAGCATATAGGGTGTACCCACCCCACCTTATATAAATGGTAGCGTCATCTATTGTCTTAGCCATAACATGACATTATGATATCTTAGGATTACATCACTCCTAAGGATACAGCTTTTGTTCATACTTTTAAAGTTCAAGAGGAATTTGTTTATATGCCATGATATTCAGATCGTTCAAATCTAACATCTTTAATATGTTTTATGATCAACATCTTACAATGATTTCAACATTAGAGGAGCTTTATCTTCATCCTTGATATTAGGATTTTTCTACTTAAGAAGGGCTTACGTAACATGCTTAACCATTAGGGTTTCACCCTATGGTGTGATATTCATACTCAACTTAGAAGCATACATTGAGAAGGATCAAAATTACGAACTATATTTCTGATCATATATCCTATGATCCAAAAATATCTTTATATCAAGTTCATGAGTTCAATTTTTTTTAATGTCTTGCATGTATTATGTAAGGGAAAAAGAGAATATACTAAGTTTATCCCATGATCTCAGCATCATATCTTTCGTATTTCATATGAATGGGAAGAGAATATTTTAAAGTCAAACTTATCATGATTTCAATCTTTGGTACTACATGTATGATATAGGGGGTAATATAGAATAGGTCAAGCTTATACGAGTGACTCCTCATATATAAATCATCTACATAGCTCAAGTGAGGTTTCTATCATCATATATTAAGAAAGAGAAGAAGAAGGGAGAACATGTATTTTGAGTATCTTTTGCACAAAGCATCATACTCTTGTAACTAGAGTTCATATATTACCTCACTTGCAACTAATGATGAGATTCTCAAAATATGTCACTCTAGCTAGGACCTAACTCAGCCAAAGGATTGACTTTATCATATGGGTCATCTACCCATCCTTTTATTTTACCCAATTCTTACATATAGATTTGAATCATGCATAAGGACTCAACTCAACACTCGAGAGTAATCTAGTGTAGGATGTTTTTAACACATATCTCATATATTGGAGGCTAGGTCCTATGACCTTCTCCCTGTGGGTCTTACTCTCTCTAGAGTTCACCACATATCTCATCCTACCACTAGACATCCTCCTTGTATAAGAGCTTGAGGCTCATGCACACTCATCTCTATCTTAACTTAGCTTATATTAAGTAGGAAAAGGGGATGTACTTTCATCATCACGACTTAGCATAGATCCTCTAAGAGTGGCTTCAACTTATATACAACTCAAATCTTAATAAGGAAACCTATACCATCATAGATCAACTTAGGTAAGATTCTATATACTTATTTCCTTCATCTTTCTTTTGTCTATCTATCTATCACATAATCTTATGAGGCTCTAGACTTCTAATCTAGATCTATTCTCTCTTCTAGACTCATGTCACTCCCTTCCACTTAGATTGCATGAACACCCACTACTCTCCTGTGTGAGGGACACATTTTTTTTATATTTACATATATATAATAAAATATTATATAGTTTTTCTCTGAGAAGACAGACGTCAGAGAAAACTGTCGAGGCTCGAGCCGATTGGAAAACAAAACCAAATCAGAAAAATGAGTGTCCAACACACAGTAGATAGTCCAGTGCCATGTCATCTAGTGAAATGGTGAGAACATGGTGTAGATTAGTGTAGCTACCCAATACATATGAGCTCTATATGTAAAAGGTTTCTCACACTTATCTAAACCTAGTTCTTGAACATCTAGGTTCTAACTTAGAGGCTAAGTCAAACCTTATTCCTATAGAACAACTTACTAAGTTTCTAGGGTTTAAGGTGAAAGGTGAAATTTAGTTTTTATGTTTCATGGTGAGCAATTGTCAGGTGTAGCTACAGTTCATGCTCTGATACCAACTGTGACGTTCCCGGATTTTGATTTCTCCAAACCCTATTGGAAATGAGATGTCAGAATTCGAAAACATTATCCAATCATATCAGAAAGTGATGCGGAAGCATAATACGCATACATGAACATACAACCATAACATACTCAACATTCAACATGCATATTTATACAATATGAATTATTACAACATGATTTACAGTTACATATTGAAAGAAAATTCTACAAGTCTGAACATGTATGCTAACAGGATCTTAGACAATAGGTACAACCTGAACAGTGCTCACTTCACATCTTTTATCCCACGCTATCTCTGAACCTAAAACATACATGAAACAATGAATCAACACACAAGGTGTTGTGCACGTGGGTAGAAAGATACATACTAATATGCTTGCATAATTGAAATAATCTTGAGAAAGAAAGAGTAAAAGAAAACATTATTTAAAGCGATAATCAGGTAAACATTCCTTTTATTGCATTCACTTTGATGCGGTTGTACTACACATACTTGCACTTGACTTACATCTAGTGTGGGCAATAGAATATCATCATACATTTAACATGGGCCAAGGAATCATACATCCATGTTAGGCAACATACATCCACACCAGGCTATGTGCTCTAGTAGCTACAACCCATCATAATCATTTATATTTCTATTAAATTTGGTGAAGTATAACTCATACTAGTTCAACCAAGGAATCATATCCAAATACGAGCATTCAAGATATCACATATCATAGGCAACCAGAAAACTAGTCTTATACTTAATAAAAACCCACGTACCTGAGTTCAGAGATTTCTAATCATTCTTGCTCATCTAGATATCTGGTCATCACCTGATCGGGCCAATCAAAATCGGCCACGTGTCTTCTAGGTGGTGCGGCTCCTTTGCTTTTTCCTTACTCAAGTCCAGCCGGTTCGATCTGTGTGACTAAACCCGGTGTGGTTCAGGGTTTTCTTCAGCTAATGAGACCCGATTCAGTTTGGAGGGCCAGTCTGCCCTCTTCTCCGTGTTCTCGTGATCAGGGAGTCTGAGACTCTGTTCACGGCCGCCGCTGCGAGGGTGATCTCCAGCCTACGATCCTCGCCTCCTCCCATCTTCCTCGTCTGGCTTGCGAGTCCCCAACGGACTCCGTTCCGCAGAGCGCCGCCGCCTTGGCTCTCCTTCGGTGAGTGATTGTTGGAGCAGAGACCTTCTTCGTCAGACCCCCCTTCTCTACGTGTGATGACTGCGTCGCCGCAAAGGATAGAAAAGCAAGGAACCCGTTGTCCATGAAACCTCCTCACCTAATAAGTCGCCAGCCTAGGAGTCACCGTGAAATCTAATGTGGCAAGGTTTCAATCTGGTTGTAGACTGCAACATGATCTAGGTGTGTGTGGATCACTGGACCTCCGATCCACCTTCTGCTCCAGCTGTTGCGACTGGTACACGACGGGGCATCAGACAGACCTATGATTTTTCCTGGAGAGCAACTCTCTATGCGCCATTGCTCATGCTCATAGATTCATGGAGGCCGATGACTACCCCACTGGATGGATGCCTTCGGCTCTAATTCCAGCAATCATGTGCAGGTGATTGAAGATCCACGATGACACAAGGATCTCCGGTGAGTAGACTTTGCAGCGGGAGGGGAGATCTGTGAGAGATTGCCGCTGAGGTTCAATTCATCAATACGGAGGTTGGTTTGTGGATAATACCGCCCCCCTCTTATATGTAAAACTGGGATGGGTATTGTGAACGGCCACGAAGGGGCATTGTTGGGCTCTTCGCTATTCTGTTGGTCAGGTTTACAATAGCTGAGAAGGTCCTTCCTCCTTCAATTTCAGATCAATTGGCTCAGTCAAAGGGCTCTGGCTCCTAAGGATTTAGAATACTGAGCCATTAGTCTCTTACCTGTAACAACTCCACTCCTTTCGGAGGTGAGAGACGATCCTAGGACTACACCGGATGATCATCCTGGGGTCAAAAGTTTCATGTTCAGGTCTGTAGCTAGGACGGGCCATGCAACCTCAAGGAAATTTGGTGTGTGACATGTTATTGAGGAGTTAAGCAAAATTTACATCATATTCCCTAATTCACATTAACCATTTATATCCAAATCATCTTTTTGACTTTGAACGTCCATATTCCATAGTGTTTTGAATCATTCAACGTTATAAACCTAGATTCTATACTACTAAATGCTTTTGAAGCCTATCAAACATTGTATAATATCGTAATATAATTCCTCAATCAGTCTAGTTTCATAACTCATACAATCAACCTTAATCATCACATATTGAGTCAGTAAGTCTAAGAACACTTGTTATGATTCTAATAAACCTCAATGCTCATCAATTTTTATCACTTGAGTTCGTTGAGACTATTAACTTGGCCCTTGGCCTCATAAATGTTCAAATCGACTAAATAGGTACACATCAAAATATAACTCAATTAGCATCATCATTAGTCATACCTCTAATTACACTTTAATTGAGATGAATTCAAATATTGAATAAATTACTTCAATATAAGATTGGTTATCTAAATAATATTAGTGAACCTTAGGTATTATCTTGGTTATGGGAACCCTAAAATCATGGTTATCACATTCACCCCACCTTATATGAAATTTCGTCCCCAAAATTTGACTAATTCCATACTCGAGGTGGTATCAAGGAGTCCAACCTCATACATGCCTCCCATTATAGGTGCCAAGACAATCATAGTTTTGGATGTACACTAAGTTGTTGTCATATTAGAGTTTCAGAGCATATAGGGTGTACCCACCCCACCTTATATAAATGGTAGCGTCATCTATTGTCTTAGCCATAACATGACATTATGATATCTTAGAATTACATCACTTCTAAGGATACCACTTTTGTTCATACTTTTAAAGTTCAAGAGGAATTTGTTTATATGCCATGATATTCAGATCGTTCAAATCTAACATATTTAATATGTTTTATGATCAACATCTTACAATGATTTCAACATTAGAGGAGCTTTATCTTCATCCTTGATATTAGGATTTTTCTACTTAAGAAGGGCTTACGTAGCATGCTTAACCATTAGGGTTTCACCCTATGGTGTGATATTCATACTCAACTTAGAAGCATACATTGAGAAGGATCAAAATTACGAACTATATTTCTGATCATATATCCTATGATCCAAAAATATCTTTATATCAAGTTCATGAGTTCAATTTTTTTTAATGTCTTGCATGTATTATGTAAGGGAAAAAGAGAATATACTAAGTTTATCCCATGATCTCAGCATCATATCTTTCGTATGTCATATGAATGGGAAGAGAATATTTTAAAGTCAAACTTATCATGATTTCAATATTTGGTACTACATGTATGATATAGGGGGGGGGAATATAGAATAGGTCAAGCTTATACGAGTGAATCCTCATATATAAATCATCTACATAGCTCAAGTGAGGTTTCTATCATCATATATTAAGAAAGAGAAGAAGAAGGGAGAACATGTATTTTGAGTACCTTTTGCACAAAGCATCATACTCTTGTAACTAGAGTTCATATATTACCTCACTTGCAACTAATGATGAGATTCTCAAAATATGTCACTCTAGCTAGGACCTAACTCAGCCAAAGGATTGACTTTATCATATGGGTCATCTACCCATCCTTTGATTTTACCCAATTCTCACATATAGATTTGAATCATGCATAAGGACTCAACTCAACACTCGAGAGTAATCTAGTGTAGGATTTTTTAACACATATCTCATATATTGGAGGCTAGGTCCTATGACCTTCTCCCTGTGGGTCTTACTCTCTCTAGAGTTCACCACATATCTCATCCTACCACTAGACATCCTCCTTGTATAAGAGCTTGAGGCTCATGCACACTCATCTCTATCTTAACTTAGCTTATATTAAGTAGGAAAAGGGGATGTACTTTCATCATCACGACTTAGCATAGATCCTCTAAGAGTGGATTCAGCTTATATACAACTCAAATCTTAATAAGGAAACCTATACCATCATAGATCAACTTAGGTAAGATTCTATATACTTATTTCCTTCATCTTTCTTTTGTCTATCTATCTATCACATAATCTTATGAGGATCTAAACTTCTAATCTAGATCTATTATCTCTTCTAGACTCATGTCACTCCCTTCCACTTAGATTGCATGAACACCCACTAATCTCCTGTGTGAGGGACACATTTTTTTATATTTACATATATATAATAAAATATTATATAGTTTTTCTCCGAGAAGACAGACGTCAGAGAAAACTGTCGAGGCTCGAGCTGATTGGAAAACAAAACCAAATCAGAAAAATGAGTGTCCAACACACAGTAGATAGTCCAGTGCCATGTCATCTAGTGAAATGGTGAGAACATGGTGTAGATTAGTGTAGCTACCCAATACATATGAGCTCTATATGTAAAAGGTTTCTCACACTTATGTAAACCTAGTTCTCGAACATCTAGGTTCTAACTTAGAGGCTAAGTCAAACCTTATTCCTATAGAACAACTTACTAAGTTTCTAGGGTTTAAGGTGAAAGGTGAAATTTATTTTTTATGTTTCATGGTGAGCAATTGTCAGGTGTAGCTACAGTTCATGCTCTGATACCAAATGTGACGTTCCTGGATTTTGATTTCTCCAAACCATATTGGAAATGAGATGTCAGAATTTGAAAACATCATCCAATCATATCAGAAAGTGATGCGGAAGCATAATACGCATACATGAACATACAACCATAACATACTCAACATTCAACATGCATATTTATACAATATGAATTATTACAACATGATTTACAGTTACATATTGAAAGAAAATTCTACAAGTCTGAACATGTATACTAATAGGATCTTAGACAATAGGTACAACCTGAACAATGCTCACTTCACATCTTTTATCCCACGCTATCTCTGAACCTAAAACATACGTGAAACAACGAATCAACACACAAGGTGTTGTGCACGTG
Organism: Alisma plantago-aquatica; assembly: GCA_963693085.1. Classification (NCBI taxonomy): domain Eukaryota; kingdom Viridiplantae; phylum Streptophyta; class Magnoliopsida; order Alismatales; family Alismataceae; genus Alisma; species Alisma plantago-aquatica. Next base: position 576,902,199 of record OY856410.1, read on the forward strand.
GGTAGAAAGATACATACTAATATGATTGCATAATTGAAATAATCTTGAGAAAGAAAGAGTAAAAGAAAACATTATTTAAAGCGATAATCAGGTAAACATTCCTTTTATTGCATTCACTTTGATGTGGTTGTACTACACATACTTGCACTTGACTTACATCTAGTGTGGGCAATAGAATATCATCATACATCTTACATGGGCCAAGGAATCATACATCCATGTTAGGCAACATACATCCACACCAGGCTATGTGCTCTAGTAGCTACAACCCATCATAATCATTTATATTTCTCTTAAATTTGGTGAAGTATAACTCATACTAGTTCAACCAAGCAATCATATCCAAATACGAGCATTCAAGATATCACATATCATAGGAAACCAGAAAACTAGTCTTATACTTAATAAAAACCCACATACCTGAGTTCAGAGATTTCTAATCATTCTTTCTCATCTAGATATCTGGTCATCACGTGATCGGGCCAATCAAAATTGGCCACATGTCTTCTAGGTGGTGCGGCTCCTTTGCTTTTTCCTTACTCAAGTCCATCCGGTTTGATCTGGGTGACTAAACCCGGTGTGGTTTAGGGTTTTCTTCAGCTAATGAGACCCGGTTCAGTTTGGAGGGCTAGTCTGCCCTCTTCTCCGCGTTCTCGCGATCAGGGAGTCCAAGACTCTGTTCACGGCCACCGCTATGAGGGTTATCTCCAGCCTATGATCCTCGCCTCCTCCCATCTTCCTCGTCTGGCTCGCGAATCCCCAACGGACTCCGTTCCGCAGAGCGCCACCGCCTTGGCTCTCCTTCGGCGAGTGATTGTTGGAGCAGAGACCTTCTTCGTCAGACCCCCCTTCTCTGCGTGCGATGACTGTGCCGCCACAAAGGACAGAAAAGCAAGGAACTCCTTGTCCATGAAACCTCCTCACCTAACAAGCCGCCAGCCTAGGAGTCACCGTGAAATCTGATGCGGCAAGGTTTCAATCTAGTTGTAGACTGCAACATGATCTAGGCGTGTGTGGATCACTAGACCTCCGATCCACCTTCTGCTCCAGCTGTTGCGGCTGGTACACGACGGGGCATCAGACTGACCTATGATTTTGCCTGGAGAGCAGCTCTCTATGCGCCATTGCTCCTGCTCATAGATTCATGGAGGCCGGTGACTACCCCACTGGATGGATGCCTTCGGCTCTAATTCCAGCAATCATGTGCAGGTGATTGAAGATCCACGATGACACAAGGATCTCCGGTGAGTAGACTTTGCAGCGGGAGGGGAGATGTGTGAGAGATTGCCGCTGAGGTTCAATTCATTAATACGGAGGTTGGTTTGTGGAGAATACCGCCCCCCGCTTATATGTAAAACTGGGATGGGTATTGTGAACGGCCACGAAGGGGCATTGTTGGGCTCTCCGCTATTTTGTTGGTCAGGTTTACAATAGCTGAGAAGGTCCTTCCTCCTTCAATTTCGGATCAATTGTCTTGGTCAAAGGGCTCTGGCTCCTAAGGATTCAGAATACCGAGCCATTAGTCTCTTACCTGTAACAACTCCACTCCTTTCGGAGGTGAGATACGATCCTAGGACTACACCGGATGATCATCCTGGGGTCAAAAGTTTCATGTTCAGGTCTGTAGCTAGGACGGGCCATGCAACCTCAAGGAAATTTGGTGCGTGACATGTTATTGAGGAGTTAAGCAAAATTTACATCATATTCCCTAATTCACATTAACCATTTATATCCAAATCATCTTTTCGACTTTGAACTTCCATATTCCATAGTGTTTCGAATCATTCAACGTTATAAACCTAGATTCTATACTACTAAATGCTTTTGAATCCTATCAAACATTGCATAATATCGTAATATAATTCCTCAATCAGTCTAGTTTCATAACTCATACAATCAACCTTAATCATCACATATTGAGTCGGTAAGTCTAAGAACACTTGTTATGATTCTAATAAACCTCAATGCTCATCAATTTTTATCACTTGAGTTCGTTGAGACTATTAACTTGGCCCTTGGCCTCATAAATGTTCAAATCGACTAAATAGGTACACATCAAAATATAACTCAATTAGCATCATCATTAGTCATACCTCTAATTACACTTTAATTGAGATGAATTCAAATATTGAATAAATTACTTCAATATAAGATTGGTCATCTAAAGAATATTAGTGAACCTTAGGTATTATCTTGGTTATGGGAACCCTAAAATCATGGTTATCACAACACCCTTGATAACGACCATGAGTTGTTATGAAGACAACACCATAGGGTTGTTGCAATGGCACCATCATCGGGTCATGGTTTATAGAAGAAATCAGCTTTAAACCCTAAAATTGACCATTGTTTGATAGGTGCTTAGCACCATAGGTTGTCAAAACAACATGATACAAGTCATATAATACCTTAGGAATAATGTAAACATGATCACAGGTTCATATATAACTAAAATCAGAATAGGATACATTATAAAAATTGAAATCCTAGTCAAGCATAACTTTTTAGTGCATGGATCATCATTTTCAAGAAAGAACATGATCTAGAAACTTATGGTAAGCAATAAACGTGGAGCAAGTTACAAAACTTGCCTCTAATGAGAAGATAAAACCCCACACAGAAGAAATCTCGAGAAGGTAGGTTAGAAAATCCAAGAGTAAGCTATGAATTCGTCCATCTAGCACCTTTCTTCATCAAATGAGCAAACCCTAAGCATAAGGAGCAAGAAAGGTAGGGTTTTAGAGCTTTAGAGCAATTTCTACCATGGAATAGCAAGGTTCTGACCTAGAGAAAGCTAAGAGGAAGGATAAAAAAGAAATAGACGGAGCAAAGAAGGGAATTCTTACACTTTTAGTTCAAGATCACTAGAAGGAAGCTTTTTCAACCCTAAAATGAAGTCAATTTCAACCTTAGAGCCTTTCTCCAAGAAGATCCCCACTTTCATATTCCTTGGGCAGCAAATTCATAGCTGAACAGAGGGAGAACGAGGTTGGGAGAAGGAGGGAGGTGGTGTATGTTGGATCCTAGATGGGTGATTAGATGCTCTAGGGGGGTGAATAGAGCTGAATGCACTTAAAAAAATTCATTAGACCTTCAAGATATATCACAAGATAAGGTTGCTAAATAGGTAATTTGAGTGCAACTAAAACATGCATAGCAAGGGAGAGAGAGATTGAACATACACCAATTGACAAGCTGTTTAGAGTGGTTCCACACTTCAAACTAGAAGTGATTCAGTCCACTACCTAGAGAGGTCAACCTCTAGGATTTCTTAACCTTGCACCTTCATTATATTCATTATGAGAGATACAATACATGACCACCAAAGGACTTACCTATCCAATACAAAGAGTCTTCAACCTTACCAAGGACTTACCCACTTTGCAAGGAGTCTTCCACCTTCTTCCAAGGACTTACCTACTCTTGCACAAGTCTTCAACCTTGCATGGATTACCTACTCTTTCTTAGATCTTCCGCCTTTGACTTCACCTTCACTTGGAGAAGCTTCCACCGAGGACTTACCCACTTGATCAAGGAGTCTTCTGACTTCACCAAGGGCTTACCCACTCTAGCTCCAAGTCTTCAGCCTTGATCTTCACCAAGGGATGCCTTCCCTTGTTCTTCATCACCTCTCTTAGCCAAGAGAGAGAATCTTCATCTTCATGGTTGAAATGAGAGATAGGGAGGTGGTGAAAGTGAGAGTCTCACAAGATATACATGTAGTACTAGCTCTCTTACAAATATCCTACTCACTCTAATGGATGTAGCAAGTGATTAAGCTTAGAGAGAGAGAGGAGGCTGTAGGAAGCACTCAACTATAGAATAGGAACCTCACATAGAGTTTGCATTGAATGCTCAACCTTAGAATGAAGCCCAAGGGGTCCTATTTATAGCTGGGGATGCCTCTTAGCCTTTGGGAACACTTGAGAACTAAAACTAGCCATTTTGTGGCTTGCAACAGATATATTTTCACTTGTTGCAACTCCACAATGGCTAGAAATACTTTTCTGCACTTTTCCGTACAGTGCAATCGGTCGAGTCTCTATAAGGGTAACTCGACCGATAGAGTAAAAGACAAAGTCGATATTCAGACCATCGATCAAGTTTGTCATGGGGAAACTCGACTAACCAATGAAAATAAAATTAGCTAGTTACTCCATTGGTCGAGTTCCGTGAAACCACAACTCAACCGATCAAAAGTCATTTTCAAGATCCAATCAGGATCGGTCGAGTTTGCACTACACAGAACTCGATCGATGAACATCCTGATGTGAATTTTAGAAAATGGCTTTTGAGTGCTTAAACATTTGATCTAAGTGCTCCTGATTTTTTCTAAGCTTAATTACAAGTCATACTATCATTACAAGTGATTTACAACATGCTTCTAATGGATTTACATCATATTACAAAAATGTGCACTTGTATTGACTTTGACTTGTCTTTTCTCCAATTTGATATGCGCAAGTTAGGGCATTTGGAGTGTGTCTATACCTAATCTGAAATCACTCAAGTAGAGACATTAGACACCGATATGTGGAATGGTTAGTCATCATCAAAACACGGGTTTAGTCAATTTAGACGTGAGTCAACATTGACTTAATTGACCTTGAGTCAACATTCACCCCCTTTTTGAAGACGACAAACCATTCCATAAATGTATTGAAAGCTTTTAAGTAAAGTCATACCTTCAGATAAACCAAGGGGTTTCAATCGGATTGAGCTCATATGCTCCCCCTCAATTGATGCACATGGAGTTCTCATACTCCCCCTCAATTGATGCTATTTCTCCTACATGGTTAGCTTTCATAACATTTATAGAAACTGTGTCTTCTACTCATATATGTTCTACACATATATGTCTTCTCCCATTTACCTTCTCCCCTTTACATGGACATACCTCTCCTCTTCATGTAAGACATGCCTTCTTCCTCTTTTAAAAGAAGACATACCTTTCTCCCCCTTTGTCATTTCAAAAAGTGGGGTTATGAAGAAATAAGAAACATCACTTGTTAAAGAGAAAGGAGACAACACAAATATATATAAGGAGAGTAGAAGAGAACAGATAGGGGCTTGTCCAAGCATAGAAAGAAAAGCAAGTTAAAGCATATACTTGAACACCTCAAAAATGCAAGATAAGGTGCTGCAGAAAAACAATAAATCGCAATTTTGACCCTCAAGATGATAGAATTTGCCCAAAAAGTGCCAGGGCTCATGGAAAAGCGATGAGCCTTGCTCAGAAGGTCGTTTCTGCATGAAAAACACTAGTCTTGCACCAAAACTGAAACTGGAGCAAAATCTGCATAAAATCCAAAAATGCTCTAATTTCTACATATAATGTAGATCTATGTACCCTACATCACAACGTTATGCAAGCAACTCAAGATAGTAGATATGCAATTTAAGGAACAAGCTTGAGCATGTATGAGACAAGATACAAGCATAGCATATATATGAGAAAAGATGCCAATTTTAATCAAGGCTAGAACTACATGTATATGAACTACTAGTACATGTTATCACAAGTTAGGACTACTAGTAGGATCTAGATCATAGCAAGAGATACCAAAAGATACACAAGATAAAGCAATCTATGAGTAGATGTAGAGATATATACAAATAAAGAGATATGCAATTTTAGAAGCATGAAAGGATATAACTCACATACAAATATGCATCCTTACCAAAAGATGATTACCACTAAGAACCTCAAGGTTTTATCAAAACAAGATATACACCAAGATAGATGTAGCAAATTAGAGCACAAAGGAAGCAATTTTAGACACAACCAAGAGATCCAAAGAGATCATCATCAAAACCTGCAAAACAACTCAAAGCAAGTAATTGCAAGATATATATATACCAATTTAGAGCAATTATAACGATAGAGTTGTAAGCGATATAAACAATTTAGAACATGGCATATGCATATATCAAGGTACCAAATGAGAGTGCCAAAGAATAAGGCTATTGGCTGAGAAAATCTAGTTGAGAGGGAAATTCTCATTCAATAAGCCAAATGTATATTCTGTGCACAGTGTTATCGGTCGAGTTCTGTGCATTGACAACTCGACCGATGAGAGCTGCTGGCAACACCCATTGGTGCCTATCGGTCGAGTTTCAAATAGCACAAACTTGACCGACAGAGATGCTGTCAAAATGACACATATATTTCATAAAAACATATTTAAAGGCATGCTAAAAATACAAACCATATCCAAACATGTGTAAGCAAGTTAGTAATATACTATGAAAGCATTAGAAATAGTTTTTGAGTAAGAGTGTGAAGAGAATCACAAAATACCACTTTTGACTCAAAAACCACATGCATAGTGCACACAAACTTGACAAAACAAGTTAGAAATGGTTATAAGCAAGAAAACATTTACCTTTGTGCTTATTGTTCCTTTTTCCACTTGTTGTCACCCTCTACACATCTCACCTTTCTTCTTTCATGTGGATTGAGAAGTCAATTTGCAATTCAATAACTCAAGTCAATCCATTTGCAAGTACCTACAAGAAGGAAGATGAAATGGTCCCCAATCATGTTTTTAGGTCTGGAGGGGTTAGGTTAGAAACCCAAGTCCTATTACTCTTGGGTGCTTTCCTAAAAGGACAACAAGTAGAAGAATGACCAATTTCATTGCAATAGTTGCATGTGTCCATAGTCTTGGAACTAGAGGATTCTCCATGGAATATTGGAGGTCCTTTACCTTTGTTGTTCCTTTGACTACCATCATACCCTAGACCATGTCTACCAATTTGTTTAGTAGTATGGTGTAGGATATCATTAAGGCTCTTCTTACCAACTAAGAATCTTTTCAAGGAAGATCTCAAACTATCATTATCATGCATAAGAGAGGTAATAGTAGAAGACAATTGATTAATATTATCTCTAGCATGCAAAAGATCATTTTATAAGCAAAGAGCTTTTGTCATGACAGACTCTTTATCAGTATGAAGAGCAGCAACATCATTTTCTCTACTAGTAGAACTAGAACAAGATTCATGTACATTGATTTTAGCAAGCAAGGAGGCATTTTCTGTTTCTAATTCTTGCAAAACAAAATCTTTGTCCTTGTTTTCGGATTTAAGAACATCAATATCATGCATGAGAGAATCAACGATTAAAGTATGCTCTTCATTAGAACTAGGCATGAGAGGTTCAAATTCTAGAATTCTAATCTTATCAAGAAAACTAGAATTTTCAAGTTTAAGAGAGTCTACTTGGCTAAGACAAGCATTTTTATCATCAAGCAAGCAATAATTAGCATGTTCAAGATCATTTAATTCTACATGCATATTATCAACAATTCTAGCAAGCTTTTTCTTTTTTCCTTTTATAAGACTTAAGAGAGGCACAAGTATCATGAATAATCACAATCAACGATTCTTTATCTAAAGAGTTTAGATTTACCTTACTTGAGTCTTTACTTGTTGATTTCTCCTTCATCACTAGAGCTTGAGCTTGATCCTTCACTTGAATCTTCACTTGAGCTTGAGTTGGAGGAGTCACTCGAGCTTGAGTGCCACTTATCTTCTCTTTTCTTGTGATGATGGGACTTTTTGCCTTGTGGGCAATCTTCCTTGTAGTGACCCTTCTTTCCACATGTGAAGCGCCTGATGGGGGAGGACTTTCCTTTGTAAAATCAACCCTTAGAGTACATGGCATCTTCTTCAATTTGAGAGGATGGAGAAGCTTGACCAAAAATAACCTTGATTTGAGCTTTGATTTCAGCCTTCTTCATTCTCTTGAGTTCTTTCTCTTCTTATCTTTCTACTTCCTCCGTCTTGCAAGTGTGGCTTCATGTGCTTGTAGATTCTCAATGAGATCTTCGATAGGGACATCCTTAAGGGACCTTGCTTCTTCAATGGAAGTCACCTTGGGTTCCCACCTCTTGGGGAGAGTTCTAAGGATCTTTGAGTTGATCTCTCCACTAGACATAGGATGTCTTAGAATAGCAAGACCATTCACAATGGTGTTGAGCCTTGAGTACATGTTGGCTATCCTCTCCTCCTTTCCCATCTTGAAGTTCTCAAGCATCCCTTTGAGCATGTAGACTTTGCTTTCCTTCACTTGATCTGTCCCTTCATAAGTGATGCATAGCTTTCTCCATACCTCATAGGCTATTTCACATGAAGAAATTTGGTTGAACTCGGTGGGGGTCATGGAGGCATAGAGGATGTGCATGGCTCTAGCATTCAAGGTTACTTTCTTCAAGGTAGCTTCATCCCATTCTTCAATCTTTATCTTTGGTAGCATGTATGGACTGTTCACCATTTGCCACATCTCAAGACTTGATCCTTGGATGTAGAATTGAAGCCTCCTTCTCCAATAGAGGAAATTGCTCCCATCTAAGATTGGTAGGCTGATCAAGTATCTCCCTCCTTGGTAGTCACCCATCTTCTCCTACTTGTTGAAGTATGCTTGGAGAAGCCTGCTCTAACACCAATTGTTGGATCCTAGATGGGTGATTAGATGCTCTAGAGGGGGGGGGGTGAATAGAACTGAATGCACTTAAACAAAATTCATCAGACCTTCAAGATATATCACAAGATAAGGTTGCTAAATAGGTAATTTGAGTGTAACTAAAACATGCATAGCAAGGGAGAGAGAGATTGAACAAACACCAATTGACAAGCTGTTTAGAGTGGTTCCACACTTAAAACTAGAAGTGAGTCAGTCCACTACCTAGAGAGGTCAACCTCTAGGATTTCTTAACCTTGCACCTTCATTATATTCATTATGAGAGATACAATACATGACCACCAAAGGACTTACCTATCCAATACAAAGAGTCTTCAACCTTACCCAGGACTTACCCACTTTGCAAGGAGTCTTCCACCTTCTTTCAAGGACTTACCTACTCTTGCACAAGTCTTCAGCCTTGCATGGATTACCCACTCTTCTTGGATCTTCCGCCTTTGACTTCACCTTCACTCGGAGAAGCTTCCTGACACGCTTTTTCCGTGCGTAAAACGCAAGTGTACGCGTCAATGTAGGATAGGCCTTTGTGAGGCCCGAGTCGAACTCAGGGACACTAAACTATCAGTAGACTACTACTAACTGTTCGCGATCAGTTAAGTCGGTTAAAATGGTTTGAGAGTTGTTTTAAAATTAAAAGAAAAGAAAACAAAATAAAACAATCGATTAAAGGTTTAATTTAATCAATTCAGGTGAAGATCTTTAGGATTGCGGTTTCACCGCGGGTTTCCATTGTATGAATTTCTATATAGTAATTCATGTTCATCTCTCAATCCGGGTAGTGTCCTGTAGTCGGAATTTTCCACTGTCGTGGTACAATTCACTACCTATGTCTAGGTCGGTTCCACCATCATAGTAACCTATATCCTAAACTAGGTGCATTAATATCGACCTCTGTGTTTCCACCATTAATCTTACATCACCTTGTTCAAGGGATTTGTTAATTAATGTGAATTTCGTCTCTTTTCAACCGTTAATTCTTCTTTCAAAGTAATTAAAGGCATTAGATTATTATTATGGTGATCAAGCATAACATTATAATTGAGAAAATGAATTCATACCACGGAAATAAGAGATTAATGATGAATTACTATGATAAAAATGTCATACAATGCTTCCCCGGGCTACTCCCGGTCCTAAAGATAAAGGGAATTAGCCCCACATGTTCATCTCAGAGCAAAACATGGTAGAGAAAAGGGGAAACATGGAGAAAAACGTGATTAAGTAGTGAAACCCCTGAACGGAGAAGATCCAAGCGTTCCTTGGCGTGGAATGCACGATCTACAGCCTTTTGGCGGTGGAAAATGTCTTCTTCGGCCTCCGGAATGGCTGGGGCGTGCTTCTGGGCTCCGTTCTTCTCTCCACACCTTCTCGAGAGGTGTGCAGCAGCTAATGACGTGTTAGATTGCTCCTGGCCGCCATCATTAGGTATAATCATCGAGTTAGGTCGCCAAAATATCACAGTCGTCGGATTAAGATCGATCTGAAACAAACTTGTATCTGACGGTGTCGATACCATCGACGCGGGTCGATGGTATCGACCTTGCACGATATCGGCAAGTCTTCTTTTCTCTTCGTTGTTGCACCTGATGCTGACTCGATACCATCGACAAGGGTCGATGGTATCGACCACCCTAAGGCGTCGGTTTTATCGTTTTCCGTCTTTGTAGCTCCTCTTGTCGATAGTATCGACTTCTTGGTCGATAGTATCGACTATCTTCTTGCCATCAACCTGATGGTATATCGATACCATTGACACTCCTGTGGATAGTATCGACACTGTGATGCTCCTTGCGGCTGGCAATCTGTGGTCATGTCGATGGTATCGACCACTGTCGTTGGTATCGACAGCAGCAGATATGCGTTTTCCTGAAATTGCAACACAAAACCACATAAGCCAAAATAAAACATATTATTGTAATCATTTATGCTAAAAATACTAAAATAAGGGAAATTTGACACTGAGAAAGATCATAGACCACAGTAAATGAATTATGCAATATTAACCACCAAAATGACCAATAAATGCATAAAACACATATAAAACAAGTCTATAAATGTGACTCAAAATCATCGCATCAAACTCCCCTAAGCTTGGACATTGCTCACCCTCGAGCAACTAAACCTTAGAATAGAATTGCGAGGGTCAACTAAAGAACAAATCATCACAACAAACATCACCATATGATCCCCACCGGACATTCACATTCCGGCCCTTACTAACTACGGAATGATAATTACCCTAAAAGCGACAGTAATCATCCATAAAATAAATCTACCTTAAAATTGATGAACACTATCATATAAGGCAGTTAACATAATAAAATTTGCCAGTTCAGACTCAATGCATCTTGTGATCTCCTATTCTACGTTGCTCACCCTAACTACCATCTACATGGAAGCAACTCTCCTGATATTCACAACTGAGGAGAAAATCATGGTGGCCTACCAATTCGAGCAACGGGTGGATGGAATGGGTGGCTAGTGGAAGAAATAGAAGCATTATATGGTTTCAACATGCATAAAGCAAAACATGCCCTAAATGATGCATATGCAAATGAAAATGCCCTAATGCCTACATTTGGGTGGAATGATGCATGCACTAACATCCCATCTCAAAATGAGATGGAATATCCAAAGGAGCTACATCATGTACTTACTCATCTTAAAATGTAGGTGAGCCTATATTCCTTTCTCCCTCTCATTCTTTTCTTTTTCTTTATTTTTTTATTTTTTTTTACTTCAAATTTTTTAGCCCTTGTATCCATACATGACAATGAATTATTTGTCGGGCTCACTTCTTTCCACATAACTTAAATATTTGAAGCATTCAGAAGGTATGTAACAAGTTAATCACCCTTACTGTTTCAGAAGAAATAAGATACATGATGTATTGTATGCATAAAAAATATGAATGCAACTACATGACACACACCTAAGGATATTGTGCATGTATAACTACTCTAATTTTTTTTATTTTCATGCAAAACATGTGAAAATAGTTGCAATGCAAGCCCTATCTACATGGAATGCAATCAAAGAGAGTAAAACCGTAAAGTACTTCCAATTCTTTTGCTGGAGTATGAAAAACAATGGGGTGGATAGATCACAAGACTAATTGACTGAACCTTTGTAAATTATTATGTGTCCCTCCTTATTGACCTGTGTGGTAATTAAGAGGTTTCTCTCTCTTACTTCAAATTAAAGTCTCATTATCATTTGGTCAGTTTAGGCTCAAACAACCAATTCCGTCCACTTTTCATGAATCATAGGAAAGTACAATTGTGATTTCCTATTTTAGAGTTGACAAACCCAATCATTTTCTTAAGTAATGTGCTCAAAGTTGAACAATGCAAGCTAATTTTTTTTTAAATTTCCCCTTGGTTCCCATGTACAAGCAACTAAGATGAAACATGACTTAAGACATCCACAATTACACTAGATAGAGTGTGGATCCTACAAACAAACTAAGAATTGCAAGAACTAAATGACAAAAGACAAAATAATAAAAAACTAAAAACTGAGAAAACTAAAGGATAGAGTTGTTCCAACTCCCCCCCTAAGCTTGAATTCGACTATGGCCTCATAGTAAAAAACAACCTTAAAAGGTGGAACAGTGATACCGATCATTCTTCCGGAGGAGGCGGGTACTGCGGGGCCGTGGGGTCCCAGGATGGGTACTGCCCCTGAAAGCTCGGATCATACTGGGGCATAGGCGGAGGTTGTGGATACCCCCCAAAGTAATTCTGGCTCCAGTAATGATCATAGAAGGGCTGCTGTTGCATCTCCATCCTATGCAACCTGTCGTGGATGTGATGTTGGTTGTCGAGGAGGAGGCGCTCATTTTCAAAGATAGCCCTCTGGTTGTCAAGCAACCGGTTCGTCGTCTCCTGAATACCAGCATATGCTGCTTTGTGGTTCTGCTGCGTTTGATGAATATCCTACAGCATTGCATACATCCCTTGCATGGAGTAGACATCCTCGCTCTGCTGTGAGGGCTGTGGTGGTGGAGGCAACGAAGAAGTTGCACCCGGATGCATGCGGGGACGCTTCCTAGGTGCCACTCATGCACGAAGAGGAGTGAAGGCCTCCTCTTCCTCTTCAACCTCATCGCCATTGTTGTCATTGTCGTCGTTGCCGCCGTCTTCATCGGATTCATCAATGGCTATGATAGGCCATCAGAAATGTTGGGCACCCTCAATATGGAAGACGGGGTCGGGAAGCACACACTCCTGATAAGCGTGATTAACGTGGCAGTGTGCATACGCCAAGCCATCACGAAGCAGGATGAGGTTGGAGCGGTGCAGATGCTGGAAGTTGACCTTGCTTCTGTTGGAGAGAGGCATCAACTGGGAGAAATTCAACCCAAGATAGTGGGCCAGCGGTGTGATGAGCCCACCAAAGTGATTTGGATCCTTCCGCGTACTCCTCTTTACAGCCAACACGCGCTGCAAGAAAAAAACTCCCCAATTACACTCTTCCCGCTTCAGTAACTTGTGTAAGAAAAACAAGTCCGTCTCCTGGAACTTGCTGAGAGACAGATCACCACAGGCGAACAAGGTGGTGCAGAGCATGCGGTGAAGAATCCACACGAATGGATGCTCGAAATCCGCCACCGCCGCGTTGTGGTAGCTCACAGATTTGCCCGGAGGCACCGTCACTAGCTCGACGAAGATAGCATCATAGTCAGTCCGGTTGTCAGGCCTCCGACACTCAGTTTGCCCATGGTTCCAGTTGTAAATGGAGTTGAAATGCCTAAGAGTAAGAGTGTAGTCATTGTTGTACAGCCGGAAAGAAACACGATCCTTAATCCATTCTCGATCCGTGGCGATGATGTCGTTTGGAACGACACATATGTCCAGTGACGTCATGAATTCTGCTACTAGCCCCTTGTATGTCGGCCATTCACCAAAGAATGGCTGGCCGTCGGCATGGAATTCCAACTCATCGGACCTCCTGCCCGTATGCCTTGCCTGCCCTTTGAGAACGTAGGAAAGATTAGCATCGAACCCCAGATTGCTGATCATGTCACGGTCGACATAGCGGGTCGGCTCAATCTTTCTTTTCATGATTTCCTCGTAGACCTTCCGAACCTCCGCGGTAGGATGAATGATCTGCGGGCACGGAATAGAAGCAGGAGGTGGAGGGATGAACTCCGGGATCTCCATGGGATCCGCCAGGGAAGAGGATGCACCGGCAACATGCACCATTGTCGAGCAAGAAGAAGGATTAGAAGATGGAGCTCGGAGAAGGTTGGAGAAGATTATCTCCGCTCGATGAAGGCTCGGTGAAGAATGCGCGCCGTGGATGCTCGTAGCCAGGTTCCGCTTTCTCACAAAGATGCACGGCACAAGTAGAAGAGGATTGCTCTGAAGTTGTGACATCATATGACGACAATCCATCCCTTATATAATCGTGGTCGGCGCTGCTGTATGCCCGTCGATACCATCGACGCGAGTCGATGATATCGACTCCTATAGCACAATCTGTCCACGGCTGGTATCGACGGTCGTCGATGGCTTGATGTGGGGGGCCAGATTGATGACGTGTCGATACTATCGATAGGTGTCGATGGTATCGACCCATCCCACAGATCGACTCTCTTGATGCAACGATTGCCGTTGATCTCCTCTCACGGATCGGTGACGTGTCGCGTCGATACTATCGACGCAAGTCGATAGTATCGACTTCTGGTTAGGGCAACACCCTCGCGAGGCCCGGCCTTCGCTTCCTGCCTGTACTGGGTCGATACTATCGACAGGCCCGTCGATGGTATCGACTTCACTGAGACAATTTCGTCTAAAAATTTCCAGAGATCTCGCGAGTATCGACGCCCATGTCGATACTATCGACCTCAACTTTGAGATCAACCTGTTGGTGTGTTGATACCATCGACGAGGCCGTCGATAGTATTGATGCAGAGCTATTTCTGCAGCCGCCAACCTATACCCATCTCGATACCATCGACACAAGGGTCGATGGTATCGACTCTGCCTCAGTCCTGCACATTGAGCAAACGATCAAGGTATCTTTTTTACACTAAAACAAAAGTAAGTCAAACCAAAGTACAAATGCGAAAGAAACTAACTAAGCTACCGATGGCTGGGTTGCCTCCCAACAAGCGCCCTTATTTAACGTCTTAGGCTAGACGACATTTTGCTCCTCATGCATCTGGAAGCGCAATGAGTTTGACCTCATTCACTTTCCTTGTGTAATCTTCACCAAAGTACAATTTCAATCATTGTCCATTGACCAGGAATGTTGTCTCGCCATCACGCACCATTATTGCGCCATGTGGCCTGACCTTCTCTACGGTGAACGGTCCACTTCATCGGGATTTCAATTTCCCGGGATGCATCTTCAACCCGGAGTTGAACAAAAGTACACAATCTCCTTTCTTGAAGACTCGCATCTGAATATGGCGATCATGAATCAGCTTTGTTCACTCCTTATAGATCCACGAGCTTTCATATGCATTCATTCTCAGCTCGTCAAGTTCATTAAGCTCAAGAAACCTTTTCTTTCCTGCTTCATCGTAGCTCAAATTCAACTTCCTAAGCGCCCAATGCGCTTTATGCTCCATTTCCACCGGCAAATGGTAGGCCCGACCATAAGCCAACCTAAAAGGCGTAGAGCCTATAGGTGTCTTAAACGCCATCATGTACGCCCACAAAGCATCCGGTAGTAGGGTGCTCCAATTCTTTCTCGTGGAAGCCACAGTGCGCTCCAAGATCTTCTTAATCTCCCGATTGGAGACCTCCACTTGCCCCTGTGTTTGTGGGTGATACGGGGTACCAATGTTATGCTTTACCCCGTACTTTCTCAACAGTGCCACAAACTTCTGATTCCGGAAATGAGTACCTCCATCACTAATGATCATTCTTGGTACACCAAACCTGCAGAAAATGTATTCTTTGACAAACCTGCACACTACATTAGCTTCATTAGTCCTTGTGGGTATTGCCTCTACCCACTTCGACACATAATCAACAGCTAAAAGAATGTACAAGTTAGAATTTGAGGACACAAAGGGTCCCATAAAATCAATACCCCACAAGTCGAACACCTCAACCTCTTGAAATACATTGAGGGGCATCTCCTGTCTTTTTGAAATGTTACCTGCCCTTTGGCAGGAATCACATTGCCGCACAAAATCATAAGCATCCCTGAACAAAGTAGGCCAGTACATGCCACTTTCAAGTACTTTGGCGGCAGTCCGAGAACTTGCATGGTGGCCACTCGTCGGTAGTGTATGGCAATGACGAAGAACACTTTCATATTCCACCTCCGGTACACACCTGCGTAAGACACCATCCCTGCACTGCTTCAATAGAATAGGGTCATCCCAGAAATAATAACGCAAAGAATGGAAAATTTTCTTCTTCTCTTGGTAAGTCCAATCTTTCGGGATAATTTTGCAAGCGAGATAATTGACAATGTAAGAAAACCAAGGATCTTTCGATTTCAAAGATAAAAGTTGTTCATCAGGAAATGTCTCGGTAATGGGTATATGTAAATCCTTCTCATCCACCCTTTCCAACCTAGACAAATGGTCCGCGACCACATTTTCAATGCCCGCCTTATCTTTGATTTCAATATCAAATTCTTGTGAGAGTAAGATCCACCTAATAAATCTAGGTTTGGCATCCTTTTTCTCCATCAAGTACTTAATGGCGGCATGGTCCGTCCAAACCACGACTTTTGATCCAACAAGATATTGCCGAAATTTTTCAAAAGCAAAAGCAACGGCGAGAAGTTCTTTTTCAGTTGTCGTGTAATTTAGTTGTGCGTCATTTAAGGTTTTGGATGCATAGAAAATCACAGTGGGTTTATTGTCCACACATTGTCCCAAAACAGCCCCAACTGTGAAATCGGACGCGTCACACATTAATTCAAACGACTTAGTCCAGTCCGGTGTTTGCACAACCGGTGCAGAAATCAGTTTTTCTTTAAGCACGTTGAACGCATGTAGACACTTGTCATTAAAATAAAAAAACAACATCCTTTTCCAACAACTCAGATAATGGTTTGGAGATTTTAGAGAAATCTTTTATAAAGCGGCGATAAAAACCGGCGTGACCTAGAAAACTCCGGACCCCTTTAACCGAGTTCGGTGGTGGCAATTTGGAAATAACTTCGATCTTAACCGGGTCTACCTCCAGCCCTTTGCTAGACACTTTATGTCCAAGCACAAACCCTTCGCTTACCATCATGTGGCATTTCTCCCAATTGAGGACCAAATGTGTGTCCTGACAACGTTGCAAAACCTTGTCCAAATTGTATAAACACTCGTCAAAGGATGCACCATAGATGGAGAAATCGTCCATAAAAACCTCCAAACAGCATTCAACCATATCAGAAAAGATGTCAAGCATGCAATGCTGAAAGGTTGCCAGTGCGTTACACAACCCAAATGGCATACGGCAGTATGAAAATGTTCCGTAAGGACAAGTGAAGGTGGAATTCTCTTCGTCCTTAGGATCAATGGAAATCTGATTGTACCTCGAATAACCATCAAGAAAACAAAAATGCGATCGGCCGGCTAAACGCTCTAAAATCTGATCAATGAATGGAAGAGGGAAATGATCCTTAAGCGTAGCAGCATTCAATCGACGGTAGTCTATACATACACGTCACCCGGTTACCAAGCGGGTCGTGACATGTTCATTTAATAGATTATGTGTAACAGTAATTCCCCCCTTCTTAGGGACTACCTGTGTAGGACTCACCCACGTCGAGTCGAATATAGCATAGATGATACCTGCAGAAAGGAGCTTGATCACCTCCTTCTTGACGACCTCCATCATGCTAGGATTTTGTCGACGTTGTGGCTGAATCACCGGCTTGGCTCCCTCCTCGAGCCGAATCTTGTGCTGGCACAACGTAGGGGAGATCCCCTTGATGTCTGCAACTGACCACCTGAATGCACCTCGATGGTTCTTCAACACAATCAGCAGCTGGTCCTCCTCCTTGGCACTCAGATATGCTGAAATAATCACATGAAGCTTCTCTTCCTCAGCTAGAAATGCGTACTTCAAGTGCGGTGGCAATGACTTCAATTCCAAATCTGGCAGGCTAATTAAGGATGACTGAAGCGGTGGTGGGATTTCGCCAAGGTCTTCATAGTACCTAGCATAAAAGCATGGAAGCACCTGAAGAATCTTGGCACACTCTTGTAGTGACTTGCTTCTCATCCAATCATGTGTTATATTGACCAAGCAGGCTTCAAGTGGTAATTCTGGATATGCATTGAAAACCGAACTCAGTATGGCCTCATCTTCAGTAGAGGGGGGATGTCCTCCTCTTCACTAATGGGAAAACCCACAGCTTTACTAAGGGTCACAACCTTGGTATGCTCCATGATGTCTACAGACAATGTCCCTTTTTCTACCTTAGTCATCACATGAGCCATATCTAAAAATGGCTTCCCTAGAAAAAGTGAGATATTATGATCAAAATGCTTCGCCATGCGGCACTGTTCCTTAGCTTTAGATGACGTGGTGCTAGAAGGCATGACCATCTCGAACCGATCATCGGCAATACCCAAGGTCAAACGACCTCTCCCCATCTCAAGTGTCATGTCAGCTGTAGCTTGGAAGGGTCGTCCAAGTAGTAACTCATTGCCCTGTTCATCTTGCATCTCCATTACAACAAAGTCTGCAGGAAATACAATCCGATCTACTTTCACCAATACATCTTCACAAATTTCATAGGGCTTCACCACTGAATTGTCCGCCAGCTGTATTGTCATATTGCTCGGCCTTGATTCTTTTAATCCCAATTTCTTGAATGTAGAGAGAGGCATCAAGTTTATGCTTGCCCCAGAATCACACAGTGCTTCGCCAAATTTCACCTTACCAATGTAACATGAAATATTGAAGCAGCCCGGATCCTGCCTCTTAGGTGGCAATGTGCCCATGATGAAGGCACTCACCTGATCCTTGAGAACTACAACCTCCGTGTCAGGGATCTTCCTCTTCTTAGTAATGATGTCTTTCAAAAACTTGCCGTAAGAGGGAATTTGATCTATTGCCTCTAATAATGGGATGTTGACTGAGAGCTTTTTGAAACTGTCTAGAAACTTCTTGAACTATGCGTCCACCTTCTTTGCTTTCACACTATTCAGATATGGGACCGGGACAGCCTGTGCCCTTTGATGCGGCGGCACATAAGGTGTCATTTTCCGTGTCTCCTCCTCAACAACAATGGGGTCCTCAGTGACATCCTCTGCTATTTCCTCAACCGGCTCTATGACTGAGTTTGGCACTTCCTCAGTGGCCTCATCTTCGATTTATGATTGGGGTTTGCTTGGTTCATCGGCCCTGGGGTTTAAAAGCTTCTTGCCACTCCTTAGCAAGATTGCCTTTGCCTGTTGGTTTCCTCCTGGAACGTTTGTGTTACCAGGAAAACCTTGCTGCACTGGCTTCTTCAAATTGGCTATTTCAGCTGCCATTTGCGCCATAGACGTCTCTATCGTCCTCATCTGAGCCCCATGGCTCTACAATGTCTGACCAAACTGATTCATAAATCCCCCCTGTTGCTTGATCTGCTGGCCAAAAGTGTTCATTAATTCTTGGTTTTGCTTTATCACTTGGTTGAGCAACTCTGTGTTCTTATCCTCCGCCACCGGCTGGGGTTTTGCATCGGGGTCCTGCAAAAAGTTATTCAGATCTTTCCAAGAAAACTTCTTGTCCTTCCTCCATGAGTAATCGTTGTTTCTGTACCCCTGCTGTTGGCGCATGAATTTGACTTGAGCTTCATCCTCGGATTCAGTATCTTCTTTTGCAAGTAGTTTCTTTGCTAGAAGGTCCATCTTCTCATTCAGCTCTTTGATGGCCTTTGACTCCCCTGCAACTCGTACGTGCTCAACGACGTCCCTGTCGCCCCAAGATTGCTTCTTGACCATGTTCTTAAGAATTTCCCAACACCTCGTGTCTGTGTTGTTTAAAAAGAATCCTGAGCCTACAGAATCTAGGTTACTTCTATCATGCTCGGAGAGAGAAAAATAGAAGATTTTGACCTGTGTCTCCTTGTCAAGCCCATGATGCAGGCACCTCCTAAGCATGATCTGAAACCTTTCCCAGGTCTCAGAATAAGTCTCTCCTGCCTTCTGGGTGAAATTGTGGATTTTCCTGATCATATCATTACTCTTCTGGGGCGGGAAGAACCTTTCAAAGAATACTTCGACCATGTGGTTCCATGATTGCACATATTCATCGTCAAGATTGTGCAACCATTCTCGTGCATTTCCTGCCAGAGAACTCGGGAACAGTTTTAGGTAGAGTGCATCCTGCGGGAACCTATCAATTTTGACCATATCGCAGTTCTCCACGAATTGGCTTATATGAGTCACCGGGTCTTTGTTCTTTAGCCCATGGAATGCATTTGACTTGACCAAGTTGATCAATGCAGGATCAATCTTATAAGTTGGAATGTTGATCGCCTGCTTCTTGATTGGCCCCTTTGAAGCAGATGAAGAAGAAGCCTTTATCTTCTCCCATATCGTCTGTGGCTCTGCCATTTCTTCTTGTTCGGATTCGGAATTTATTTCTTCCAGGTGGTCTTGATTGTAATCCTCCTCTTCGTCAGGTCCCGGCAGTGGAACCTCTGGTGGTTGTTGCGTGTAGTCGGTGCTACGCGTCCGTACCATGCATAATACCTGCAAAATGATAATTTCAGTTCAATACCGTGCTAGACGATTACAAAATTTGAAAGATAGACTATAAATTTTAGAAATGATTTCAAAATAATAGAAATAAAAAGTGGCCTAGAATGGCCACTTGCAGCACTCGTAGTGCCGACAATTGCCGTGTCCCCGTCAACGGCGCCAAAAACTTGACACGCTTTTTCCGTGCGGAAAACGCAAGTGTACGCGTCAATGTAGGATAGGCCTTTGTGAGGCCCGAGTCGAACTCAGGGACACTAAACTATCAGTAGACTACTACTAACTGTTCGTGATCAGCTAAGCCGGTTAAAATGGTTTGAGAGTTGTTTTAAAATTAAAAGAAAAGAAAACAAAATAAAACAATCGATTAAAGGTTTAATTTAATCAATTCAGGTGAAGATCTTTAGGATTGCAGTTTCACCGCCGGTTTCCATTGTATGAATTTCTATATAGTAATTCAGGTTCATCTCTCAATCTGAGTAGTGGCCTATAGTCAGAATTGTCCACTGTCGTGGTACAATTCACTACCTATGTCTAGGTCGGTTCCACCGTCGTAGTAACCTATATCCTAAACTAGGTGCATTAATATCAACCTCTGGGTTTCCACCATTAATCTTACATCACCTTGTTCAAGGGATTTGTTAATTAATGTGAATTTCGTCTGTTCTCAGTCGTTAATTCTTCTTTCAAAGTAATTAAAGGCATTATATTATTATTATGGTGATCAAGCATAACAATATAATTGATAAAACGAATTCATACCACGGAAATAAGAGATTAATGATGAATTACTATGATAAAAATGTCATACAATGCTTCCCTGGGCTACTCCCGGTCCTAAAGATAAAGGGAATTAGCCCTGCATGTTCATCTCAGAGCAAAACATGGTAGAGAAAAGGGGAAACATGGAGAAAAACATGATTAAGTAGTGAAACCCCTGAATGGAGAAGATCCAAGCATTCCTTGGCGTGGAATGCGCGATCTACAGCCTTTCGGCGGTGGAAAACGTCTTCTTCGGCCTCCGGAACGGCTGGGGCATGCTTCTGGGCTCCGTTCTTCTCTCCACACCTTCTCAGGACGTGTGCATTGGCTAATGACGTGTTAGATTGCTCCTGGCCGCTGTCATTAGGTATAATCACCGAGTTAGGTCGCCAAAATATCACAGTCGTCGGATTAAGATCGATCTAAAACAAACTTGTATCTGACGGTGTCGATACCATCGACGCGGGTTGATAGTATCGACCTTGCGCGATATCGGCAAGTCTTGTTTTCTCTTCATTGTTGCGCCTGATGCTGACTCGATACCATTGACAAGGGTCGATGGTATCGACCACCCTAAGGCGTCAGTTTTATCCTTTTCCGTCTTTGTAGCTCCTCTTGTCGATAGTATCAACTTCTTGGTCGATAGTATCGACTATCTTCTCGCCAGCAACCTGATGGTATATCGATACCATGTTGATAGTATTGAAACTGTGATGCTCCTTGCGGCTGGCAACCTGTGGTCGTGTCGATGGTATCGACAACAGCGGATATGCGTTTTTCCTAAAATTGCAACACAAAACCACATAAGTCGAAATAAAACATATTATTGTAATCATTTATGCTAAAAATACTGAAATAAGGGAAATTTGACACTGAGAAAGATCATAGACCACAGTAAATGAATTATGCAATATTAACCACCAAAATGACCAATAAATGCATAAAACACAAGTAAAACAAGTCTATTAATGCAACTCAAAATCATCACATCACTTCCACCAAGGACTTACCCACTTGAGCAAGGAGTCTTCTGCCTTCACCAAGGGCTTACCCACTCTAGCTCCAAGTCTTCAACCTTGATCTTCTCCAAGGGACGCCTTCCCTTGTTCTTCTTCACCTCTCTTAGCCAAGAGAGATCGAATGTTTAAGCACTCAAAAGCCATTTTCCAAAATTCACATCAGGTTGTTCATCGGTTGAGTTCTGTGTAGTGCAAACTCGACCGATCCTGATTGGATCTTAAAAATGACTTTTGATCGATCGAGTTGTGGTTTCACAGAACTCGACCGATGGAGTAACTGACCAATTCGATTTTCATTGGTCGGTCGAGTTTCCCCAGGATAAACTCGACTGATGGTTTGAATATCGGCTTTGTCTTTTACTCTATCAGTCGAGTTACCCTTATAGAAACTCGACCAATTGCACTGTACGGAAAAGTGCAGAAAAGTGTTTCTAGCCGTTGTGGAGTTGCAACAAGTGAAAATATATCCGTTGTAAGCCACAAAATGACTAGTTTTCATTCTCAAGTGTTCCCAAAGGCTAAGAGGCATCCCCAGCTATAAATAGGACCCCTTGGGCTTCATTCCAAGGTTGAACATTCAATGCAAACTCTATGTGAGGTTCCTATTCTATAGTTGAGTGCTTCCTATAGCCTCCTCTCTCTCTCCCTAAGCTTAATCACTTGCTACATCCATTAGAGTGAGTAGGAGATTTGTAAGAGAGCTAGTCCTACATGTATATCTTGTGAGGCTCTCACTTCCACCACCTCCCTATCTCTCATTTCAACCATGAAGAACATGATTCTAATGAATTTACATCATATTAGAAAAACGTGCACTTGTATTGACTTTGACTTGTCTTTTCTCCAATTTGATATGCGCAAGTTAGGGCATTTGGAGTGTGTCTATACCTAATCTGAAATCACTCAAGTAGAGACATTAGACACCAATATGTGGAATGGTTAGTCATCATCAAAACACATGTTTAGTCAATTTAGACGTGAGTCAACATTGACTTAATTGACTTTGAGTCAACATTGTAGAGAAAATGACTCGTTTTGGTGCTTGGGGATAAGTATATGACACTTTAAGATAAAGAAAAGGAAAAGGTTGAAGTTCTAGTATCTATCCAAGTGTCCATGGCCTTAATTTATTAAGAATATACAAGCGCACACACAAGAAGCTCCCCCACCATGTGTATAGACCTACTTGGCTTTCCTTTGTCGAATTTCCCAGCTAATCAAATAATTCATTAGTTGATAGCTACTAAAGGTAGCTCATCCGTGAAGGGTAAATTACCCTTGGAGAAAACACCTTCAAACCAAGGTTTAAATTGGCAACCCATGGCTCAAAAAGCTCAAAAATGATGATAGAATATCCAAGGAACATAATGCAAGTGATAAATTACAAAGAAAACCTCTCAATTGGGTAAATTGTAGAAAAGTCCAAAATGTGCATAAATTGCATAACTTGCTCAAACAGTGTCCAAATTGGACCAAATTTGAAACTTAAGCTTGTATTATGAATTCAAAGCATATCACAAGGTTTTATTAGGGTTATAAGAATTCAATTATGATAATTGATCTCATTCAACTCATTAAGTAAGTTTAGGGGCCTTACATATATCTTCAAGGAGTTTTCTAAAAGAGAGAGAGAGAGTCATTTGTTTATTCCTTATGTTAAATGTAACAAAAAGAAGGTAATTGTTGGCTAAATAGACATTTGTAAATCCCTTTGTTTTGATAATGACAAACATTTCATTCTTGTTAATCTAACGTGCTACTTGAGTGTTGCAGGAATAAGGTGGATGACAAAGCAATTAGGGAAATCCATATGCTTACATATTTATATTTTCATGAAATGTAATCGCCCTATAAAAACTTGTACAAATATATAATGTACAAGTACTTAAATTTCATGTAAATCAAGCGTTAGATTCTCCCTAGCTAAACATCACATTTAGATAGGTCATCCCCTTCAATAGTGTCACATATGCACACTCATACACACACTTAGTGCTTTAAATTGAAAAATTGAAACAGGGTCAATCTCGGTCGACTAAGTCCTCGACCGAGACACTCTCGGTCGACAATATTCTCGACCGAGAAAGACCCAAGTAGCCGTTAGACACAGCTGACAAGGTGGTTGGCAGTTGGAGATAAACGTTGCATACACTTGATCCAGAGAGCCTGTCGGTCGACAAAACGTCGACCGAGTAGGTGTCTCGGTCAACCATTTCTCGACCGAGATGGTCTTTGACAGCAACTGCAGAATTAATTAATTAGCCGTTGCTAAAGCAACAAACTTGTACCTAACGGCTAGTTAAGCACTTAGAAACCCCTACAAGGTGTCTAGAACGTTCTTAAGCACTTGTAGGACATTCCTATAAATAGGACATGCCTTAGGACACCTAAACTCACTTGTTACACTTGAGAAATCTTTGAGCATACTTTGAGCAACCTATTTGTGAGAAAATTGAGCATAGTGACAATTGGCTACTTCTTCTCTTAGCTCAAATTTCGTGACCTATAGGCTAGCATCTCCTATCCACTACAATTACTATTCCATTTTCAATTGTGGTTATTTTGAGTTAAATAATTGTTAAAATATTTAAAAACTCTATTCACCCCCCTCTAGTGTTTTTCAATTGGTATCAAAGCAGGCTTCAAGGAGCTCTAATCGAGTCTTGAAGTATGAAGGGTGGTGGTGTCTACAACCGCAAACAAAGGAAAAGTATGGGGCAACCTTCAACAAGTTGCAGTTGGTGCTTAGGAACAAGCCATGCAACACTTGGTTGCCCGTGGAGGTCAAAGAAGGAAGATACACATAAAGAATGTCTTATTGCTACAATAAGTGAAGAAGAAGAAGAGGTAAGTCTTTTTGATTTATCTAAAGAAGAGCTAGTTGCTTCTCTTGAAGAGACACACCATAAATATATTGAATGCAAGAAGAAATTAAAGAAATCCAATAAAGCAAATGATGAATTACATACTAAGATTCTTGCTCTTACATCTGAAAATGAAGATCTCAAAAAGGTTATTGAAGATCATGATATTAAGCTAAAATCTGTAGAAGCAAATTGTAATCTCCTTTCTCTAGAAAAGATTAATTTGCAGACTCAAGTGAATGATCTTCAAAAACAACCTATTTTGTGCTCACATCTAGATTATGATACTATCGTAAAAGAAAGAAATTCATTATCATCTAATCTAGATCAAGCAAAGCTAGATATCAAGAAGAGAATGGATGAGATTGCTAAGTTACAACAAAAAGTTAGTAATCTAAATAATGATGGCATTCTTGATCAAATCTTAAATGATCCTTACCATCAAGTTGGAAGGAGAGGACTAGGTTACAAGCCTAAGGGAAAATCATATCATAAACCTAGTTGGAAAAAGACACAAGCACATCAATCTATGTATGTACCTAAAGGCACAAATACAAATATACCCAAGAACAACCTAGACCAAAATCATAGAAAAAGATATGAGGTTGATTCTATATGTTGTCATTATTGTTTGCGCCTTGGTCACTATTCTTTTTCATGTCCTTATAAGAAAAAGGATGTTGAGTTAGTTTGGGTTCCAAAACCTCCAAACTAAATGAATGGAATTAAGTTGAGATATGACCAAAGACCTAAGTTGTATATTTCTATGTCTATCTCATCTCAACATAATGGGATATCAAATTAATTCCAGTATCTAAACATCTAACTTGCATAATTGTGTTTTACTTGGAAGCAATTAACAGTTCAGAAAACATTTCAGAAATCGTGTCGGTCGAGAAACTGTCGACCGAGAGAACTGTCGGTCGAGAAATTGTCGACCGAACAGGTCACTGATTTCCAGTCTGAAATAAATCTGCTACTTTCAATTTTCAAGTTGCTATCTACTTGTTGTACATGCAAAACAAAGTATACATTCTGGAAATCATCTTTGAAAACTTATATGAGATTAATTTGGTTTACTCTCTAAATAATTTTAGTTAAAACTATGGATCATATTGATTCAAGTCAAATTACTAACTACATGGTCTGTCCTAAGTATTCTTTGATTTACTCACATAGAAACCATATGTTGAATTTCATGTTGCTACAGTTTTATCATTACATCATGGATATACTCTCAACATTTCATACATAACGTTGATGCGTGTTGCATGAACAATGATTATTGCATTCTTGATGATACATAGGCAAGCAAAATGATTTGATTTTAAATGCTTGCATCACATAAGATAATTTTTAATTAGTATCTTTAAAGACCTAAGATATTAATTGTACTTTCATGAGGAGACAAGAAGGAGTGAAATTTGATATTCATGTAACTGCAGCAAAGTTTATATTTTAAGAAAAATCAAGGACAAATGTTTTCATATTGAGTATTATGCTTCAAATTGATCAAATTATATGCAGATATTATACTTTGGAAATCTGCAAATTTGCCTCTTGGTTGAAATAAAATTTGACCAAGGGGCACTATGGTCGTAGTCAAAGTCGACCTAAAATAAGTTTGACACAATACTTATTTGAATATCATTTTCTATATAAAAAAATTGTGATTAAAAGAACAATTAATTTATGATCACAAAATTGTCCAAATATTGGTAACAATAATCACAATGTTAGAAAGTGTATATGTTCTACAAATTTAGTCTATCATTTGCATTAAAAATCAGCTTAAAAATTCATACTCAGTAAGTCTGTCGGTCGACGAATTCTTCGACCGAAAACATTTCGGTCAGCCTATCTCTTTCGACCGACAGACTTCAGACAGAAATAACATCAGACACACTTCCGGTCGACAATTGTTCGACCGAGCTAGTGTCGGTCGACAATTGTTCGACTGAGAATTGACCGTTGGGATATGACCGTTGGAATCCAACCGTTATCGTTGAGCGGCCGACCGTTACCAGTCGACCGTTGGACGACCGAGTGGCGCGTCTGGAATATGACCGTTGCGGTCGATCGATCGACAAATTGTCGACCGACCTGGTCACTGATTTGCTATAAAAAGGGCAAAAAATGGGTCATTGTTGCACACTCTCATATTCTTACTTCCATAGCTTCTCTCTAGTGTATTCTTGTGCAATCCTTTAGCTTCCTCATCCCCAAAACTTTCTTGCTTCTTCTCCACCTTAAAACAAAGAAATGGCTTCATCCTCTACACGTGGAAAGAAGAAAGTTTCTAGCAAGAAAGGAAGGGAGGCTACTCCACCATTGACGATCATCAACGACATCCCCTTCGTCGACGCAGATGCTGGTGATCGCTATCTCAGGCTCTCCTCCAAGACTCCTCTTCCACGACGGCCGGTTGACGTCTTGGACTTCCTCAGCATCGTCGACCTGGAAGATCTTTTTGAGGTGCAAAAATTGAAAGAATTTCTTAACCCTTCCTTCCCTTCCTACTCTTCAAAAGTGGTAAATGAGTTCTATGCAAACCTAATCTACCATTCCGAAAATGACAATACATTCTTCTACTCTATGGTCAATGGGCATAGCTTTCGATTTACTGAAGAGGATATTCTTGACATGCTCAACATCGACTTAGATGAATATCAAGACACTCTTGACCTCACAACTGGAAATCCACTCAATACATTTTCCCAAGGTGATCATACCGTCAATCTTAGTGACATTAAACGAGCCATTTTTCAATCTAATACTACGTGTCACGAAGATAGGGGTACCTACTATGCCATTAATCTCAAACCTACTGCTAGGGTTGTCAATCTTATTGTTTCCACAAACATACATCCTAGAGCAAACAAGTCTGAAGTTCCTATTTTTCGCATGTGTTTAATTTATGCCATTATCAAACATATTCCCGTAAATTTTATCCGCATAATCCTTAAGAACATGCTTGAGTTTTCTGGCAATCCCCCATATGCTGATTTTGTATGCCAAATCACTCAACACTTTCTTAAAACACAAATTGAGAATATGGGATACACATGGGAAAGAAGACCACAAAAAATAAGCAAAAACACAGTAGAGAAAATGGAAATTGATTTTGGTCACAAGAGGGCTAGGACGGAAGGTGAGACATCTACTCAAGATATACCACCACCACCTCCTCCTACCAACCTACCCTATGATCCCATCCAAAACACGTTAACCTATGTTGCTGGATCACAATATCATCTAAGCAGACAACTAGACTATAACCACCATGCCATGACCTACCTAAATCAAAGGATGCAAACCCTCTCTCCAAATCAACCAGATGAATATCCTTATTTGTTAAATCCTGGCATGCTCAATCCATATAATCCATCTTACAACTACTACCAACCTCCACCTCCTCCATCTACAGATCTCACACATACTCAGTTCTCCTCAATACAATTACAAGACATTGCTGCTCATTTCCGCTTTGATCGTGTTCCTACCTTCTTGGAAGCATATGCTTTAACCAAGACAGGTGCTTTGGAGTGGAAAAATTTAGTCCAATATTATGGAGCTGAGCCATTTCTTGGAAAAGACCCTAATATTGATGTAATACTCAAGTCTTTCCAGTGAGATTTGGGGTGACCGTTGTATTAGTTGTAATGAAATGATTATCTTTGCATGATTGTAATGTAATGATTATCTTTGCATAATTGTAATGTAATGATTATCTTTGCATGATTGAAATAAAATGGTTATCTTTGCAATGAAATGGTTATCTTTACATGAAATGGTTATCTTTACTGAGTATATTGGTTATTCCTCTATGGCATCATTCGAATATGGCTTATAAGACTACTCTAGTAGAGCATACAAAGTAAGGGGAGTAATAAATATATCAAAAATAAAAAGGGATGATATTTTTTGCAACACCTGAAATTTAAAAATTGTGGCTAAATTGACCATCTATTTAATACGGATATGTATTTAAGGGGGATCAACACTTTTTATACAATATTTATTCTTAAATGGATATCTTTTTGAAATGACAAAGGGGGAGAAATAAATATAAAACTTAGTATTTGTGCAAAACAATAAATAAATATAAAACTTAGTATTTGTGCAAAACTCAATCAATGAGTTTCATAAACTCTTGGCTTTACATTGAAAGTTGCTATATTCCCTAAAGGATTGGATTTCATGTTCCATAATTCATGGGGAATAATAAGCACACATTTTATAAACAAGAGAAGAACTTTACAAAGGTAATCTTCAGGTATGAAAATCATATGTTTTATACTTTCTTATTTTATATTTAGGAAATGTTTGTCATCTTCAAAAAGGGGGAGATTGTTGGCTAAATAGACATTTGTAAATCCCTTTGTTTTGATAATGACAAACATTTCATTCTTGTTAATCTAACGTGCTACTTGAGTGTTGCAGGAATAAGGTGGATGACAAAGCAATTAGGGAAATCCATATGCTTACATATTTATATTTTCATGAAATGTAATCGTCCTGTAAAAACTTGTACAAATATATAATGTACAAGTACTTAAATTTTATGTAAATCAAGCGTTAGATTCTCCCTAGCTAAACATCACATTTAGATAGGTCATCCCCTTCAATAGTGTCACATATGCACACTCATACACACACTTAGTGCTTTAAATTGAAATAGGGTCAATCTCGGTCGACTAAGTCCTCGACCGAGACACTCTCGGTCGACAATATTCTCGACCGAGAAAGACCCAAGTAGCCGTTAGACACAGCTGACAAGGTGGTTGGCAGTTGAAGATAAACGTTGCATACACTTGATCCAGAGAGCCTGTCGGTCGACAAAATGTCGACCGAGTAGGTGTCTCGGTCGACCATTTCTCGACCAAGATGGTCTCTGACAGCAACTGCAGAATTAATTAATTAGCCGTTGCTAAAGCAACAAATTTGTACCTAACGGCTAGTTAAGCACTTAGAAACCCCTACAAGGTGTCTAGAACGTCCTTAAGAACTTGTAGGACATTCCTATAAATAGGACATGCCTTAGGACACCTAAACTCACTTGTTACACTTGAGAAATCTTTGAGCATACTTTGAGCAACCTGTTTGTGAGAAAATTGAGCATAGTGACAATTGGCTACTTCTTCTCTTAGCTCAAATTTCGTGACCTA
The DNA here is from genome assembly GCA_963693085.1 of Alisma plantago-aquatica. NCBI lineage: Eukaryota > Viridiplantae > Streptophyta > Magnoliopsida > Alismatales > Alismataceae > Alisma > Alisma plantago-aquatica. The sequence goes on from OY856410.1 coordinate 576,932,159, forward strand.
TAGGCTAGCATCTCCTATCCACTGCAATTACTATTCCATTTTCAATTGTGGTTGTTTTGAGTTAAATAATTGTTAAAATATTTAAAAACTCTATTCACCCCCCTCTAGTGTTTTTCAGTAATATCTCTTTCTTTCTTTTCACATATTTGAAATTCAAGTCATTTTATATTTCACTTTATTTCCTTTTTTGGTATTCTAAGGAGGACGATAGAGAGAAAATAAAGGTGAAGCTAGTTCTTAATATCTCTTGAGAAAAAGAGGAATATGTTAATGCATAAATGAAAAGAAAAGATATTCTGGTTCTTTTCTCCTTCGTATCTCATTATTCCAAAGGAAATACTATTACTTGGGATCTTTACATTAGGTAGACAACTTTTAATAGCAAAAATGACATCAAAGGTTCTAATTACTTATGAAAATTTGGGATGTTAGAGATCCACCCATGAATCCAGTGTCCAATGATGCTTTATAACCTTCATAATGCTCTTACTATGAAAACACATTTTCATGAATTTGAAACTAGGTTACATCACTTTATGATCTCTTACAAATGTTGAATAGAGAATGTGAATGATTTGATGCCCAAGTCCTTACTAAGTGATGTTATGATATTGTGGTATTCTCCAACTAGTTGTGGTTTGTAAAACCTCTATCTAGCCCCCCCCATTTCATTGCTACATCTTTGTGTTTGTGTACCCATGTAAATATACTTCCCTTGAAAAAGATATCCTCAAGCCACCATGGCCATCCAATCATTAAATTCCCCCATGCCCTAGAACAAGGGTATTCCCCACCTAACCCATGATCACAATATCAACAAACATTAAATTTCCCTTAGATCAACTTAGGTGATTCTAATTTACATTCATTAAGTTGAATGACGCCATCCCAAAGTCCATTCTTCTTCATACCAAGGAAAGATGCATAGCCAACCGTGATCTAAATCTAACCCCACCCAGCTCTGTATCTATTGTAACTTGCTCTTTGGATGTTGTGATGATTGATAGTGAGAGAAAAAAAGGGAAAAGACCCAAACATGTCCATCTAAGGAATCAAATGTGACTATCCAATGCATGCCCTTTTGAATAAGAAGATCTGATTCCCTCTCTCATTCAAAAAAGGGTTCTAATTCCAAAGTGGACGTCACTCTATACTTGGCTAAAATTTTAAAATGCTCATTAATCATATCATCAACCTCCTCCTTGCACGTTCCAACCATTGAACTTATCCATTGTGCATGGAAGATAGGGGGATCAAGACTCCCTAAAACCTTGATAACCTCCCTCCCCTAAATAATATCATCTTCAAAGTATGGTGAAAATAGATTCACTCAAACTACTCTTAACTCTACATGGAACCCTATACTACCTTGAGTCTTACCCAAAGACATTGTCCTTTCTTCCAAACGACTATGATGATCCTAAATCAAGGTCATCTTTTGACCATACTCACCTTTTTGTGTATTAGAAAAATCACTCTGATGAGCCTCTCCAAGATCATGCTGTTCTACTAGTTGAAATGTTCCCAGTCTAGAGTATTAAACATTGCCCCTAGGTTTCATGTGTCTTGAGGTGGGCTCTCAATGCACTATTAGGAAGTTCTCATTGCTGATGCAACTGTTTGCACATGATAAGATGTTATGATATTGGGACAGAGATGCCGCCATGATGGCCTCAAATCTTCCATCCTGACCCTACTTCAACTAGGAGTGAATTTATTTATTATTTCTATTGGTGTAGTTGATTGAGATAGACTCGATCTTTGTCTAATGGAGCAAACTACCAAGGGGTGAGATATATTTGTTTCTAAGGGTTTGAGGGCATTAAGGATCACCAACCCGGCTACCAGTACACTGGCGATGAAGCATTAGAGATTGACTTTGAGTTTATGTCTCCAAGGTGAAAGGGGCTAGCCATGATAGTGCAACTCAGTTGAGGGTGGGTATATGGGGTGATACTTATTGGAAAGAACTCCTTGAGGAGTTGGGATTCCCTGTGACATTTAGAAAATAGGGGGATAAGTCGGTTGGGGGAGGACTTCCCTGGGCTAAAACCGACTGTGATGGGAGTCTCTGGGTCGGAATTGTGTTGCAAACGTGCAGGAAGCATAGATGCAGGAGAGGAGGGGAGAATAGAGAGAAAATCACAAACAGAGGGGAAGAAGGACACGGCATCTTAGCAGAGTACATGGATGCTATGATTCAAGGATGAAAAAAAGAGGAGATTTGGGTGATCTCAATCCAATGGCTCATATTGAGTGCAAAAAATCAAACCAAAACAAAGACCCATCATGACACTAAGCCCTTGGGAAAATTTAGGAAATTGGATGGGTGATAGCAAATTGTGATTTAACCCAATAACCTATAGTCTGACAACCATTAAGATTGATATTTAGACATTTTCTTTTTTTCTTAAATTGATATAGGAAACAGTACCCAATTTGGGTGAAATTCCCCCCCTAGACTAATTAGGACCCAAGGAAACCAATTTTTGGATTACTTTTAGGCTTTGAAATTACCTAGTATGATTTTAGTACAATTAGGGATTACATCACTTATCTTAATATTGATTAATATATATTAACATTATCCTAAAAATTTAGGTTTTAGAGTTCTAATTCCCTCTTATCATCACCGTCAGAGTTATACTAGATTATCTAACACAAAATACATTATTTTATTGAGTTGCACTAGCTTTTTTACCCATGTTTCCCTTTTTGGGTCCATGTGTGGTTTTGTTCCTCTAGAAATTCATGGACATGTGATCAAAGAAGGCCTATAACAGACGTATAGGAGTTTTACACCATTGAAGAATAGATAGGAATCCATGCTTATTATTGTAATCATATGTATAAGCTTATAACTTTGATGTAAAGCATGACTATAAAAAGATTTCTTTATATTTTCTGATGCAATTTTGTAAATATTTGATCATAAGGATTGAGTCTTTACAACATGGTATCATAGCTATAAGCACTTAGTCCTCATTCGTGTATCGTGGAATGTAGGTTTATTTAGGAACACAAATAGAATAGCTAGAACATAGAAAAAAATCACAACATGCCCTAGTGTCATTGGCCTAATTATTCAGTTATACCTAGACTAAAACTAGAATACACTAAGAAACTAGGATGTGAGGTCATCCTCATCATCATCATCTAATCGTCAGTCCCAACTATGTTGGAGTCGACTACATGGATCCTTCATTTCCATTCAGCTCTATCATGGGTCATATTTTGGTCGAGATGTAGAGATTCAAAATCTCTCTTTAAAAGCTCTTTACATGCTAATTTAGGCCTTCCTCTTTTTCTATTAATTGTTCTATTGACTCAATAACATTGCTTCCTATAGGCACATTAGCCAGTCTGCATTGCACATGTCCATTTCATATGAGTCGGCCCTCATGCAACTTGTCCTCAATGCTCACCAATCCCACTTTATTCCTGATATAGTCATTTCTCATGGGATCTTTTCTTCTCTTCCCATACATCCATCTCAGCATATGCATCTAAGCCATGTTTATCTTGTTGAGACATTGTTTCTTCACTGCCCAACATTCACTCCCATAGAGCATGGATGGTTGTATAACTATTCTATAAAACTTGTTTTTTTAATCTGAGAGGGATCTTCCAATCACATAATGCTCTAGTTGTACTCCTTCATTTCAACCATCTTGCAATGATCTGCCTTAATTTAGAAATTCATGAAGCATACTTAGCTAATCTACTAGCTTTTGGACTCCTCTAGGCATAATTACTCCCAATCCATTGAGGTGGTGGTGGGGTTTCCTTAGTTTACATACCGACCTGGCCAAGGCAATTTTGACTACTTGGGGAAATCCGTGATATTTGCATATAACATGAACTCGAAAGAAAAGGCTATACAAAATCATCACTTATATAGGAAATAATAATATGTTAACACATATATAGAAAATTGTATTATAAAAATAAAAAGTTATATAGATTAGACGAGATTGCCTCATTGTAACTTTAACACAAATATCCTTACCAAAAATGATGAATTATGATTTAAATAACAGGGTTCTCCTTCTATATGTAATTATGATATATGCCAGACAAAAAAAGGAAAAGTTAATAATCCAACATTATAATTTTATATATGCAAATAGATGGATTTAAAATTGCATCTCAATCCATAAGTAGATAATTAAATATTGAAGTGTGATACATATTAGGACTTCTAGATCTTCAAACTCCCAATTTTTAGAGTTATATAAAACTTTGGATAATTATGTTGAACTAAGTATTTTCTTGATGCAAAGCCCTACCCACTAAAAATTGAGAAATAAAAATGAGTATATCTAAATTTGACACAATAAAATGTCACATAAAAATTAGTGAAAAAATATTAAGTAAATTTGATAAAGGTTAAGTTTGTGTATGATAACTATAGTCTATTTAATAACCTTTTGGGGTAACACACAAATTTTGATGTTTGGAATTTAGATTCTTAACCTAGAAATGTGAACATGACCTTAGAGGAATTATATGGATGATGCATCACTATGTGCTCAGTGAGTTGTTATGTTTCATAGAAATTTAAATTCCAAAAATTTGTCCAGTAGTTGGGATGATGGAGTAATAGTAATTAGAATGTAGGCATGAGGTGAACGTGACTTAGTTCTCACATTGATTTTGTCCATTTTTTAGTTTTGCATTGAAGAGTTTTTCTGTGAGATAATATTTTCTTCATAATATTAAATGTATAAAAATGAATTTAAAGAATTTTATTCATAATTTCTTGAGCTAAGTCGCAATCAAGAAAGTATGAGAAAAACCCTAGAGGAGAAACCTAGAGTTAGTAAGGATACTATATTGTAGTTGATACACCTATTTAGATTTCTAATTGAATCCTTTCAAGGAGTGGATAGTAGCACCTAACTAAGCCAATTTTGGGGTATAAATCCTCTCTAAGGGGTGGAGAGTTGTAGCATACAAAAAATTGGTACTAAACTTTATTTTTGAGCTATTATGAATAATTGTCTCTCCTAAAACTCTATTTTTCTAAATTTCCATTCAAATCAGTACTTCATTGAAATATCTTGGAAATTGAAGCACCAATTTGAAAATTTTCCTAATTTTGATCTAGTCATACCATTTGAGACCTACAAGTGCATAGTTGAGTCCAATGATGAACTATTGACAATGGAATAAAAAAAATATTTCAAAGAGAGTAGTATTAAAATTAAAGATATTTGGAGGATAAATAAAAATGGGGTCTAGAGTCGATAAAATAGAAGTGTAACATTTTTAGAGTTTAAGATACATTAATATAAACCCATGTTTAAAGCTCTAATGCACCCTGGAAAAATTGAGGAAGCAGTGACCTTGACCGAAAGGATATTCAATTGTATTAATAAAGAAAAAAAGGAGCCCAAGTAACAGGAATGGGTCATCTTCTCCACAAGGCCTGGTGTCATTACCCTGGCTTTTAGTGACGAAGACCAGGAAACTTCAGGCCCCACAAGATCTCTCTCTCCTTCACTTGCATCCAAGCTAACCCATTCTTTTCTTCCTCTTCAAAATGGCATCCACATTAATTGTCCCATAACCCTAAAGAACACCCACCCCACCACTCTTATCCTCTTGACTTGAAACGACAGTGATAGGCATTAGTTTTGCCCAAAAAATCCTTGTCATGACCATTCCAAAAACCTATAAAGTTCATCCATCTGCTCATTATTTCTTCCCTTCATGTTCTCCCTTGACCTTCCTAACCCTAGTCACCATGATTGGCATCCCATCCTACACCCAACCATCGTAGCTGTAGGGAAGCTCCATCACAGCTATCACCAGCACAACTTTCCATGAGGAAGCCACCATGCAACCTAGAAGTGCCTCCTTCATTCACACCCATCACCACTCATCTGCCCTCACCATCTTCTTTGTTGATGAAGAAGACATGAGTGCACCTATTTTGGATCATGTCCGCACTACCTCATGCACCATCCAAGTTCACTGTTCTTGCTGACAAACAATCTAAACTCAAATAGTGTTGGCTTTTAGTTCTGCTACCTCCTCCAAACCTCATCATCACGCCACCACCCCTCAACCATCACAAGCTAACCATGCCTCAACTAGACTTCCACACCACCGCCCACGAACCTATACCAATCTCCCTAGATTCCTGATGAGACTGATCTCGGCAAGGTAGAAAACTTGCAACCACTACAAACTCCTCATACTCTGAATTTTAGACCACCTTCTTCAACCTTGAAACTACAACCACAAAAGACAGATGGTCGCCGACCTACAACATAGCAGCTTGTACTCTTGACTGAATATGCCAGAGCCAAATTTAGATATCTAGTGTCATCAATGCCTACAATCTGACCTTTCCACCACTACCCTAGACACTCAAACCTTTTTTCTGATCCCCCATGCCCTACACAATCTCCTAAATTACTCTAAGTTGTCGACTAGATTTTGGCATACTACTTTCCCACTAGGTATCCTTGAAGAGTCATCTACATCCCCTATGATAAACCTACATATCATCTTCTTGACCACATCAACATAGAATGACTTCGAGTTGTTATATTTATATCAATGGAAATGAGTTGAGAGGAATATCCCAACCTTCTCAAGTTTTGGTTGTCATTCACCTTGTTGTGATCGTGAATTCTCCTAGCCCAGGCATAGGTTTTGAGCCCCTTGTTGGCTTGGTGAAGGTGGATAGAGAATCAAGGGATGAGAAAAAACCACGACCAGGATCAGACCACGAGACTAATTGTGCACAACATTCCTTATAAGTGGAATATGCATGTGAGTATATTTTCTTCCTATCAATTAATTTTAGAACAAGTTAATTCTCCTAAACATGATGGATTAACTAATATCACTTGGTTGAACGTATATATATATATATATATATATATATATATATATATTTGTGTGTTTAGTGTGTGTGTGTAAGTAAAATGATTATGCATACACCAATACTTGGATACATATAGTTAGAAAAACTAATTTTAGTCTACATGTTACCTATAATCCATAGTTGTAATGATCCTACCAAAATCTAGAATACCATCTAAACAAATACAATCTAATATATTAACGAAGTCATTAATAATGAAAGTGATGTAATCGTAGGTTCTGATACATCCATACTAATGTACCCTAAAAGATATATATAAATACTTGGCTGACCTACTATATTACTTAGTTACATGAACTATTTAATGCATGCATGATTAAATAACGAATCAACAATTTTGGTGTAATATCTTGTAACCATATGAAATGGGAGAGTTTATAATAATCATGATTATTAGAATGACTAACTTATTCATGTTAATACATTAGGTAAGACAAACTAGTAAAATTTATCATATCATCTTAGTGTATCCATGTATGGGTTAACTACATTAGTATACGAAAAGTCATACACATTTTACTAATCCATTGAATGTCAAAATTCAACATACCATATAATGATAGTATATGATCATAAATAAATTTACTAGTAGGATTTGTAAAGTGAAAATATGCAATCTTATAATCATCGAGAACTATATTTCTTAACATTATATTGTCATTGTTATATATCAATACAAGATATAAACATGAGTTAGAAATACTTCAAATTAACCTCCCATTAATGATCTATGTCGCATATTAATCACACTCTAAAAATATATAGTAATAACTCTAGATGGGAAGAAAGCCCTAAATATAAAAGATTGAATAACACTTGATTCCAAGCCAATAGTAACCATATTGTTCCAAATTGTAAATATCTTTGTTCATCAATGCTTGGATATGTTTGAATCTTGATCATGAAAATTTCGGAGCTCTAAACAGGGAATTGTTGAACTTTGCTTATATTTCTGAAGCTTATTCCCTCTTGAAATCATACATAGTAGATAGGTTGGTTGGGCTAGATTTGTTTTAGAAATATTAGGAATCTATTTGAAAGGCCGTCAACAAATTCCTAGACATAATAGCACAATGTTTAAACGTTAGAAAGGGTGGGCTAGTGCCCCTAGTTTAGTAGAATTATGCTTCCACAACTCTGCGCAGAGTTAAAGGACATAAGGTCTCTCAGTATACTAAAGATCTTAGTTGGTGTGCTATTGTTATCTGTAGGAGAGAACACAAGGCTTCCCCAACAAGTATATATTGACATGTGTTGTCTATTTGAAGAAGATTGAATTACTAGTCTCCAAAAATTGGATATTAAATCTTATTGAAATTGAAAACCCATTGCAACCTTTTGATGCTTGGTTATATGGTTTATTGTTCTATATTTTGTCATGAAAATCCTTAGTAGATAGGTTCATACCTTCACTTTCTAAATATCAATTTTATACCTGCATTGTTGACCCATGTTTCCCTTTTTGGGGTCCATGTGTGGTTTTGTTCCTCTAGGAATTCATGGACATGCCATAAAAGAAGACCTCGAGGAGACATACAAAAGTTTCCCACTATTGAAGGATATATAGGAATCCATGCTCATTGTTGTAATCATATGTATAAGCTTTTGCGACTCTGATGTAAAGTGTGATTGTAAAAATATTTGTTTATATTTTCTGGTGCAATTTTGTAAATATTTGATCATATGGATCAAGTCTTTACAATATGGTAGCAGAGCTATAAATAGTCGCACTCATGCATGTATCATGGAATTTAGGTTTAGTTAGGAACCAAATAGAATTGTTATAACCTAGAAAAATAATTCACAACAAGTCCTAGTATCATTGGCCTTATTCAGATATACCTAGACTACAAGTAGGATACACTAAGAGACTAGAGTGTGAGGTATGTACCTTAATTTTGAAATTTATGAAACATACTTGGCTAATATACTATATTTTGGACTTCTTTAGCCATAATTACTCCCAATCCACTTACGTGGTGGTGAGGTTTCCTCACTTTACATACCGGCCTAGCCAAGGAAATTTCGACTACTTGGGGAAAACCCTAATATTTGAATAAAACATTCAACTCAAAAATAAAAGGCTATATACAATCATCACTTATATAGGAAATAATAATATGTTAACATATAGACAAAACTATATTGTAAAAATTAAATGTTATAAAGATAAAAAAATTGCCTCATTGTATGACACAAATACCCCTGCTGAATATGATGTATTCTAAGTTAAATAACAGGTTCTCCTTCTATATACATAATTATGATATTTGTCAGAAAAAAAGGAAAAGTTACAAATCAAACATTGCACCTTTATAGATGCAAAAACACTAAGATTTAAAATTGCATCCCAATCCATAGGTAGATAATTAGATATTAAAATGACATAAATATTAGGACCTCTACATTTTCAAACTCCCAATTAGCCCTATTTATATAAAACATTGGATAATTATGTTGAACTAGGCTTTTTATTGATGCAAAACCCTACCCACTGAAAAATGAGAAATAAAATTGGAGTATATCTAAAATTTGACCCAATAAAATGTCAAATAAAAGTTAGTGTAAATAATATTAAGTAAAATTTGATAAAGTTTTAAGTTTGTGTATGATAACTTTAGTCTACCTAATAATTTTTTGGTCTGCAACAAATTTTGATATTTGGAATTTGAATTATTCACCTAGAAATGTGTGCATAACCCTAGAAGAATTATATGGACCATGCATCACTAAGTGCTTGATGACTCATTATGTTTCATAGAAATCTAAACCCCCCAGATATGTCAAATAGGTCGGATGATGGAGTAATAGAAATTAGAATGTACACATGAGGTGATTGTGACTTGGTTCTAGCATTGATTTTGGCCATTTTTCAGTTTTGCAGCAAAAAGTTTTCCGATTGAGATATTATATTCTTTACAATGTTATATATTCAATGCGAAATGATTTCAATGAATTTTATAGATGATTTCCTGAGCTAAGTCACAATCAAGAAAGTATGACAAAAACCCTACTGGATAAACCTAGAGTTCGTGAGGATACTACATTGTAGTTGATACACCTATTTAGATTTCGAGATGAATCCTTTTAATGGGTGGAGAGTAGCATCTAACTAAGCCGACTTTGGGGAAAAAATCCTCTTTAAGGGGTAGAGAGTTATAACATACTAAATATTGATATTAGACTGTAGTTTTGAGCTATTATGCATAATTGTCTCTGTTAAAAACTATTATGCTAAATTTCCATTCAAATACATACTTCATTGAAATATCTTGAAAATTGAAGCACCAATTTGAAAATTTTACTCATTTTGATCTAGTCATCCCATTTGGGACCCACAAGTGCATAGTTGAGTCCAATCATGAACTATTGGCAATGGAATCAAATAAAAATATATTTCAAAGAGAGTAGTTTTAATATTTCAAGTTATTGGGAGGATAAATAAATATGGTGTCTGGAGTTGATAAAACGGAAGTATAACCATTTTTACAATTTAATACATTTATATAAACCTATGGTAAAAAAATTGTAATAATGAATACTTTAATGCACCCTAGAAAAATTAAGGAAGCAATGACATCAAGGGCTTAATTGAAATGATATTCAATTGTATGAATAAAGAAAAAAAGGAGTCCATATAATAGGTGTGGGTCATCTTCTTTGGAAGACTCGGCATCATTACCCTAGCTTTGAGTGACATAGACTAGGCAACTTCAGGCCACACCAGACCTCTCTCTCCTTCGCATGCATCCACTCCGACCCATTGTTTTCTTTCTCTTCAAAACGGCAGCCACATTTATTGCCACATAACCCTAAAGAACAGTCAACCCACCATTATCATCCTCTTGACTAGAAACGGCAACGGCAGCCATTACTCTCTCCAAAAAATGCCTTCTTACGACCATTCCAGAAACTTGAACTGTTCCTCCGTTTCCTCCTCCCTGTTTCTTCCCTTCCCATGCTTCTTCAACCTTCCTAGCCCTAGTCACCATGTTCGGCATCCCATCCTGCACCCATTCACCATAGCCATAGGGAAGCACCATCATCACGGCCATCGCTAACACAGCTTGCCACGAGGAAGATACCATGCAACCTGCAATTTCCTCCTTCATTCACGTCCATCACCACTCCTCCACCCTCGCCATCTTCTCTGCTGACAAAGAAGACAGGATTGCGCCTGTTTCGGATCACGTCAGCACTACCATAGGCGCCAGCCAAATTCACTGTTCTCACTGACGAACAATCTGAAACCAATCGGCTCCGACATCTTCTGGTTCTACTACCACCTCCAAACCGCATCATCACACCACCGCCCCTCGACCTTGCCTCAACTAGACTTCCACTCACCACTGCCAACAGCCCTACACTGCCTCCCTAGAAACCTTACAAGGCTGATCTCGGAAAGGTAGACGACTTGCAACCACTGCAGACTCCTCGTTCTCCCACTTTCAGACCACCTTCTTCAACCTTGCAACTGCAACCACAAAAGACTGACGGCCGCTGAACTACAACACAGCAGCTCATCCTCTCCGACCGACTATGCCAGAGCCAAATTGAGATCTCCAGACTCATCAGTGCCTACAATCTGACCTTGCCACCACATCCCTCAACACTCAAACCTCGTTCCCGATCCCCCATTTCCTGCTCCATCTTCGGAATTTCTCCAAGTTGTCGACGAGCTTCCGGGATACTATTGTTGCCGCTAGGTCTCCTTGTAGAACCATCCACAACCCATACGAAAAACCTACATATCATCTTCTCGACCACATCAACATAGCATGACTCCGAGTTGTTATATCTGTAGCATTGGTAATGAGTTGAGAGGAATATCCCAACCTCTTCAAGCTTCGACCATCATTCACCTTGATGTAATCGTGAATGCTCCTCGACTAGGCATAGGTCTTGAGCCCCTCATCGGCTTGGTGTGTGTGTGTGTATGTGTGTGTGCGCGCGCACACACACACACTACAACAGAAATGATTTTGTATGAGGCTCGAGCACTAAGGGTTATTAGCCTTATTTGAATGTGTTAGAGTTTTGACTCTTACACAAAGGTGTGGGCGGGATCCCGCCAAATACCTCTCCTATGCAAAGACGGTCCAGATCAATTCATTAATTTTTATGGCTGGGATTAATTGTAAATAAGGCAAAGTAAGAAATTTCCATTCTCCCAAACGATCGTGATACGACACGGAGTCTTGTTTCATCGGTCCGTCCCCTCCGTTGCCCAGGGCATCTTACGATCGCACGACAGCCGCCCAACCGGGACTCTTACTTCCTCCGCACAACCAGGACGCTGCCAACCGCCCCGGTCGTCTTTCCTCTAGCAATGGCCAAGTCTGAAACAAGGTGACAGATTGGGCGTTCTGCAACAGGGGACGACATTGGTCTCTGTCCGCAGCAGGGCAACTACTTCTCCTGTCCGCAGCAAGGCACCAGCGGCGCTTTCCGTTCAGAGCAAAGCAACTGTGGTTGGACACTGCAGCAAGTTAACTTCACCGCCTCTAGTCCGCACTAACTCTACAACAAAGTTGTAGTCTTGGCTGATCAAACAGAGGGCAAGCTAACGTTTTGCCCAGGTACCTCATTATCTTATACCTTATTATCCCCATTTTCTGACCAGCATATGTTCGTACAGCCCTGATCTTTCATGATTTTGTAAAAGAGGATTTCTAGGTTAAATTAAAACGCTTGCCTCCTGAAGGACTCGTTACCAACTCCTTAATAGTACGAATTCTAACCAGTGGTGCAGGCAATAAGTTAGGTGTTTGGGAAATTTGTTCATATAAGTTTTTGGCTGATGATAATTTCTTTCGACAGAGTAGGCTTCTTTTATGTGCTAGATTTGGACTTTGATTTCTCAAATTGATGTTCTTCTTCTAGTATTTTCAATCCATGTTAAGTAAATGAAGTGATATCACATTGAATCAAATATGCAGGGGAATGAAGTAATTTTTTCGGAAGATGTGTCATGAAATATGATCGGCTTAATTTTCCAGTTACTATTCACTGAGTGCATTGCTAATAATACGATATTAAGTGTAAATTGGTTTTTAAGAATTGATTGGTATTAGAATTGAGGACGAAGGACTACTGCGATGCTTTTATTAATGTAATGAAATATGAAGGGGGAGGTTCCACTTTCTTTTTCTTATCTTAAATCTAAATTTGGGATTGATATTTCATGATAGAATATTCAAGACCCACTTGACACACGAGAAACAGGGAAGTATCCTAGGGAGGTGGATGCATCTTATCAATGACCTTTTTCTCCACCTATACCGAGCATCTAGAAATTGCTACAATGAATTACAAAGGGCATATGATTGTGTAGCTTGTCATAGTAATCAAGTTGGAAAAATACCATTGCTAATAATAGTGGATTTAGAAGGGAAACGAGTTCACCCTTATTTTTTTATAAAATACATATTATATTTAAACTAAAACATAAGAAATATACATATAGATAGAATCTATTGATAACTTATGAAAATACACAAACTCAACACATTACATTGTACACAACTTCATAATTTCACTTTGTTCCTCACAAGTAATAGCCAATAAATTTTTGCTAACAATGTCCACATTACTAGAAAGCATACTATATGTAGTAATTCAAAAATTCCCAAAACTATATATTGTTATTTGTGGTGTCCCATTATGAATAAACCACATGTCAAAAAGATTAAATTTGTGTAGGGTTAAGGTCACATAATATGTAATGGTTAGACTCATTACTACCACATATTAGGGTCACAACTATAGCTCACAAACTTTGGAATAAGCCATTTAAATCTTCTCTTATAGATACATGATGTCATCTTTTATATTAACAATTTAAATGATAAGTATTTTTTTAATATAGGTCTTAATTGATGGAGGATTTTATTAGTGATAAAAGTTGGATTTTTCATGGAAAGACTAGTTTTGATAGATGTCAGAACACATATTTTCAAAAAGGAGTGGATGCTTTTTTAAGATATGCATTTCAAAATAACTTTACAGAAGAAGTTAGATGTCCATGTAATAAGTGTGAGAACAAGTGTTATGCAGACATGTCCACTTTAAAAACTCATATCATGATGAATGGATTCATGAAAGACTACACAACTTGGACAAGACATGGTGAGGTACCTAGGAGTCGAATTGGTGAACAACGTACTAGAGTAGTCCATTGTATGGATGATATAAATGGGATCATTTATGATACAATTGGACAAACTCACTATATTAGTTCTGATCCTGTAATAGACAATGTTAATAAAAAGCACAATGATGATATAAAGAAGTTTCCACAAATTATTGAAGATTTTAGTCAACCTCTCTATCCTAGATGCTTGAAGTATACTAAACTATCTTGCATTATTTGTGTGTTTGAATATAAATGCAAATTCAACTTGACCAATAATGCACTATCAACCATTTTCATGATGTTGGCTGAATTTCTTCCTAATGATAATACTTTACCAAAGAGTTGGTATGCATGTCAAAAGATTATGTCAGCTCTAGGTTTGGATTATCAAAGAATTCATGCATGTCGAAATGATTGTGTGTTATTTCACGGTGAGTATGAAAAACATGAAGCATGTCCAGTCTGTGGGTCTTCTAGATGGAAAAGATCAAGGAAAAAAAGTAGGGTTTGGAGGTTGCAAAGAGTACCTGTAAAATTACTTCGCTACTTTCCTTTGACCTCAAGATTAAAGAGATTGTTCATGTCAAAAAAATTAGCACCACTTTTAGTTGGACACGACACTTTTCCTAAGAATGACAATGATGAGATGAGTCACCCCAGAGATTCATTAGCATGGAAAGATTTTGATTTAAAACATGCATCATTTAGTTCTGATCCTCGTAATATAAGACTTGCTCTTACAAGTGATGGCTTCAGCCCTTTTAATTCTATGATGGGAAGCAGTTGGAGTACTTGGCCGGTTGTTTTAATATGCTACAACTTTTCTCCATGGTTGGTAATGAAACCTTCATTATTTATGCTTTCTCTTCTTATAGAAGGTCCTAAATCTCCTGGAAATAAAATTAACACCTATTTGCAACCACTAATTGATGAGTTGAAAACATTATGGGTAGATGGTGAGCTGACTTATGATGCAAATAAAGATGAAATGTTCAATATGCGAGTAGCACTCTTATGGACAATAAATGATTTTCCTGCGTATGATATGTTATCAGGTTGGAGCACGAAAGGATACAAAGCATGTCCACATAGTGGTAGTGACCATGCTTCTATTTATCTTCCACATAGTCGTAAATGTGTCTATTTGAGACATCGTCGTTTTTTAGATGCAAATCACCCATGGCGTGTGGATAAGAAAAACTTTAATGGCATGGAAGAACATGGTAGTGCACCTGAACAACTTACAGGTTCAAATATACTAAAGCTCTGGAAAATTTTTGATATTGCTAATTCAAGTGGTCAGACTATTGGCGTAGGAAAACAAACAAGTTCAAAGTTACCAGATGGATGGAAAAAAAGAGTATTTTCTTTGAACTTCCTTATTGGTCTACATTGTTGATACGCCATAACTTGGATGTAATGCATGTTGAGAAAAACATAAGTGAAAATGTCCTTAATTGGTTACTACACAAAGATGGTCGTAGTAAAGAGAATGTTAATGCATGTTTGGACATGCAAAAATTAAATAAAGAAAATCATTATGGACAAAGAAAAGAAAACACAATGATAAATTCTCACTGCCTCGCACATCATATAGTATGACAAATAAAGAAAAAGAGGATTTCTTGATGGTGTTAAAAGACTTGAAATTGCCTGATGGGTTTTCCTCAAACATATCAAACAAAGTGCAAACATGGGCCAAAAAGATTGTTGGATTTAAAAATCATGATCACCACATGTTGATGCAACATCTTTTACCTCTATGCTTAAGGAGAACTATTTCCAAGCCTATTGCAAAAGTGTTAATAGAATTTGTTGCTTTTTCAAGTCCTTATGTGCAAAGAAAATTAGTTATAAAAGCATGGAAAAGTTGGAAAGGTCGATGCCAATTCTACTTTGCAAGCTTGAAAGGATTTTTCCACCAACATTTTTTGACATCATGGTTTATTTAGCTATGCACTTAGCATATGAGGCTAAAGTTGCAGGTGTAGTGGAATACAGATGGATGTACCCAATTGAGAGATATATATACTCCTTGAAACGGTTTGTACGTAACCGAAGTAGACCAGAAGGATCAATTGCAGTGGGATATCTTTTGCAGGAAGCAACTATCTTTTGCCAACATTATTTGAAAGATGTAGAGTCCACTTTAAATAGAAAAGTTTGATACGATGATGGACCTATTGGTGCTGGATTATTTGTTACACTCTCATATGATGAGATGAATCAAGCACGCAAATTCATTCTATTCAATGCAACAGAAATCGAACCATACATATTGTAAGTGTGTTTATAATATGTTTTGAAGTAAAATATCATTTTTATGCTTAATATCTAACTTTTTAGGTTGCATGCAAATGAGATTTGGATTCAGAACCCACATTGGAATGATAATGAAATACAATGAGAGCAACACAATCATTTTGTTAAGTGGTTCTCAAATTATGTAAGTATGATGGTAATTTATAAAAGACAATCATAGTTGTCACACATAACATTTTGTTTGTATCTTTATCAGGTATGTTCTTTACCTAGGGATATGGTTATTCCAAATGTTGTGAGATGTCTTGCTAGGGGACCTACACTAGGAGTATGATTTTACAAGGGATATTATGTGAATGGCTACAAATTTGAAGTGGAAATGATTGACAATAGTCATGTCACCCAAAATTGCGGTATTGCTATAAAAGGTGGTGAGGATAATATGTTCTATGGAGTCTTATTTGACACAATAGAGCTCCAATATGAAATTATCCCTCCTATATGTCTTTTTAAGTGTAGATGGTATGATATAGAAGAATCCATAGGTTCATATGTAGATGAATTCGGCTTCACTTTAGTTGACACATGTCAAAAGAGTTTTGAAGAAGAGCCATTCATTTATCCTGAACAAGCAATTCAAGTATTCTACTCTGTTGATATAGAAGAAAATAATTGGAGCGTTGTTTGTCATTGGAGACCAAGAGACACTTTTGATTTACCAATAGATATATTACACAACGAAAAAGATCACATAGATGAAGTCTTTGAGGAAACCAATGAGGGTGGTTGTGGGTTAGAAGATGAGCATGAAAACATATGGGTTCGCTCAAATATTTCTATGCCTATACATGTTGACCTTGATTTATTGAACATGGTTCCAAGACACAAATAAGTATCTCAAGGTACCACCATAATTGAAAAATGTACCTTACTCTCATTTTACTTTTCATACTTTTTTCATTGATTGTATTGTGTTATACATAATTTTTTTATGCTTATGTTTTTTACATGCATATTATAGATTTGATTGAAAAGAATGCCTCCAAAGAAAAAACTGAAGTACTTAAGTGAAGTCGCAGATTGTGGAAATCAAAGTACTACAAATTTGATTCAAGAGAACAATGTTATTCACTTGACTCCTTGTAATAGTGATTCACTTGGATCTCATGACCAACTATTGTTATCCATAGCATGTAAGAGTCCTTTCAAAATTATATTACTTATTTTATCATATATTACAACCTGTATGACACTCATTTGTATGATACAAGTGCAGCAAAAGAAAAGGCCAAGATTGAAAAGGATGTGTAAAATAAAAATGGTTGCTACATTTGTCTTCCTATATTTCTGCATGCATTAGTGTTATTAATTTGTGATGATTATCTTTCTGATTTTGTACTTCACATCATTTTATGTATGTCATGAAATTTTCGTGTACTAGGTGCGGCTAAAGAAAAGCTCAAAGCTGTCAATGAAAAATCTCAAGTACCTAGACGAAGTGGTAATTTGTTTTATAATTATATTTTTTCAAACAACAATAAGCAAGGTATTTAGGTGTAGAGAAATTATTTATGTGTTGATATCTAACCTAATTATTTTATGGACAAAAGAAGTACCCTTCCCAAATTATAAGGTGCCAAATCCACTCAAGGATCAAAGTAAAGCAGATGATTTTCTAACAAACATCCAAGATGGTGGGTTACTTTTCCTAGTATTGTGTCTCTTTGTGTTTTGGAAGAATAAAACTAATACAATTGTGACTTTTATATCATTAAGCCAACTACTTCTCTCATTACTCGATACCATACAAAATGGATTCTCCTATATTGAATGATGAATCATTGTATTCCATAGCACATAAGTTATTTTTTGTGTCGTGTATCTTATTTATTAATGGTGCAATCACTTTCTATGTAGTATTAAATTTTCAAGTTATAGGTGCGGCTAAAGGAAAAACTAAATTAGTCAATGAAAATCAACAAGTGTCTAAAGCCAAATCAGTTCATAAGAGTGTCTCATCAAGGTCTGAAGTTGCCCAAGACTCTAGTAGACTTGTTGAACATCGTATTATAGGTGGGCTTTTCAGTTCTAGATGCATTAGTGTATTTAAATTTGATGATTATCTTGTTGATTTTGTACTTCACATCATTTTTTGCATGTCATAAAATTTCTATGTAGTCGGTGCAGCTAAGGAAAAAGCCAAATTTGTCAATGAAAAATCTCAAGTACCAAGAGGAAATGGTAAATCATTTATTTTTGTAGAGCAAGATATTTAGGTGTAGACAAATAATTCATGTGTTGATATCTAACTTAATTATTATAGGAACCAAAGAAGTACCTTCCCCCACCTATAAGGAACCAAATCTACTAGAGGATCAAAGTAAAGAAAATGATTTTCTAAGAAACATTCAAGATGGTAGGGTTTTTTCTAGATGTATTTTCAGTATTGTATCTCTTTCTATTTTGCAAGAACATAAAACAAATAAAATTGTGACTTAGATCATCAAGCCAACTACTTCTCCCATTACTCGACACCATACATAAGGAGTTCTCCTATGTTCAATGATGAATCACTGTACTCCATAGCATGTAAGTCAATTTTATGATGGGTATCTTGTTTATTAATGGTGAATATAATTTTCTATGTAGTATTAATTTTTTAAGTAATAGGTGCGGCTAAGGAAAAAGCCAAATTTGTCAAAGAAAAAACTCAAGTACCTAGAGGAAATGGTAAATTATTTTATTTTCTTATAATTATTCTTTTCAAACAGAAATAAGTAATCTATAAATTATAATTTTATCAGATGATTTTTCAAGATTTGAAGTTGGCCAAGGGTCATCTAGACTCATTGAAGATCATGCTCTAGGTATTTTTTTGGAACAACATTTTGAGGTGTTCATAAATACTTCATGTGTTAATATCTAATTCATTATTTTAGAAAACAAAGAAGTACCTTCCCCCACTTATAAGGTACCAAATCCACTAGAGGATCGAAGTAAAGAAAATGATTTTCTGAGAAACATTCAAGATGGTGGGTTTTTTTCTAGATGTATTCCTAGTATTGTGTTTCTATTTTGCAAGAATAAAACAAATAAAATTGTGACTTTTAGATTATCAAGCCAACTACTTCTCTCATTACTCGACACCATACAAAAAGAGTTCTCATATGTTGAATGATGAATCATTGTACTCCATAGCATGTAAGTCAATTTTATGATGGGTATCTTGTTTATTAATGGTGCATATAATTTTTTGTATAGTGTTAATTTTTCAAGTAATAGGTACGGCTAAGGAAAAAGCCAAATTTGTCAAAGAAAAAACTCAAGTACATAGAGGAAATGGTAAATTATTTTATTTTCTAACTAATTATTCTTTTCAAACGGCAATAAGTAATCTATAAATTATAGTTTTATCAGATGATTTTTCAAGATTTGAAGTTGGCCAAGGGTCATCTAGACTCATTGAAGATCATGCTCTAGGAATTTTTTTGGAACAACATTTTTAGGTGTTCATAAATACTTCATGTGTTAATATCTAATTCATTATTTTAGGAAACAAAGAAGTACCTTCCCCCACTTATAAGGTACCAAATCCACTAGAGGATCGAAGTAAAGAAAATGATTTTCTGAGAAACATTCAAGATGGTGGGTTTTTTTCTAGATGTATTCCTAGCATTGTGTTTCTATTTTGCAAGAATAAAACAAATAAAATTGTGACTTTTAGATTATCAAGCCAACTGCTTCTCTCATTGCTCAACACCATACAAAAAGAGTTCTCGTATGTTGAATGATGAATCGTTGTATTCCATAGCATGTAAGTCAATTTTACGATAGGTATCTTGTTTATTAATGGTGCATATAATTTTTTGTATAGTGTTAATTTTTCAAGTAATAGGTACGGCTAAGGAAAAAGCCAAATTTGTCAAAGAAAAAACTCAAGTACCTAGAGGAAATGGTAAATTATTTTATTTTCTTATAATTATTCTTTTCAAACGGCATAAGTAATCTAAAAATTATAGTTTTATCAGATGATTTTCAAGATTTGAAGTTGGCCAAGGGTCATCTAGACTCATTGAAGATCATGCTCTAGGTTTTTTTTTTGGAACAACATTTTTAGGTGTTCATAAATACTTCATGTGTTAATATCTAATTCATTATTTTAGGAAACAAAGAAGTACCTTCCCCCACTTATAAGGTACCCAATCCACTAGAGGATCGAAGTAAAGAAAATGATTTTCTAAGAAACATTCAAGATGGTGGGTTTTTTTCTAGATTTATTCCTAGTATTGTCTCTCTTTGTATTTTGCAAGAATAAATAAATAAAATCATGACTTTTAGATCATCAAGCCAGCTACTTCTCTCATTACTCGACACCATACAAAAGAAGTTCTCCTATGTTGAATGATGAATCAATGTACTCCATATCATGTAAGTCAATTTTATGATGGGTGTCTTATTTATTATTGGTGAATATAACTTTCAATATAGCATTAATTTTTCAAGTAATAGGTGTGGCTAAGAATAAAGCCAAATTTGTCAAAGAAAAAACTCAAGTACCTAGAGGAAATGGTAAATTGTTTTATTTTGTTATAATTATAATTTTGCAACAACAATAGCTTATCTCTAAATTATAATTTTATCAGATGATTTATCAAGATTTGAAGTTGGGCAAGGATTATCTAGACTCATTGAAGATCATGTTCTAGGTGTTTTTGGATTAAGATATTTAGGTGTAAACAAATATATTATGTGTTAATATATAATTTAATTATTGTAGGAACCAAAGAAGAACCTTCCCCCACTTATAAGCCACCAAATTCACTTGAGGATCAAAGTAAAGAAAATGACTCTCCTATATTGAATGATGAATCATTGCACTCCATAGCACGTAAGTTATTTTTGTGATGGGTATCTTATTTATTAACGGGGCATATAACTTTATATATAGTATTGATTTTTCAAATTATAGGTGCAGCTAAAGGAAAAGCTAAATTAGTCATGTCAAGGTCTGAAGTTGCCCAAGACTCTAGTAGACTTGTTGAACATCGTGTTATAGGTGGGCCTTTTCAGTTTTGGATGCATTAGTATTTTTAAATTGTGATGATTATCTTGCTGATTACCTAATTACTAAATTTCTTTTCAGCTCATAACAATATTGCAAATCCACTAGAGGTTCAAAATAAAGAAAATGATTTTCTAACCAAATGTTGAAAAGCATATTTCAGGGGCTGAAGAAGGTGCCTTCACTAACCAAATATTGAGTTCCCCAGAGATGCAAAGTAGGACAACAAGTTTGGTTTGAGATACTAATCATGGTGTGTTATTTATATTTTTAATTTGTTTCTTCCAGATTTTTAATAGTATTTGTGCTTATGAGATGCTTATGTTTCCATGATAGAAAGGGGAAGCCCTGTTGTTGACAGTGAAAGATGTTTGAGCCAACAACAACAAAATGAAGAAGATATGTCATCGACACTTAGACATTCTATTCGTATTAGGAAGCGTCGTCATCAAGCTAGAAGGTTTGACAATATAGAGGCTAACATCTCAGGTATATGTCATGAGAAAATTATCATTTTTCCTTAGGTTAAAAGTTAATGTGATGTTTTTTTAGAAAATATAAGCGAGGAAAGAAAAGGTCGTGGGTGGACAGGCTATAAATCCATTAAACCTCCCCTTGGAAAATCACATCATGATTGTTGGACACTAAAAAATATACCCGTGGGAGTTGAATGTGGTACTCTAGTGTGCTTTTTAGGATTGAAGGCTAGAGAAAGTGATAGTTTCCCATTGCACCTACAATGGGGGGATCTACAAAGGAGAAACTTTTATGGTGTATGGGTAGAGGTTGAGGTATTTCTTTATTCCTATATTGTTGTCTCTTGTGTTTGTATATCATTCCTATATACCATTCTAAGTGTTCATTTTTTAACAGAAATTGTTTAAATTTAAGAGTCGGGAAATGAAATTGACTCCAAATATGTACATTATTATGAAGTGGTGTGAAGCAAAGGTACAAAATTGCATCATCACACATCGCCACCATTTGAAGTCGTATCTATATTTCTTGTCCCCGAAGGAACTTTTGCTTCCTCCAAAACCAAGGGTTAGCAAAGAACAATGGAAACATTTACTCATATATTGGAGTAAGGAGGAAACAAATGTAACATATATTTGTTGATGAGTATCAAATCAGATTTACCAAACATAATGTGATGTTATTTTTCATATACAGTTAGTGGCAAAACAAAATGCAACTAGCCGTGAGAATATAAGGCCAATTTATACATAAGGAACCAAGTCAATGCAGACAAAACAATTTGAAATGGTAAGTATCTTATTTTTAGTTATATTTGTTGACTCAAGGTCAATTAGGTCAATGTTGACTCATGTCTAAATTTACTAAACCCGTGTTTTGATGATGACTAACCATTCCACATATTGGTGTCTAATGTCTCTACTTGAGTGATTTCAGATTAGGTATAGACACACTCCAAATACCCTAACTTGCGCATCTCAATTTGGAGAAAAGACAAGTCAAAAGTCATACAAGTGCACATTTTTGTAATATGATGTATATCCATTAGAATCATGTTGTAAATCACTTGTAATGATTGTATGACTTGTAATTCAGCTTAGAAAAATATCAGGAGCACTTAGATCGAATATTAGATCACTTTAGATGCAACTTTGAAAATTGATTACAGGCACTTTGTCGGTTGAGTTTCCCAGCCTGAAAACTCGACCGATCATCCTTGATCAATTTTCTGAAGATTGCATCGGTCGAGTTGTGTTTACACAGAACTCGACCGATGGAGTAATTGACCAAATCGACTTTCATTGGTCGGTCGAGTTTCCTCAGGACAAACTCGACCGATGGTCTGAATATCGTCTTTGTCTTTTACTCTATCGGTCGAGTTTCCCTCATAGAAACTCGACCGATTGCACTGTACGGAAAAGTGCAAAAAAGTGCTTCTAGCCGTTGTGGGGTTGCAACAACTGAAAATAGATTCGTTGCAAGCCACAAAACGGCTAGTTTTCATTCTCAAGTGTTCCCAAAGGCTAAGAGGCATCCCCAGCTATAAATAGGACCCCTTGGGCTTCATTCCAAGGTTGAGCATTCATTGCAAACTCTATGTGAGGTTCCTATTCTATAGCTGAGTGCTTCCTACAACCTCCTCTCTCTCTCTAAGCTTAATCACTTGCTACATCCATTAGAGTGAGTAGGAAATCTATAAGAGAGCTAGCCCTATATGTATATCTTGTGAGGCTCTCACATCCACCACCTCCATTTCTCTCATTTCAATCATGAAGATGAAGATTCTCTCTCTTATCCAAGAGAGGTGAAGAAGAACAAGGGAAGGAGTCCCTTGGTGAAGATCAAGGCTGAAGACTTGGAGCTAGAGTGGGTAAGTCCTTGGAGAAGGCAGAAGACTCATGCTCAAGTGAAGATTTAAGTGAAGGATCAAGCTCAAGCTCTAGTGATGAAGGAGAATGCCATTTTGCTCTTATAGCATCAACAAGTGATGACTCAAGTGAGGTAAATCTAAACTCTTTAGATAAAGAATCTTTGATTGCTATTATTCATGATATTTGTGCCTCTCTTAAGTCTTCTAAAAGAAAAAAGAAAAAGCTTGCTAAAATTGTTGATAATTTGCATGAAGAACTAGATGATCTTGAACATGCTAATTCTTGCTTTCTTGATGATAAAAATGATTGTCTTAGTCAAGTAGACTCTCTTAAACTTGAAAATGCTAGTTTGCTTGATAAGATTAGATTTCTAGAAGCTCAACCTCTTATGACTAGTTCAAATGAAGAGCATACCTTAATTGTTGATTCTCTCATGCATGATATTGATGTTCTTAAATCTAAAAACAAGGACAAAGATTTTGTTTTGCATGAATTAGAAATAGAAAATGCCTCCTTGCTTGCTAAAATCAATGGGCATGAATCTTGTTCTAGTTCTACAAATAGAGAGAATGATGTTGCTGCTCTTCATATTAATAGAGATTCTTATTTAAGTAAAGCTCTTTGCTTAGAAAATGATCTTTTGCATGCTAGAGATAATATCAATAATTTGTCTTCTACTATTACTTCTCTTAAGCATGATAATTACAGTTTAAGATCATCCTTGCAAAGATTCTTAGTTGGTAAAAAGAGTCTTAATGACATCCTACACCATACTACTAAACAAATTGGTAGACATATTTTAGGGTATGATAGTAGTCAAGGGAAAAACAAAGATAAAGGACCTCCAATATTCCATGGAGAATCCTCTAGTTTCAGGACTATGGGCACATGTAACTATTGCAATGAAATTGGTCATTATTCTACTTGTTGTCCTTTTAGGAAAGCACCCAAGAGCAATAGGACTTGGGTTGCTAAACTAATCCCTCCGAACCCAAAAACATGATTGGGGACCATTTCATCTTTCTTCTTGTAGGTACTTGCAAATGGATTGACTTGAGCTATTGAATTGCAAATTGACTTGTCAATCCACATGAAAGAAGAAAGGTGAGATGTGTAAAGGGTGACAACAAGTGGAAAAAGGAATGGTAAGAACAATTGTAATGTTTTTCTTGCTTATAACCATTTCTAACTTATTTTTGTCAAGTTAGTGTGCAGTATACATATGGTTTTTGAGTCAAAAGTGGCATTTTGTGATTCTCTTCACACTCTTGCTCAAAAACTGTTTCTAATGCTTCTATAGTGCATTACTAACTTGCTTAGACATGTTTGGATATGGTTTGTATATTTAGCATGCCTTAAAATATGTTTTTATGAAATATATGTGCTTTTTGATAGCTGCTCTGCCGGTCGAGTTTGCCCTATTGAAACTCGACCGATAGGCACCAATGGGTGTTGCCAACAACTGTCATCGGTCGAGTTGTCAATGCACAGAACTCGACCGATAACACTGTGCACAGAATACACAGTTTGGCTTATTGAGTGAGAATTTCCCTCTCAACTAGATTTTCTCAACCAATAGCCTTATTCTTTGGCACTCCTTTGGTACCTTCATATATGCATATTGCGTTGTTATAAATTGCCTATCTTGCTTACAACTCTATCTCTTTAATTGCTCTAAATTGGTATACCTATATCTTGCAATTACTTGCTTTGAGTTGTTTTGCAGGTTTTGATGATGATCTCTTTGGATCTCTTGGTTGTGTCTTAAATTGCTTCTGTTGTGCTCTAACTTGCTACATCTATCTAGGTGTATATCTTGTGTTGATACAACCTTGAGGTTCATAGGGGTAATCATCTTATGGTAAGGATGCATATCTAGTGAGTTTATATCCTTTCATACTTCTAAAATTGCTTATCTCTTTGTTTGGATATATCTCTACATCTACTCATAGCTTGCTTTATCTTGTGTATCTTTTGTTATCTCTTGCTATGATCTAGATTCTACTAGTAGTCCTAACTTGTGATATCATCTACTAGTAGTTCACATACATGTAGGTCTAACCTTGTTTATGATTGGCATCTTTGCTCATCTATATGCTATGCTTGTATCTTGTCTCTTACATGCTCAAGATTGTTCATTGAACTGCATATCTACTATCTTGAGTTGCTTGCATAACATTGTGATGCAGGGTACATAAGATCTACATTGTATGTAGAAATTGGAGTATTTTTGGATTTTATGCAGATTTTGCTCCAGTTTCAGTTTTTGGTGCAAGACTAGTGTTTTTCATGCAGAAACGGCCTTCTAAGCAAGACTCATCGCTTTGCCATGAGCTCTGATGGTTTTTGGTCAAATTCCGTCATCTTGAGGGTCAAAATTGCGATTTATTGTTTTCTGTAGCACTTTATCTTGCATTTTGGGTTGTTCAAGTATATGCTTTAACTTGCTTTTCTTTCTATGCTTGGAAAAAACCCTATCTGTGCTCTTCTACTCTCCTTATATATATTTGTGTTATCTCCTTTCTCTTTAACAAGTGATGTTTCTTATTTTCTTCATAACCCCACCTTTTTGAAATGACAAAGGGGGAGAAAGGTATGTCTTCTTTTAAAAGAGGAAGATGACATGTCTTACATGAAGAGGAGAAGCATGTTCATGTAAAGGGGAGAAGACATATATGTGTAGAACATATATGAGTAGAAGACATAGTATTCTATAAATGTTATGAAAGCTAACCATGCAGGAGAAATAGCATCAATTGAGGGGGAGTATGAAAACTCCATGCGCATCAATTAAGGGGGAGCAAATGAACTCAATTCTATTGAAACCCCTAGGTTTCTCCAAAGGTATGACTTTACTTAAAAGCTTTCAATACATTTATGGAATGGTTTGTCATCTTCAAAAAGGGGGAGATTGTTGACTCAAGGTCAATTAGGTCAATGTTGACTCACGTCTAAATTGACTAAACATGTGTTTTGATGATGACTAACCATTCCACATATTGGTGTCTAATGTCTCTACTTGAGTGATTTCAGATTAGGTATAGACACACTCCAAATGCCCTAACTTGCGCATCTCAATTTGGAGAAAAGACAAGTCAAAAGTCATATAAGTGCACGTTTTTGTAATATGATGTATATCCATTAGAATCATGTTGTAAATCACTTGTAATGATTGTATGACTTGTAATTAATCTTAGAAAAATATCAGGAGCACTTAGATCGAATATTAGAGCACTTTAGATGCACCTTTGAAAATTAATTACAGGCACTTTGTCGGTCGAGTTTCCCAGCCTGAAAACTCGACCGATCATCCTTGATCAATTTTCTGAAGATTGCATCGGTCGAGTTGTGCTTACACAGAACTCGATCGATGGAGTAATTGACCAAATCGACTTTCATTGGTCGGTCGAGTTTCCTCAAGACAAACTCGATCGATAGTCTGAATATCTGCTTTGTCTTTTACTATATCGGTCGAGTTACCCTCATAGAAACTTGACCGATTGCACTGTACGGAAAAGTGCAGAAAAGTACTTCTAGCCGTTGTGGAGTTGCAACAAGTGAAAATAGATCCGTTGCAAGCCACAAAATGGCTAGTTTTCATTCTCCAGTGTTCCCAAAGGCTAAGAGGCACCCCCAACTTTAAATAGGACCCCTTGGGCTTCATTCCAAGGTTGAGCATTCATTGCAAACTCTATGTGAGGTTCCTATTCTATAGCTGAGTGCTTCCTACAACCTCCTCTCTCTCTCTCTAAGCTTAATCACTTGCTACATCCATTAGAGTGAGTAGGAAATTTATAAGAGAGCTAGTCCTATATGTATATCTTGTGAGGTTCTCACTTCCACCACCTCCATTTATCTCATTTCAATCATGAAGATGAAGATTCTCTCTCTTGTCTAAGAGAGGTGAAGAAGAACAAGGGAAGGAGTCCCTTGGTGAAGATCAAGGCTGAAGACTTGGAGCTAGAGTGGGTAAGTCCTTGGAGAAGGCAGAAGACTCAAGCTCAAGTGGGTAAGACCTTGGTGGAAGCTTCTCCGAGTGAAGGTGAAGTCAAAAGCTGAAGATCCAAGAAGAGTGGGTAATCCCTGCAAGGCTGAAGACTTGTGCTAGAGTGGGTAAGTCCTTGGAGAAGACCGAATACTCTTGCAAAGTGGGCAAGTCCTTGGTAAGGTTTAAGACTCTTTGTATTGGATAGGTAAGTCTTTTGTTTGGTCATTCATTGTATGTCTTATGAATGAATATAAGAGTGCAATAGTTTGGAAGTCCTAGAGGTTGACCTCTCTAGGCAAGTGAACTGACACACTTCTAGTTTGAAGTGTGGAACCACTCTAAATAGCTTGTCTAATTGGTGCATGTTCAATCTCTCTCTCTCCCTTGCTATGTATGTTTTAGTTGCACTCAAATTACCTATTTAGCAACCTTATCTTGTCATATATCTTGAAGGTTTAATGAGTTTTTGTTTAAGTGCTTTTAACTCTATTCACCCCCCACTCTAGAGCATCTAATCACCCATCTTAGATCCAACAATTGGTATCAGAGCGGGTCTTCTCCAAGCATACTTCAACAAGTAGGAGAAGATGGGTGACTACCTAGGAGGGAGATACTCGACCAGCCTTCCAATCTTTGATGGGAGCAACTTCCTCTATTGGAGAAGAAGGCTCCAATTCTACATCCAAGGATCAAGTCTTGAGATGTGGCAAATGGTGAACAGCCCATACGAGCTACCAAAGGCAAAGATTGAAGAATGGGATGAAGCTACCTTGAAGAAAGCAACCTTGAATGCTAGAGCCATGCACATCCTCTATGCCTCCATGACCCCCACCGAGTTCAACCGGATTTCTTCATGTGAAATAGCCTATGAGGTATGGAGAAAGCTTTGCATCACTTATGAAGGGACAAATCAAGTGAAAGAAAGCAAAGTCTACATGCTCAAAGGGCTGTTTGAGAACTTCAAGATGGGATAGGAGGAGAGCATAGCCAACATGTACTCAAGGCTCAACACCATTTTGAATGGTCTTGCTATTCTAGGACATCCTATGTCTAGTGGAGATATCAACTCAAAGATCCTTACAACTCTCCCCAAGAGATGGGAACCCAAGGTGACTTCCATTGAAGAATCATGGTCTATTAGGGATATTCCTATTGAAGAGCTCATTGGAAATCTACAAGCACATGAAGCTATACTTGACAAGAGGGAGGAAGTAGAAAGACAAGAGAAGAAAGAGCTAAATAGAATGAAGAAGGTTGAAATGAAGGCTCAAATTGAAGCTATCATGGAACAAGTCTCTCCATCCTCTCAAACTAAAGAAGATGCCATGTACTCCAAGGGTAAACTCTACAAAGGCAAGTCCTCCTCCATCCGGTGCTTCACATGTGGAAAGAAGGGTCACTGCAAAGAATATTGCCCATAAGGCAAAAAGACCCATCTTCACAAGAAGAAATGGCAATCAAGCTCAAGTGGCTCCTCCAACTCAAGCTCAAGTGAAGATTTAAGTGAAGGATCAAGCTCAAGCTCTAGTGATTCAGGAGAATGTCATTTTGCTCTTATAGCATCAACAAGTGAAGACTCAAGTGAGGTAAATCTAAACTCTTTAGATAAAGAATCTTTGATTGCTATTATTCATGATATTTGTGCCTCTCTTAAGTCTTCTAAAAGAAAAAAGAAAAAGCTTGCTAAAATTGTTGATAATTTGCATGAAGAACTAGATGATCTTGAACATGCTAATTCTTGCTTGCTTGATGATAAAAATGATTGTCTTAGTCAAGTAGACTCTCTTAAACTTGAAAATGCTAGTTTGCTTGATAAGATCAGATTTCTAGAAGCTCAACCTCTTATGACTAGTTCAAATGAAGAGCATACCTTAATTGTTGATTCTCTCATGCATGATATTGATGTTCTTAAATATGAAAACAAGGACAAAGATTTTGTTTTGCATGAATTAGAAATAGAAAATGCCTCCTTGCTTGCTAAAATCAATGGGCATGAATCTTGTTCTAGTTCTACAAATAGAGAGAATGATGTTGCTGCTCTTCATATTAATAGAGATTCTTATTTAAGTTAAGCTCTTTGCTTAGAAAATGATCTTTTCCATGCTAGAGATAATATCAATAATTTGTCTTCTACTATTGCTTCTCTTAAGCATGATAATGACAGTTTGAGATCATCCTTGCAAAGATTCTTAGTTGGTAAAAAGAGTCTTAATGACATCCTACACCATACTACTAAACAAATTGGTAGACATGGTTTAGGGTATGATAGTAGTCAAGGGAAAAACAAAGATAAAGGACCTCCAATATTCCATGGAGAATCCTCTAGTTTCAGGACTATGGGCACATGTAACTATTGCAATGAAATTGGTCATTATTCTACTTATTGTCCTTCTAGGAAAGTACCCAAGAGCAATAGGACTTGGGTTGCTAAACTAACCCCTCCGAACCCAAAAACATGATTGGGGACCATTTCATCTTTCTTCTTGTAGGTACTTGCAAATGGATTGACTTGAGCTATTGAATTGCAAATTGACTTGTCAATCCACATGAAAGAAGAAAGGTGAGATGTGTAGAGGGTGACAACAAGTGGAAAAAGGAATGGTAAGAACAACTGTAATGTTTTTTCTTGCTTATAACCATTTTTAACTTATTTTTGTCAAGTTAGTGTGCAGTATACATATGGTTTTTGAGTCAAAAGTGGAATTTTGTGATTCTCTTCACACTCTTGCTCAAAAACTGTTTCTAATGCTTCTATAGTGCATTACTAACTTGCTTAGACATGTTTGGATATGGTTTGTATATTTAGCATGCCTTAAAATATGTTTTTATGAAATATATGTACTTTTTGACAGCTGCTCTGCCGGTCGAGTTTGCCCTATTGAAACTCGACCGATAGGCACCGATGGGTGTTGCCAACAACTGTCATCGGTCGAGTTGTCAATGCACAGAACTCGACCGATAACACTGTGCACAGAATACACAGTTTGGCTTATTGAGTGAGAATTTCCCTCTCAACTAGATTTTCTCAACCAATAGCCTTATTCTTTGGCACTCCTTTGGTACCTTCATATATGCATATTGCGTTGTTATAAATTGCCTATCTTGCTTACAACTCTATCTCTTTAATTGCTCTAAATTGGTATACCTATATCTTGCAATTACTTGCTTTGAGTTGTTTTGCAGGTTTTGTTGATGATCTCTTTGGATCTCTTGGTTGTGTCTTAAATTGCTTCCGTTGTGCTCTAATTTGCTACATCTATCTAGGTGTAAGTCTTGTGTTGATACAGCCTTGAGGTTCATAGGGGTAATCATCTTATGGTAAGGATGCATATCTAGTGAGTTTATATCCTTTCATACTTCGAAAATTGCTTATCTCTTTGTTTGGATATATCTCTACATCTACTCATAGCTTGCTTTATCTTGTGTATCTTTTGTTATCTCTTGCTATGATCTAGATTCTACTAGTAGTCCTAACTTGTGATATCATCTACTAGTAGTTCACATACATGTAGGTCTAACCTTGTTTATGATTGGCATCTTTGCTCATCTATATGCTATGCTTGTATCTTGTCTCTTACATGCTCAAGATTGTTCCTTGAACTGCATATCTACTATCTTGAGTTGCTTGCATAACATTGTGATGCAGGGTACATAAGATCTACATTGTATGTAGAAATTGGAGTATTTTTGGATTTTATGCAGATTTTTCTCCAGTTTCAGTTTTTGGTGCAAGACTAGTGTTTTTAATACAGAAACGACCTTCTAAGCAAGACTCATGGCATAGCCATGAGCTCTGATGGTTTTTGGTCAAATTACGTCATCGTGAGGGTCAAAATTGCAATTTATTGTTTTTTGCAACACTTTATCTTGCATTTTGGGTTGTTCAAGTATATGCTTTAACTTGCTTTTCTTTCTATGCTTGGACAAGACCCTATCTGTGCTCTTCTACTCTCCTTATATATATTTGTGTTATCTCCTTTCTCTTTAACAAGTGATGTTTCTTATTTTCTTCATAACCCCACCTTTTTGAAATGACAAAGGGGGAGAAAGGTATGTCTTCTTTTAAAAGAGGAAGAAGGCATGTCTTACATGAAGTGGAGAAGCATGTTCATTTAAAGTGGAGAAGACTTATATGTGTAGAACATATATGAGTAGAAGACATAGTATTCTATAAATGTTATGAAAGCTAACCATGCAGGAGAAATAGCATCAAATGAGGGGGAGTATGAAAACTCCATGCACATCAATTAAGGGGGAGCATATGAACTCAATTCTATTGAAACCCCTAGGTTTCTCCAAAGGTATGACTTTACTTAAAAGCTTTCAATACATTTATGGAATGGTTTGTCATTTTCAAAAAGGGGGAGATTGTTGACTCAAGGTCAATTAGGTCAATGTTGACTCACGTCTAAATTGACTAAACCCATTTTTTGATGATGACTAACCATTCCACATATTGGTGTCTAATGTCTCTAATTGAGTGATTTCAGATTAGGTATAGACACACTCCAAATGCCCTAACTTGTACATCTCAATTTGGAGAAAAGACAAGTCAAAAGTCATACAAGTGCACTTTTTTGTAATATGATGTATATCCATTAGAATCATGTTGTAAATCACTTGTAATGATTGTATGACTTGTAATTAAGCTTAGAAAAATATCAGGAGCACTTAGATCGAATATTAGAGCACTTTAGATGCAACTTTGACAATTGATTACAGGCACTTTGTCGTTCGAGTTTCCCAGCCTGAAAACTCGACCGATCATCCTTGATCAATTATCTAAAGATTGCATCGGTCGAGTTGTGTTTACACAGAACTCGATCGATGTAGTAATTGACCGAATCGACTTTCATTGGTCGGTCGAGTTTTCTCAGGACAAACTCGACCGATGGTCTAAATATCGGCTTTGTTTTTTACTCTATCGGTCGAGTTACCCTCATAGAAACTTGACCGATTGCACTATACGGAAAAGTGCAAAAAAGTACTTCTAGCCGTTGTGGAGTTGCAACAAGTGAAAATAGATCCGTTGC
Source organism: Alisma plantago-aquatica (assembly GCA_963693085.1). Classification (NCBI taxonomy): domain Eukaryota; kingdom Viridiplantae; phylum Streptophyta; class Magnoliopsida; order Alismatales; family Alismataceae; genus Alisma; species Alisma plantago-aquatica. Next base: position 576,964,888 of record OY856410.1, read on the forward strand.
AAGCCACAAAACGACTAGGTTTCATTCTCAAGTGTTCCCAAAGGCTAAGAGGCATCCCCAGCTATAAATAGGACCCCTTGGGCTTCATTCCAAGGTTGAGCATTCATTGCAAACTCTATGTGAGGTTTCTATTCTATTACTGAGTGCTTCCTACAACCTCCTCTCTCTCTCTAAGCTTAATCACTTGCTACTTCCATTAGAGTGAGTAGGAAATCTATAAGAGAGCTAGTCCTATATGCATATCTTGTGAGGCTCTCACTTCCACCACCTCCATTTCTATCATTTTAATCATGAAGATGAAGATTCTCTCTCTTGTCCAAGAGAGGTGAAGAAGAACAAGGGAAGGAGTCCCTTGGTGAAGATCAAGGCTGAAGACTTAGAGCTAGAGTGGGTAAGTCCTTGGAGAAGGCAGAAGACTCAAGCTCAAGTGGGTAAGACCTTGGTGGAAGCTTCTCCGAGTGAAGGTGAAGTCAAAAGCTGAAGATCCAAGAAGAGTGGGTAATCCCTGCAAGGCTGAAGACTTGTGCTAGAGTGGGTAAGTCCTTGGAGAAGGCCGAAGACTCTTGCAAAGTAGGTAAGTCCTTGGTAAGGTTTAAGACTCTTTATATTGGATAGGTAAGTCTTTTGTTTGGTCATGCATTGTATGTCTTATGAATGAATATAAGAGTGCAATAGTTTGGAAGTCCTAGAGGTTGACCTCTCTAGGAAAGTGGACTGACACATTTCTAGTTTGAAGTGTGGAACCACTCTAAATAGCTTGTCTAATTGGTGCATGTTCAATCTCTCTCTCCCTTGCTATGTATGTTTTAGTTTCACTCAAATTACCAATTTAGTAACCTTATCTTGTCATATATCTTGAAAGTTTAATGAGTTTTTTCTTAAGTGCTTTCAGCTCTATTCACCCCCCACTCTAGAGCATCTAATCACCCATCTAAGATCCAACAATTGGTATCAGAGCGGGTCTTCTCCAAGCATACTTCAACAAGTAGGAAAAGATGGGTGACTACCTAGGAGGGAGATACTCGACCAGTCTTCCAATCTTTGATGGGAGCAACTTCCTCTATTGGAGAAGAAGGCTCCAACTCTACATCCAAGGATCAAGACTTGATATGTGGCAAATGGTGAACAGCCCATACGAGCTACCAAAGGCAAAGATTGAAGAATGGGATGAAGCCACCTTAAAGAAAGCAACCTTGAATGCTAGAGCCATGCACATCCTCTATGCCTCCATGACCCCCACCGAGTTCAACCGGATTTATTCATGTGAAACAGCCTATGAGGTATGGAGAAAGCTTTGCGTCACTTACGAAGGGACAGATCAAGTGAAAGAAAGCAAAGTCTACATGCTCAAAAGCTGCTTGAGAACTTCAAGATGGGAAAGGAGGAGAGCATAGCCAACATGTACTCAAGGCTCAACACCATTTTGAATGGTCTTGCTGTTCTAGGACATCCTATGTCTAGTGGAGAGATCAACTCAAAGATCCTTAGAACTCCCCCCAAGAGATGGGAACCCAAGGTGACTTCCATTGAAGAAGCAAGGTCTCTTAGGGATATTCCTATTGAAGAGCTCATTGGAAATCTACAAGCACATGAAGCTACACTTGACAAGAGGGAGGAAATAGAAAGACAAGAGAAGAAAGAGCTAAAGAGAATGAAGAAGGATGAAATGAAGGCTCAAATTGAAGCTATCATGGAACAAGTCTCTCCATCCTCTCAAGCTAAAGAAGATGCCATGTACTCCAAGGGTAAACTCTACAAAGGCAAGTCCTCCTCCATCCGGTGCTTCACATGTGGAAAGAAGGGTCACTGCAACGAAGATTTGTCCACAAGGCAAAAAGACCCATCTTCACAAGAAGAAATGGCAATCAAGCTCAAGTGGCTCCTCCAACTCAAGCTCAAGTGAAGATTTAAGTGAAGGATCAAGCTCAAGCTCTAGTGATGAAGGAGAATGCCATTTTTCTCTTATAGCATCAACAATTGAAGACTCAAATGAGGTAAATCTAAACTCTTTAGATAAAGAATCTTTGATTGCTATTATTCATGATATTTGTGCCACTCTTAAGTCTTCTAAAAAAAAAGCTTGCTAAAATTGTTGATAATTTGCATGAAGAACTAGATGATCTTGAACATTCTAATTTTTTCTTGCTTGATGATAAAAATGATTGTCTTAGTCAAGTAGACTCTCTTAAACTTGAAAATGCTAGTTTGCTTGATAAGATCAGAATTCTAGAAGCTCAACCTCTTATGACTAGTTCAAATGAAGAGCATACCTTAATTGTTGATTCTCTCATGCATGATATTGATGTTCTTAAATCTGAAAACAAGGACAAAGATTTTGTTTTGCATGAATTAGAAATAGAAAATGCCTCCTTGCTTGCTAAAATAAATGGGAATGAATCTTGTTCTAGTTCTACAAATAGAGAGAATGATATTGCTGCTCTTCATATTAATAGAGATTCTTATTTAAGTAAATCTGTTTGCTTAGAAAATGATCTTTTGCATGCTAGAGATAATATCAATAATTTGTCTTCTACTATTGCTTCTCTTAAGCATGATAATGACAGTTTGAGATCATCCTTGCAAAGATTCTTAGTTGGTAAAAAGAGTCTTAATGACATCCTACACCATACTACTAAACAAATTGGTAGACAAGGTTTAGGGTATGATAGTAGTCAAGGGAACAACAAAGATAAAGGATCTCCAATATTCCATGGAGAATCCTCTAGTTCCAAGACTATGGGCACATATAACTATTGCAATGAAATTGGTCATTATTCTACTTGTTGTCCTTTTAGGAAAGCACCCAAGAGAAATAGGACTTGGGTTGCTAAACTAACCCCTCCGGACCCAAAAACATGATTGGGGACCATTTCATCTTTCTTCTTGTAGGTACTTGCAAATAGATTGACTTCAGCTATTGAATTGCAAATTGACTTGTCAATCCACATTAAAGAAGAAAGGTGAGATGTGTAGAGGGTGACAACAAGTGGAAAAAGGAATGGTAAGAACAGAGGTAGTGTTTTTCTTGCTTATAACCATTTCTAACTTGTTTTTGTCAAGTTAGTGTGCACTATACATATGGCTATTGAGTCAAAAGTGGCATTTTGTGATTCTCTTCACACTCTTTCTCAAAAACTATTTCTAATGCTTCTATAGTGCATTACTAACTTTCTTAGACATGTTTGGATATGGTTTGTATATTTAGCATGCCTTTAAATATGTTTTATGAAATATATGTGCTTTTTGACAGCTGCTCTGCCGGTCGAGTTTGCCCTATTGAAACTCGACCGATAGGCACCGATGGGTGTTGCCAACAGTTATCATCGGTCAAGTTGTCAATGCACAGAACTCGACCGATAACACTGTGCACATAATACACAGTTTGGCTTATTGAGTGAGAATTTCCCTCTCAACTAGATTTTCTCAACCAATAGCCTTATTCTTTGGCACTCCTTTGGTACCTTCATATATGCATATTGCGTTGTTATAAATTGTCTATCTTGCTTACAACTCTATCTCTTTAATTGCTCTAAATTGGTATACCTATATCTTGCAATTACTTGCTTTGAGTTGTTTTGCAGGTTTTGATGATGATCTCTTTGGATCTCTTGGTTGTGTCTTAAATTGCTTCCGTTGTGCTCTAACTTGCTACATCTATCTAGGTGTATATCTTGTGTTGATACAACCTTGAGGTTCATAGGGGTAATCATCTTATGGTAAGGATGCATATCTAGTGAGTTTATATCCTTTCATACTTCTGAAATTTCTTATCTCTTTGTTTGGATATATCTCTACATCTACTCATAGCTTGCTTTATCTTGTGTATCTTTTGTTATCTCTTGCTATGATCTAGATTCTACTAGTAGTCCTAACTTGGGATATCATCTACTAGTAGTTCACATACATGTAGGTCTAACCTTGTTTATGATTGGCATCTTTGCTCATCTATATGCTATGCTTGTATCTTGTCTCTTACATGCTCAAGATTGTTCCTTGAACCGCATATCTACTATCTTGAGTTGCTTGCATAACATTGTGATACAACCTTGAGGTTCAGTTTCCCAGCCTGAAAACTCGACCGATCATCCTTGATCAATTATCTGAAGATTGCATCGGTCGAGTTGTGTTTACACAGAACTCCAAGGGTAAACTCTACAAAGGCAAGTCCTCCTCCATCCGGTGCTTCACATGTGGAAAGAAGGGTCACTGCAAGGAAGATTGCCCACAAGGCAAAAAGACCCATCTTCACAAGAAGAAATGGCAATCAAGCTCAAGTGGCTCTTCCAACTCAAGCTCAAGTGAAGATTTAAGTGAAGGATCAAGCTCAAGCTCTAGTGATGAAGGAGAATGCCATTTTGCTCTTATAGCATCAACAATTGAAGACTCAAGTGAGGTAAATCTAAACTCTTTAGATAAAGAATCTTTGATTGCTATTATTCATGATATTTGTGCCACTCTTAAGTCTTCTAAAAGAAAAAAGAAAAAGCTTGCTAAAATTGTTGATAATTTGCATGAAGAACTAGATGATCTTGAACATGCTAATTCTTGCTTGCTTGATGATAAAAATGATTGTCTTAGTCAAGTAGACTCTCTTAAACTTGAAAATGCTAGTTTGCTTGATAAGATCAGATTTCTAGAAGCTCAACCTCTTATGACTAGTTCAAATGAAGAGCATACCTTAATTGTTGATTCTCTCATGCATGATTTTGATGTTCTTAAATCTGAAAACAAGGACAAAGATTTTGTTTTGCATGAATTAGAAATAGAAAATGCCTCCTTGCTTGCTAAAATCAATGGGCATGAATCTTGTTCTAGTTCTACAAATAGAGAGAATGATGTTGCTGCTCTTCATATTAATAGAGATTCTTATTTAAGTAAATCTCTTTGCTTAGAAAATGATCTTTTGCATGCTAGAGATAATATCAATAATTTGTCTTCTACTATTGCTTCTCTTAAGCATGATAATGACAGTTTGAGATCATCCTTGCAAAGATTCTTAGTTGGTAAAAAGAGTCTTAATGACATCATACACCATACTACTAAACAAATTGGTAGACAAGGTTTAGGGTATGATAGTAGTCAAGGGAACAACAAAGATAAAGGACCTCCAATATTCCATGGAAAATCCTCTAGTTCCAAGACTATGGGCACATATAACTATTGCAATGAAATTGGTCATTATTCTACTTGTTGTCCTTTTAGGAAAGCACCCAAGAGAAATAGGACTTGGGTTGCTAAACTAACCCCTCCGGACCCAAAAACATGATTGGGGACCATTTCATCTTTCTTCTTGTAGGTACTTGCAAATGGATTGACTTGAGCTATTGAATTGCAAATTGACTTGTCAATCCACATGAAAGAAGAAAGGTGAGATGTGTAGAGGGTGACAACAAGTGGAAAAAGGAATGGTAAGAACAGAGGTAGTGTTTTTCTTGCTTATAACCATTTCTAATTTGTTTTTGTCAAGTTAGTGTGCACTATACATATGGCTATTGAGTCAAAAGTGGCATTTTGTGATTCTCTTCACACTCTTGCTCAAAACCTATTTCTAATGCTTCTATAGTGCATTACTAACTTTCTTAGACATGTTTGGATATGGTTTGTATATTTAGCATACCTTTAAATATGTTTTATGAAATATATGTGCTTTTTGACAGCTGCTCTGTCGGTCGAGTTTGCCCTATTGAAACTCGACCGATAGGCACCGATGGGTGTTGCCAACAGCTGTCATCGGTCGAGTTGTCAATGCACAGAACTCGACCGATAACACTATGCACAGAATACACAGTTTGGCTTATTGAGTGAGAATTTCCCTCTCAACTAGATTTTCTCAACCAATAGCCTTATTCTTTGGCACTCCTTTGGTACCTTCATATATGCATATTGCATTCTTATAAATTGCCTATCTTGCTTACAACTCTATCTCTTTAATTGCTCTAAATTGGTATACCTATATCTGGCAATTACTTGCTTTGAGTTGTTTTGCAGGTTTTGATGATGATCTCTTTGGATCTCTTGGTTGTGTCTTAAATTGCTTCCGTTGTGCTCTAACTTGATACACCTATCTAGGTGTATATCTTGTGTTGATACAACCTCGAGGTTCATAGGGGTAATCATCTTATGGTAAGGATGCATATCTAGTGAGTTTATATCCTTTCATACTTCTAAAATTGCTTATCTCTTTGTTTGGATATATCTCTACATCTACTCATAGCTTGCTTTATCTTGTGTATCTTTTGTTATCTCTTGCTATGATCTAGATTCTACTAGTAGTCCTAACTTGTGATATCATCTACTAGTAGTTTACATACATGTAGGTCTAACCTTGTTTATGATTGGCATCTTTGCTCATCTATATGATATGCTTGTATCTTGTCTCTTACATGCTCAAGATTGTTCCTTGAACCGCATATCTACTATCTTGAGTTGCTTGCATAACATTGTGATGCAGGGTACATAAGATCTACATTGTATGTAGAAATTGGAGTATTTTTGGATTTTATGCAGATTTTGCTCCAGTTTCAGTTTTTGGTGCAAGACTAGTGTTTTTCATGCAGAAACGGCCTTCTAAGCAAGTCTCATCGCTTTGCCATGAGCTCTGATGGTTATTGGTCAAATTACGTCATCTTGAGGGTCAAAATTGTGATTTATTGTTTTCTGCAGCACTTTATCTTGCATTTTGGGTTGTTCAAGTATATGCTTTAACTTGCTTTTCTTTCTATGCTTGGACAAGACCCTATCTATGCTCTTCTACTCTCCTTATATATATTTGTGTTATCTCCTTTCTCTTTAACAAGTGATGTTTCTTATTTTCTTCGTAACCCCACCTTTTTGAAATGACAAAGGGGGAGAGAGGTATGTCTTATTTTAAAAGAGGAAGAAGGCATGTCTTACATGAAGAGGAGAAGCATGTTCATGTAAAGGGGAGAAGACATATATGTGTATAACATATATGAGTAGAAGACATAGTATTCTATAAATGTTATGAAAGCTAACCATGCAGGAGAAATAGCATCAATTGAGGGGGAGTATGAAAACTCCATGCGCATCAATTAAGGGGGAGAAAATGAACTCAATTCTATTGAAACCCCTCAGTTTCTCCAAAGGTATGACTTTACTTAAAAGATTTCAATACATTTATGGAATGGTTTGTCATCTTTAAAAAGGGGGAGATTGTTGACTCAAGGTCAATTAGGTCAATGTTGACTCACGTCTAAATTGACTAAACCCGTGTTTTGACGATGACTAACCATTCCACATATTGGTGTCTAATGTCTCTACTTGAGTGATTTCAGATTAGGTATAGACACACTCCAAATGCCCTAACTTGCGCATCTCAATTTGGAGAAAAGACAAGTCAAAAGTCATATAAGTGCACGTTTTTGTAATATGATGTATATCCATTAAAACATGTTGTAAATCACTTGTAATGATTGTATGACTTGTAATTAAGCTTAGAAAAATATCAGGAGCACTTAGATCGAATATTCGAGCACTTTAGATGCAACTTTGAAAATTGATTACAAACACTTTGTCGGTCGAGTTTCCCAGCCTGAAAACTCGACCGATCATCCTTGATCAATTTTCTAAAGATTGCATCGGTCGAGTTGTGTTTACACAGAACTCGACCGATGGAGTAATTGACCAAATCGACTTGCATTGGTCGGTCGAGTTTCCTCAGGACAAACTCGATCGATTGTCTGAATATCGGCTTTGTCTTTTACTCTATCGGTCGAGTTAACCTCATAGAAACTTGACCAATTGCACTGTACGGAAAAGTGCAGAAAAGTGCTTCTAGCCGTTGTGGAGTTGCAACAAGTGAAAATAAATCCGTTGCAAGCCAAAAAACAGCTAGTTTTCATTCTCCAGTGTTCCCAAAGGCTAAGAGGCATCCCCAGCTATAAATAGGACCCCTTGGGCTTCATTCCAAGATTGAGCATTCATTGCAAACTCTATGTGAGGTTCCTATTCTATAGATGAGTGCTTCCTACAACCTCCTCTCTCTCTCTCTAAGCTTAATCACTTGCTACATCCATTAGAGTGAGTAGGAAATCTGTAAGAGAGCTAGTCCTATATGTATATCTTCTGAGGCTCTCACTTCCACCACCTCCATTTCTCTCATTTCAATCATGAAGATGAAGATTTTCTCTCTTGTCCAAGAGAGGTGAAGAAGAACAAGGGAAGGAGTCCCTTGGTGAAGATCAAGGCTGAAGACATGGAGCTAGAGTGGATAAGTCCTTGGAGAAGGCAGAAGACTCAAGCTCAAGTGGGTAAGACCTTGGTGGAAGCTTCTCCGAGTGAAGGTGAAGTCAAAAGCTAAAGATCCAAGAAGAGTGGGTAATCCCTACAAGGCTGAAGACTTGTGCTAGAGTGGGTAAGTCCTTGGAGAAGGCCGAAGACTCTTGCAAAGTGGGTAAGTCCTTGGTAAGGTTTAAGACTCTTTGTATTGGATAGGTAAGTCTTTTGTTTGGTCATGCATTGTATGTCTTATGAATGAATATAAGAGTGCAATAGTTTGGAAGTCCTATAGGTTGACCTCTCTAGGAAAGTGGACTGACACACTTCTAGTTTGAAGTGTGGAACCACTCTAAATAGCTTGTCTAATTAGTGCATGTTCAATCTCTCTCTCCCTTGCTATGTATGTTTTAGTTGCACTCAAATTACCTATTTAGCAACCTTATCTTGTCATATATCTTGAAGGTTTAATGAGTTTTTGTTTAAGTGCTTTCAGCTCTATTCATCCCCCACTCTAGAGCATCTAATCACCCATCTTGGATCCAACAATTGGTATCAGAGCGGGTCTTCTCCAAGCATACTTCAACAAGTAGGAGAAGATGGGTGACTACCTAGGAGGGAGATACTCGACCAGCCTTCCAATCTTTGATGGGAGCAACTTCCTCTATTAGAGAAGAAGGCTCCAATTCTACATCCAAGGATCAACTCTTGAGATGTGGCAAATGGTGAACATCCCATACGAGCTACCAAAGGCAAAGATTGAAGAATGGGATGAAGCTACCTTGAAGAAAGCAACCTTGAATGCTAGAGCCATGCACATCCTCTATGCCTCCATGACCCCCACCGAGTTCAACCGGATTTCTTCATGTGAAACAGCCTATGAGGTATGGAGAAAGCTTTGCATCATTTACGAAGGGACAGATCAAGTGAAGGAAAGCAAAGTCTACATGCTCAAAGGGCTGCTTGAGAACTTCAACATGGGAAAGGAGGAGAGCATAGCCAACATGTACTCAAGGCTCAACACCATTTTGAATGGTCTTGCTGTTCTAGGACATCCTAGGTCTAGTGGAGAGATCAACTCAAAGATCCTTAGAACTCTCCCCAAGAGATGGGAACCCAAGGTGACTTCCATTGAAGAAGCAAGGTCTCTTAGGGATATTCCTATTGAAGAGCTCATTGGAAATCTACAAGCACATGAAGCTACACTTGACAAGAGGGAGGAAGTAGAAAGACAAGAGAAGAAAGAGCTAAAGAGAATGAAGAAGGCTGAAATGAAGGCTCAAATTGAAGCTATCATGGAACAAGTCTCTCCATCCTCTCAAGCTAAAGAAGATGCCATGTACTCCAAGGGTAAACTCTACAAAGGCAAGTCCTCCTCCATCTGGTGCTTCACATGTGGAAAGAAGGGTCACTGCAAGGAAGATTGCCCACAAGGCAAAAAGACCCATCTTCACAATAAGAAATGGCAATCAAGCTCAAGTGGCTCCTCCAACTCAAGCTCAAGTGAAGATTTAAGTGAAGGATCAAGCTCAAGCTCTAGTGATGAAGGATAATGCCATTTTTCTCTTATAGCATCAACAATTGAAGACTCAAGTGAGGTAAATCTAAACTCTTTAGATAAAGAATCTTTGATTGCTATTATTCATTATATTTGTGCCTCTCTTAAGTCTTCTAAAAGAAAAAAGAAAAAGCTTGCTAAAATTGTTGATAATTTGCATGAAGAACTAGATGATCTTGAACATGCTAATTCTTGCTTTCTTGATGATAAAAATGATTGTCTTAGTCAAGTAGACTCTCTTAAACTTGAAAATGCTAGTTTGCTTGATAAGATCAGATTTCTAGAAGCTCAACCTCTTATGACTAGTTCAAATGAAGAGCATACCTTAATTGTTGATTCTCTCATGCATGACATTGATGTTCTTAAATCTGAAAACAAGGACAAAGATTTTGTTTTGCATGAATTAGAAATAGAAAATGCCTCCTTGCTTGCTAAAATCAATGGGCATGAATCTTGTTCTAGTTCTACAAATAGAGAGAATGATGTTTCTGCTCTTCATATTAATAGAGATTCTTATTTAAGTAAATCTCTTTGCTTAGAAAATGATCTTTTGCATGCTAGAGATAATATCAATAATTTGTCTTCTACTATTGCTTCTCTTAAGCATGATAATGACAGTTTGAGATCATCCTTGCAAAGATTATTAGTTGGTAAAAAGAGTCTTAATGACATCCTACACCATACTACTAAACAAATTGGTAGACAAGGTTTAGGGTATGATAGTAGTCAAGGGAACAACATAGATAAAGGACCTCCAATATTCCATGGAGAATCCTCTAGTTCCAAGACTATGGGCACATGTAACTATTGCAATGAAATTGGTCATTATTCTACTTGTTGTCCTTTTAGGAAAGCACCCAAGAGAAATAGGACTTGGGTTGCTAAACTAACCCCTCCAGAACCAAAAACATGATTGGGGACCATTTCATCTTTCTTCTTGTAGGTACTTGCAAATGGATTGACTTGAGCTATTGAATTGCAAATTGACTTGTCAATCCACATGAAAGAAGAAAGGTGAGATGTGTAGAGGGTGACAACAAGTGGAAAAAGGAATGGTAAGAACAGAGGTAGTGTTTTTCTTGCTTATAACCATTTCTAACTTGTTTTTTTCAAGTTAGTGTGCACTATACATATGGCTATTGAGTCAAAAGTGGCATTTTGTGATTCTCTTCACACTCTTGCTCAAAAACTATTTCTAATGCTTCTATAGTGCATTACTAACTTTCTTAGACATGTTTGGATATGGTTTGTGTATTTAGCATGCCTTTAAATATGTTTTTATGAAATATATGTGCTTTTTGACAGCTGCTCTGTCGGTCGAGTTTGCCCTATTGAAACTCGACCGATAGGCACCGATGGGTGTTGCCAACAGCTGTCATCGGTCGAGTTGTCAATGCACAGAACTCGACCGATAACACTATGCACAGAATACACAGTTTGGCTTATTGAGTGAGAATTTCCCTCTCAACTAGATTTTCTCAACCAATAGCCTTATTCTTTGGCACTCCTTTGGTACCTTCATATATTCATATTGCGTTGTTATAAATTGCCTATCTTGCTTACAACTCTATCTCTTTAATTGCTCTAAATTGGTATACCTATATCTTGCAATTACTTGCTTTGAGTTGTTTTGCAGGTTTTGATGATGATCTCTTTGGATCTCTTGGTTGTGTCTTAAATTGCTTCCGTTGTGCTCTAACTTGCTACACCTATCTAGTTGTATATCTTGTGTTGATACAACCTCGAGGTTCATAGGGGTAATCATCTTATGATAAGGATGCATATCTAGTGAGTTTATATCCTTTCATACTTCTAAAATTGCTTATCTCTTTGTTTGGATATATCTCTAAATCTACTCATAACTTGCTTTATCTTGTGTATCTTTTGTTATCTCTTGTTATGATCTAGATTCTACTAGTAGTCCTAACTTGTGATATCATCTACTAGTAGTTTACATACATGTAGGTCTAACCTTGTTTATGATTGGCATCTTTGCTCATCTATATGCTATGCTTGTATCTTGTCTCTTACATGATCAAGATTGTTCCTTGAACCGCATATCTACTATCTTGAGTTGCTTGCATAACATTGTGATGCAGGGTACATAAGATCTACATTGTATGTAGAAATTGGAGTATTTTTGGATTTTATGCAGATTTTGCTCCAGTTTCAGTTTTTGGTGCAAGACTAGTGTTTTTCATGAAGAAACGGCCTTCTAAGCAAGTCTCATCGCTTTGCCTGAGCTCTGATGGTTTTTGGTCAAATTACATCATCTTGAGGGTCAAAATTGTGATTTATTGTTTTCTGCAGCACTTTATCTTGCATTTTGGGTTGTTCAAGTATATGCTTTAACTTGCTTTTCTTTCTATGCTTGGACAAGACCCTATCTGTGCTCTTCTACTCTCCTTATATATATTTGTGTTATCTCCTTTCTCTTTAACAAGTGATGTTTCTTATTTTCTTCATAACCCCACCTTTTTGAAATGACAAAGGAGGAGAGAGGTATGTCTTCTTTTAAAAGAGGAAGAAGGCATGTCTTACATGAAGAGGAGAAGCATGTTCATGTAAAGGGGAGAAGACATATATGTGTATAACATATATGAGTAGAAGACATAGTATTCTATAAATGTTATGAAAGCTAACCATGCAGGAGAAATAGCATCAATTGAGGGGGAGTATGAAAACTCCATGCGCATCAATTAAGGGGGAGCAAATGAACTCAATTCTATTGAAACCCCTCAGTTTCTCCAAAGGTATGACTTTACTTAAAAGCTTTCAATACATTTATGGAATGGTTTGTCATCTTCAAAAAGGGGGAGATTGTTGACTCAAGGTCAATTAGGTCAATGTTGACTCACGTCTCAATTGACTAAACCCGTGTTTTGACGATGACTAACCATTCCACATATTGGTGTCTAATGTCTCTACTTGAGTGATTTCAGATTAGGTATAGACACACTCCAAATGCCCTAACTTGCGCATCTCAATTTGGAGAAAAGACAAGTCAAATGTCATAAAAGTGCACGTTTTTGTAATATGATGTATATCCATTAAATCATGTTGTAAATCACTTGTAATGATTGTATAACTTGTAATTAAGCTTAGAAAAATATCAGGAGCACTTAGATCGAATATTAGAGCACTTTAAATGCAACTTTGAAAATTGATTACAGGCACTTTGTCGGTCGAGTTTCCCAGCCTGAAAACTCGACCGATCATCCTTGATCAATTTTCTAAAGATTGCATCGGTCGAGTTGTGTTTACACAGAACTCGACCGATGGATTAATTGACCAAATCGACTTGCATTGGTCGGTCGAGTTTCCTCAGGACAAACTCGATCGATGGTCTGAATATCGGCTTTGTCTTTTACTCTATCGGTCGAGTTACCCTCATAGAAACTCGACCAATTGCACTGTACGGAAAAGTGCAGAAAAGTGCTTCTAGCCGTTGTGGAGTTGCAACAAGTGAAAATAAATCCGTTGCAAGCCACAAAACGGCTAGTTTTCATTCTCCAGTGTTCCCAAAGGCTAAGAGGCATCCCCAGCTATAAATATGACCCCTTGGGCTTCATTCCAAGGTTGAGCATTCATTCCAAACTCTATGTGAGGTTCCTATTCTATAGACGAGTGCTTCCTACAACCTCCTCTCTCTCTCTAAGCTTAATCACTTGCTACATCCATTAGAGTGAGTAGGAAATCTGTAAGAGAGCTAGTCCTATATATATATCTTGTGAGGCTCTCACTTCCACCACCTCCATTTCTCTCATTTCAATCATGAAGATGAAGATTCTCTCTCTTGTCCAAGAGAGGTGAAGAAGAACAAGGGAAGGAGTCCCTTGGTGAAGATCAAGGTTGAAGACATGGAGCTAGAGTGGGTAAATCCTTGGAGAAGGCAGAAGACTCAAGCTCAAGTGGGTAAGACCTTGGTGGAAGCTTCTCCGAGTGAAGGTGAAGTCAAAAGCTAAAGATCCAAGAAGAGTGGGTAATCCCTGCAAGGCTGAAGACTTGTGCTAGAGTGGGTAAGTCCTTGGGGAAGGCCGAAGACTCTTGCAAAGTGGTTAAGTCCTTGGTAAGGTTTAAGACTCTTTGTATTGGATAGGTAAGTCTTTTGTTTGGTCATGCATTGTATGTCTTATGAATGAATATAAGAGTGCAATAGTTTGGAAGTCCTAGAGGTTGACCTCTCTAGGCAAGTGGACTGACACACTTCTAGTTTGAAGTGTGGAACCACTCTAAATAGCTTGTCTAATTGGTGCATGTTCAATCTCTCTCTCCCTTGTTATGTATGTTTTAGTTGCACTCAAATTACCTATTTAGCAACCTTATCTTGTCATATATCTTGAAGGTTTAATGAGTTTTTGTTTAAGTGCTTTCAGCTCTATTCATCCCCCACTCTAGAGCATCTAATCACCCATCTTGGATCCAACAATTGGTATCAGAGCGGGTCTTCTCCAAGCATACTTCAACAAGTAGGAGAAGATGGGTGATTACCTAAGAGGGAGATACTCGACCAGCCTTCCAATCTTTGATGGGAGCAACTTCCTCTATTGGATAAGAAGGCTCCAATTCTACATCCAAGGATCAAGTCTTGAGATGTGGCAAATGGTGAACAGCCCATACGAGCTACCAAAAGCAAAGATTGAAGAATGGGATGAAGCTACCTTGAAGAAAGCAACCTTGAATGCTAGAGCCATGCACATCCTCTATGCCTCCATGACCCCCACCGAGTTCAACCGGATTTCTTCATGTGAAACAACCTATGAGGTATGGAGAAAGCTTTGCATCACTTACGAAGGGACAGATCAAGTGAAGGAAAGCAAAGTCTACATGCTCAAAGGGCTGCTTGAGAACTTCAAGATGGGAAAGGAGGAGAGCATAGCCAACATGTACTCAAGGCTCAACACCATTTTGAATGGTCTTGCTGTTCTAGGACATCTTAGGTCTAGTGGAGAGATCAACTCAAAGATCCTTAGAACTCTCCCCAAGAGATGGGAACCCAAGGTGACTTCCATTGAAGAAGCAAGGTCTCTTAGGGATATTCCTATTGAAGAGCTCATTGGAAATCTACAAGCACATGAAGCTACACTTGACAAGAGGGAGGAAGTAGAAAGACAAGAGAAGAAAGAGCTAAAGAGAATGAAGAAGGATGAAATGAAGGCTCAAATTGAAGCTATCATGGAACAAGTCTCTCCATCCTCTCAAGCTAAAGAAGATGCCATGTACTCCAAGGGTAAACTCTACAAAGGCAAGTCCTCCTCCATCCGGTGCTTCACATGTGGAAAGAAGGGTCACTGCAAGGAAGATTGCCCACAAGGCAAAAAGACCCATCTTCATAAGAAGAAATGGCAATCAAGCTCAAGTGGCTCCTCCAACTCAAGCTCAAGTGAAGATTTAAGTGAAGGATCAAGCTCAAGCTCTAGTGATGAAGGATAATGCCATTTTGCTCTTATAGCATCAACAATTGAAGACTCAAGTGAGGTAAATCTAAACTCTTTAGATAAAGAATCTTTGATTGCTATTATTCATGATATTTGTGCCTCTCTTAAGTCTTCTAAAAGAAAAAAGAAAAAGCTTGCTAAAATTGTTGATAATTTGCATGAAGAACTAGATGATCTTGAACATGCTAATTCTTGCTTGCTTGATGATAAAAATGATTGTCTTAGTCAAGTAGACTCTCTTAAACTTGAAAATGCTAGTTTGCTTGATAAGATCAGATTTCTAGAAGCTCAACCTCTTATGACTAGTTCAAATGAAGAGCATACCTTAATTGTTGATTCTCTCATGCATGATATTGATGTTCTTAAATCTGAAAACAAGGACAAAGATTTTGTTTTGCATGAATTAGAAATAGAAAATGCCTCCTTGCTTGCTAAAATCAATGGGCATGAATCTTGTTCTAGTTCTACAAATAGAGAGAATGATGTTGTTGCTCTTCATATTAATAGAGATTCTTATTTAAGTAAATCTCTTTGCTTAGAAAATGATCTTTTGCATGCTAGAGATAATATCAATAATTTGTCTTCTACTATTGCTTCTCTTAAGTATGATAATGATAGTTTGAGATCATCCTTGCAAAGATTCTTAGTTGGTAAAAAGAGTCTTAATGACATCCTACACCATACTACTAAACAAATTGGTAGACAAGGTTTAGGGTATGATAGTAGTCAAGGGAACAACAAAGATAAAGGACCTCCAATATTCCATGGAGAATCCTCTAGTTCCAAGACTATGGGCACATGTAACTATTGCAATGAAATTGGTCATTATTCTACTTGTTGTCCTTTTAGGAAAGCACCCAAGAGAAATAGGACTTGGGTTGCTAAACTAACCCCTCCGGACCCAAAAACATGATTGGGGACCATTTCATCTTTCTTCTTGTAGGTACTTGCAAATGGATTGACTTGATCTATTGAATTGCAAATTGACTTGTCAATCCACATGAAAGAAGAAAGGTGAGATGTGTAGAGGGTGACAACAAGTGGAAAAAGGAATGGTAAGAACAGAGGTAGTGTTTTTCTTGCTTATAACCATTTCTAACTTGTTTTTGTCAAGTTAGTGTGCACGATACATATGGTTATTGAGTCAAAAGTGGCATTTTGTGATTCTCTTCACACTCTTGCTCAAAAACTATTTCTAATGCTTCTATAGTGCATTACTAACTTTCTTAGACATGTTTGGATATGGTTTGTATATTTAGCATGCCTTTAAATATGTTTTTATGAAATATATGTGCTTTTTGACAGCTGCTCTGCCGGTCGAGTTTGCCCTATTGAAACTCGACCGATAAGCACCAATGGGTGTTTCCAACAGCTGTCATCAATCGAGTTGTCAATGCACAGAACTCGACCGATAACACTGTGCACAGAATACACAGTTTGGCTTATTGAGTGAGAATTTCCCTCTCAACTAGATTTTCTCAACCAATAGCCTTATTCTTTGGCACTCCTTTGGTACCTTCATATATGCATATTGCATTGTTATAAATTGCCTATCTTGCTTACAACTCTATCTCTTTAATTTCTCTAAATTGGTATACCTATATCTTGCAATTACTTGCTTTGAGTTGTTTTGCAGGTTTTGATGATGATCTCTTTGGATCTCTTGGTTGTGTCTTAAATTGCTTCTGTTGTGCTCTAACTTGCTACTTCTATCTAGGTGTATATCTTGTGTTGATACAACCTTGAGGTTCATAGGGGTAATCATCTTATGGTAAGGATGCATATCTAGTGAGTTTATATCCTTTCATACTTCTAAAATTTCTTATCTCTTTGTTTGGATATATCTCTACATCTACTCATAGCTTGCTTTATCTTGTGTATCTTTTGTTATCTCTTGCTATGATCTAGATTCTACTAGTAGTCCTAACTTGTGATATCATCTACTAGTAGTTCACATACATGTAGGTCTAACCTTGTTTATGATTGGCATCTTTGCTCATCTATATGCTATGCTTGTATCTTGTCTCTTACATGCTCAAGATTGTTCCTTGAACTGCATATCTACTATCTTGAGTTGCTTGCATAACATTGTGATGCAGGGTACATAAGATCTACATTCTATGTAGAAATTGGAGTATTTTTTGATTTTATGCAGATTTTGCTCCAGTTTCAGTTTTTGGTGCAAGACTAGTGTTTTTCATGCAGAAACGGCCTTCTAAGCAAGTCTCATCGCTTTGCCATGAGCTCTGATGGTTTTTGGTCAAATTACGTCATCTTGAGGGTCAAAATTGCGATTTATTGTTTTCTGCAACACTTTATCTTGCATTTTGGGTTGTTCAAGTATATGTTTTAACTTGCTTTTCTTTCTATGCTTGGACAAGACCCTATTTGTGCTCTTCTACTCTCCTTATATATATTTGTGTTATCTCCTTTCTCTTTAACAAGTGATGTTTCTTATTTTCTTCATAACCCCACCTTTTTGAAATGACAAAGGAGGAGAGAGGTATGTCTTCTTTTAAAAGAGGAAGAAGGCATGTCTTACATGAAGAGGAGAAGCATGTTCATGTAAAGGGGAGAAGACATATATGTGTATAACATATATGAGTAGAAGACATAGTATTCTATAAATGTTATGAAAGCTAACCATGCAGGAGAAATAGCATCAATTGAGGGGGAGTATGAAAACTCCATGCGCATCAATTAAGGGGGAGCATATGAACTCAATTCTATTGAAACCCCTCAGTTTCTCCAAAGGTATGACTTTACTTAAAAGCTTTCAATACATTTATGGAATGGTTTGTCATCTTCAAAAGGGGGAGATTGTTGACTCAAGGTCAATTAGGTCAATGTTGACTCACGTCTAAATTGACTAAACCCGTGTTTTGATGATGACTAACCATTCCACATATTGGTGTCTAATGTCTCTACTTGAGTGATTTCAGATTAGGTATAGACACACTCCAAATGCCCTAACTTGCGCATCGCAATTTGGAGAAAAGACAAGTCAAAAGTCATACAAGTGCACGTTTTTGTAATATGATGTATATCCATTAAATCATGTTGTAAATCACTTGTAATGATTGTATGACTTGTAATTAAGCTTAGAAAAATATCAGGAGCACTTAGATCGAATATTAGAGCACTTTAGATGAAACTTTGAAAATTGATTACAAGCACTTTGACGGTCGAGTTTCCCAGCCTGAAAACTCAACCGATCATCCTTGATCAATTTTCTGAAGATTGCATCGGTCGAGTTGTGTTTACACAGAACTCGACCGATGGAGTAATTGACCAAATCGACTTGCATTGGTCGGTCGAGTTTTCTCAGGACAAACTCGATCGATGGTATGAATATCGGCTTTGTCTTTTACTCTATCGGTCGAGTTACCCTCATAGAAACTCGACCAATTACACTGTACGGAAAAGTGCAGAAAAGTGCTTCTAGCCATTGTGGAGTTGCAACAAGTGAAAATAGATCCGTTGCAAGCCACAAAACGGCTAGTTTTCATTCTCCAGTGTTCCCAAAGGCTAAGAGGCATTCCCAGCTATAAATAGGAACCCTTGGGCTTCATTCCAAGGTTGAGCATTAATTGCAAACTCTATGTGAGGTTCCTATTCTATAGATGAGTGCTTCCTACAACCTCCTCTCTCTCTCTAAGCTTAATCACTTGCTACATCCATTAGAGTGAGTAGGAAATCTGTAAGAGAGCTAGTCCTATATGTATATCTTGTTAGGCTCTCACTTCCACCACCTCCATTTCTCTCATTTCAATCATGAAGATGAAGATTCTCTCTCTTGTCCAAGAGAGGTGAAGAAGAACAAGGGAAGGAGTCCCTTGGTGAAGATTAAGGCTGAAGACTTGGAGCTAGAGTGGGTAAGTCCTTGGAGAAGGCAGAAGACTCAAGCTCAAGTGGGTAAGACCTTGGTGGAAGCTTCTCTGAGTGAAGGTGAAGTCAAAAGCTAAAGATCCAAGAAGAGTGGGTAATCCCTGCAAGGCTGAAGACTTGTGCTAGAGTGGGTAAGTCCTTGGAGAAGGCCGAAGACTCTTGCAAAGTGGGTAAGTCCTTGGTAAGGTTTAAGACTCTTTGTATTGGATAGGTAAGTCTTTTGTTTGGTCATGCATTGTATGTCTTATGAATGAATATAAGAGTGCAATAGTTTGGAAGTCCTATAGGTTGACCTCTCTAGGCAAGTGGACTGACACACTTCTAGTTTGAAGTGTGGAACCACTCTAAATAGCTTGTCTAATTGGTGCATGTTCAATCTCTCTCTCCCTTGCTATGTATGTTTTAGTTGCACTCAAATTACCTATTTAGCAACCTTATCTTGTCATATATCTTGAAGGTTTAATGAGTTTTTGTTTATGTGCTTTCAGCTCTATTCACCCCCACTCTAGAGCATCTAATCACACATCTAGGATCCAACAATTGGTATCAGAGTGGGTCTTCTCCAAGCATACTTCAACAAGTACGAGAAGATGGGTGACTACCTAGGAGGGAGATACTCGACCAGCCTTCCAATCTTTGATGGGCGCAACTTCCTCTATTGGAGAAGAAGGATCCAATTCTACATCCAAGGATCAAGTCTTGAGATGTGGCAAATGGTGAACAGCCCATACGAGCTACCAAAGGCAAAGATTGAAGAATGGGATGAAGCTACCTTGAAGAAAGCAACCTTGAATGCTAGAGCCATGCACATCCTCTATGCCTCCATGACCCCCACCGAGTTCAACCGGATTTCTTCATGTGAAACAGCCTATGAGGTATGGAGAAAGCTTTGCATCACTTATGAAATGACATATCAAGTGAAGGAAAGCAAATTCTACATGCTCAAATGGCTGCTTGAGAACTTCAAGATGAGAAAGGAGGAGAGCATAGCCAACATGTACTCAAGGCTCAACACCATTTTGAATGGCCTTGCTGTTCTAGAACATCCTATGTCTAGTGGAGAGATCAACTCAAAGATCCATAGAACTCTCCCCAAGAGATGGGAACCCAAGGTGACTTCCATTGAAGAAGCAAGGTCTCTTAGGGATATTCCTATTGAAGAGCTCATTGGAAATCTACAAGCACATGAAGCTACACTTGACAAGAGGGAGGAAGTAGAAAGACAAGAGAAGAAAGAGCTAAAGAGAATGAAGAAGGCTGAAATGAAGGCTCAAATTGAAGCTATCATGGAACAAGTCTCTCCATCCTCTCAAGCTAAAGAAGATGCCATGTACTCCAAGGGTAAACTCTACAAAGGCAAGTCTTCCTCCATCCGATGCTTCACATGTGGAAAGAAGGGTCACTGCAAGGAAGATTGCCCACAAGGCAAAAAGACCCATCTTCACAAGAAGAAATGGCAATCAAGCTCAAGTGGCTCCTCCAACACAAGCTCAAGTGAAGATTTAAGTGAAGGATCAAGCTCAAGCTCTAGTGATGAAGGAGAATGCCATTTTGCTCTTATAGCATCAACAAGTGAAGACTCAAGTGAGGTAAATCTAAACTCTTTAGATAAAGAATCTTTGATTGCTATTATTCATGATATTTGTGCCTCTCTTAAGTCTTCTAAAAGAAAAAAGAAAAAGATTGCTAAAATTGTTGATAATTTGCATGAAGAACTAGATGATCTTGAACATGCTAATTCTTGCTTGCTTGATGATAAAAATGATTGTCTTAGTCAAATAGACTCTCTTAAACTTGAAAATGCTAGTTTGCTTGAGAAGATTAGATTTCTAGAAGCTCAACCTCTTATGACTAGTTCAAATGAAGAGCATACCTTAATTGTTGATTCTCTCATGCATGATATTGATGCTCTTAAATCTGAAAACAAGGACAAAGATTTTGTTTTGCATGAATTAGAAATAGAAAATGCCTCCTTGCTTGCTAAAATCAATGAGCATGAATCTTGTTATAGTTCTACAAATAGAGAGAATGATGTTTCTTCTCTTCATATTAATAGAGATTCTTATTTAAGTAAATCTCTTTGCTTAGAAAATGATCTTTTGCATGCTAGAGATAATATCAATAATTTGTCTTCTACTATTGCTTCTCTTAAGCATGATAATGACAGTTTGAGATCATCCTTGCAAAGATTCTTAGTTGGTAAAAAGAGTCTTAATGACATCCTACACCATACTACTAAACAAATTGGTAGGCAAGGTTTAGGGTATGATAGTAGTCAAGGGAACAACAAAGATAAAGGACCTCCAATATTCCATGGAGAATCCTCTAGTTCCAAGACTATGGGCACATGTAACTATTGCAATGAAATTGGTCATTATTGTACTTGTTGTCCTTTTAAGAAAGCACCCAATTGCAATAGGACTTGGGTTGCTAAACTAACCCCTCCGGACCCAAAAACATGATTGGGGACCATTTCATCTTTCTTCTTGTAGGTACCTGCAAATGGATTGACTTGAGATATTGAATTGCAAATTGACTTGTCAATCCACATGAAAGAAGAAAGGTGAGATGTGTAGAGGGTAACAACAAGTGGAAAAAGGAATGGTAAGAACAGTGGTAATGTTTTTCTTGCTTATAACCATTTCTAACTTGTTTTTGTCAAGTTAGTGTGCACTATACATATGGTTTTTGAGTTAAAAGTGGCATTTTGTGATTCTCTTCACACTCTTGCTCAAAAACTATTTCTAATGCTTCTATAGTGCATTACTAACTTGCTTAGACATGTTTGGATATGGTTTGTATATTTAGCATGCCTTTAAATATGTTTTTATGAAATATATGTGCTTTTTGACAGCTGCTCTGCCGGTCGAGTTTTCCCTATTGAAATTCGATCGATATGCACCAATGGGTGTTGCCAACAGCTGTCATCGGTCGAGTTGTCAATGCACATAACTCGACCGATAACACTGTGCACAGAATACACAGTTTGGCTTATTGAGTGAGAATTTCCCTCTCAACTAGATTTTCTCAACCAATAGCCTTATTCTTTGGCACTCCTTTGGTACCTTCATATATGCATATTGACTTGTTCTAAATTTCCTATCTTTCTTACAACTCTATCTCTTTAATTTCTCTAAATTGGTATACCTATATCTTGCAATTACTTGCTTTGAGTTGTTTTGCAGGTTTTGATGATGATCTCTTTGGATCTCTTGGTTGTGTCTTAAATTGCTTCTGTTGTGCTCTAACTTGCTACACCTATCTAGGTGTATATCTTGTGTTGATACAACCTCGAGGTTCATAGGGGTAATCATCTTATGGTAAGTATGCATATCTAGTGAGTTTATATCATTTCATACTTCTAAAATTGCTTATCTCTTTGTTTGGATATATCTCTACATCTACTCATAGCTTGCTTTATCTTGTGTATCTTTTGTTATCTCTTGCTATGATCTAGATTCTACTAGTAGTCCTAACTTGTGATATCATCTACTAGTAGTTTACATACATGTAGGTCTAACCTTGTTTATGATTGGCATCTTTGCTCATCTATATGCTATGCTTGTATCTTGTCTCTTACATGCTCAAGATTGTTCCTTGAACTGCATATCTACTATCTTGAGTTGCTTGCATAACATTGTGATGCAGGGTACATAAGATCTACATTGTATGTAGAAATTGGAGTATTTTTGGATTTTATGCAGATTTTGCTCCAGTTTCAGTTTTTGGTGCAAGACTAGTGTTTTTCATGCAGAAACGGCCTTCTAAGAAAAACTCATCGCTTTACCCTGAGCTCTGGTGGTTTTTGGTCAAATTCCGTCATCTTGAGGGTCAAAATTTTGATTTATTATTTTCTGCAGCACTTTATCTTGCATTTTGGGTTGTTCAAGTATATGCTTTAACTTGCTTTTCTTTCTATGCTTGGACAAGACCCTATCTGTGCTCTTCTACTCTCCTTATATATATTTGTATTATCTCCTTTCTCTTTAACAAGTGATGTTTCTTATTTTCTTCATAACCCCACCTTTTTGAAATGACAAAGGGGGAGAAAGGTATGTCTTCTTTTAAAAGAGGAAGAAGGCATGTCTTACATGAAGAGGAGAAGCATGTTCATGTAAAGGGGAGAAGACATATATGTGTAGAACATATATGAGTAGAAGACATAGTATTCTATAAATGTTATGAAAGCTAACCATGCAGGAGAAATAGCATCAATTGAGGAGGAGTATGAAAACTCCATGCGCATCAATTAAGGGGGAGCATATGAACTCAATTCTATTGAAACTCCTAGGTTTCTCCAAAGGTATGACTTTACTTAAAAGCTTTCAATGCATTTATGGAATGGTTTGTCATCTTCAACAAGGGGGAGATTGTTGACTCAAGGTCAATTAGGTCAATGTTGACTCACGTCCAAATTGACTAAACCCGTGTTTTGATGATGACTAACCATTCCACATATTGGTGTCTAATGTCTCTACTTGACTGATTTCAGATTAGGTATAGACACACTCCAAATGCCCTAACTTGCGCATCTCAATTTGGAGAAAAGACAAGTCAAAAGTCATACAAGTGCACGTTTTTGTAATATGATGTATATCCATTAGAATCATGTTGTAAATCACTTGTAATGATTGTATGACTTGTAATTAAGCTTAGAAAAATATCAGGAGCACTTAGATCGAATATTAGAGCACTTTAGATGCAACTTTGAAAATTGATTACAGGCACTTTGTCGGTCGAGTTTCCCAGCCTGAAAACTCGACCGATCATCCTTGATCAATTTTCTGAAGATTGCATCGGTCGAGTTGTGTTTACACAGAACTCGACCGATGGAGTAATTGACCAAATCGACTTTCATTGGTCGGTCGAGTTTCCTCAGGACAAACTCGACCGATGGTCTGAATATTGGCTTTGTCTTTTACTCTATCGGTCGAGTTACCCTCATAGAAACTCGACCGATTGCATTGTACGGAAAAGTGCAGAAAAGTGCTTCTAGCTGTTGTGGAGTTGCAACAAGTGAAAATAGATCCGTTGCAAGGCACAAAACGGCTAGTTTTCGTTCTCAAGTGTTCCCAAAGGCTAAGAGGCATCCCCAACTATAAATAGGACCCCTTGGGCTTCATTCCAAGGTTGAGCATTCATTGCAAACTCTATATGAGGTTCCTATTCTATAGCTGAGTGCTTCCTACAACCTCCTCTCTCTCTCTAAGCTTAATCACTTGCTACATCCATTAGAGTGAGTAGGAAATCTGTAAGAGAGCTAGTCCTATATGTATATCTTGTGAGTCTCTCACTTCCACCACATCCATTTCTCTCATTTCAATCATGAAGATGAAGATTCTCTCTCTTGTCCAAGAGAGGTGAAGAAGAACAAGGGAAGGAGTCCCTTGGTGAAGATCAAGACTGAAGACTTGGAGCTAGAGTGGGTAAGTCCTTGGAGAAGGCAGAAGACTCAAGCTCAAGTGGGTAAGACCTTGGTGGAAGCTTCTCCGAGTGAAGGTGAAGTCAAAAGCTGAAGATCCAAGAAGAGTGGGTAATCCCTGCAAGGCTGAAGACTTGTGCTAGAGTGGGTAAGTCCTTGGAGAAGACCAAAGACTTTTGCAAAGTGGGTAAGTCCTTGGTAAGGTTTAAGACTCTTTGTATTGGATAGGTAAGTCTTTTGTTTGGTCATGCATTGTATGTCTTATGAATGAATATAAGAGTGCAATAGTTTGGAAGCCCTAGAGGTTGACCTCTCTAGGCAAGTGGACTGACACACTTCTAGTTTGAAGTGTGGAACCACTCTAAATAGCTTGTCTGATTGGTGCATGTTCAATCTCTCTCTCCCTTGCTATGTATGTTTTAGTTGCACTCAAATTACCTATTTAGCAACCTTATCTTGTCATATATCTTGAAGGTTTAATGAGTTTTTGTTTAAGTGCTTTCAGCTCTATTCACCCCCCCTCTAGAGCATCTAATCACCCATCTAGGATCCAACAATATTTTCAATGATTTCATATTTATGCTAATCTTATCCCATTAGATGCTAGAAGGTCTTAATGCTTCTGATTATGATACATTTATGGTTTCTCACAAATATAAGAATGGAGAATTTCCAGATGAATATACTAAGAGATTAATGGTAAGCTATACATATACTAATACAACATTACCATTATTTTGTTATCTCTCTCACTAAATAATTCTCACATAAACTCATAGGGGGAAGTCAAAGTTGAAGCACACCGAAGAAATGTACAAGATAGTCACAATCCCCTTGATTTTATCCCAGTAGTAAATCATGTATATGGGGATCATCATGGTGGCTATCAAAGGGGCTATGGTCATGGTGTGACAAGACAACTATTAAAAGAGGCCCCTATGATGGAGATAGCTCAGCAAACTTATCAAGACATTGAAAAGAAGCTATATTACTTGCTCGGGCATTAGCTGATATAAAACGAAGGATGGCACATATGACGGGACAGGTTGGAATCCTAAACTATTGAATTTATGCTCTTATCTTCTATTTTGCATTATTTATTGGGAACAACTACATTTTTGCTACTGAATTTATGCTCTTAACATTGGTACATTATGCTGGTAGTGTGTACCATTTACTAAAATCAAACATAAAATTATTTTTATCATTCTAAATTTTTTTATGCATAAATAACAAGGTGGATCTATTTCTTCTCATGCTTGTGGATCTAATAGTGACGATGATGAACCAAGCTCTCATGCAGAACATTCAAACAACAGTGGGATGTGTTCTCACATGCCACACTCTCATCCAAACACTACAAACTAAGATTTGGTCGATTGTGTTTTTGAGCTGTCTTCTAAAAATAAGCATGTTACAGTTAACTTTTTGAAGGAACCTGAATGATGCATGTATACGTCAAAGTTGTGAAATGTGACATTTTGTACATGTTAGTCACAAATATCATACATGTGTAGTTGGAACAAAGAGGTGTTGAGATACAATTGGAACAAGTGTTGGTACATTACTATTTTTGTTAATAGTTATAGACCTTGATTATTGTACAATAGTGTATTATAGTCCATAGAAAACATTATGAAATTATCTTGGTAATAATTATATTTGTTGTTTTATTTTAATTATTTATCACATATTTCTTTTTGGCATTTCTAACATGTGCTAAATGTAGGGAAACAATGGTTCCTCTAAACTAGTTTAGCATTCAAGAAGCAGTGGCCTGACGTAGGCATGTGCATGCATCAGTATAGACTGCCACTTTGAAGAGGTATGGTTGTGACAACTTTTTCCATCTGTGTGGCCTCTTTCCTTTTCTCTTTCTATTTCCTTACAAGTGACAAGATCTTCGTTTATAGCTTTGACCTTAGGCGATATAAGTCTGAAGATCCTTAGGCGTGCAATTTGGATCTTCAGTGCAGGTTCCTTTCTCACCTTCTGATAACAGACCCAAGACTTCAGTTCTGCAGGATCCCTCACAGCCATTTTCTTTAGTAGGTGTATCGTCATAAAATTTTGGTGAATACTCCAACTCTTTACTCCTGGACTATGAGCCAACTAATGAATCAGCTACTGCAGAGCAGACAATGGGCTCGTCAGTTGCAGGCACTCGACCCGCCTCAATCGTACCTACATCTGCGCATCTATCTTCTTCAACTGAGGCATCAGCAGTGCCTCCAGATAGAAGTCCAAAAGTTTTCCCAAAGCTTTGCAAGTCCACAGCGATTTCCTTTTCAGAAGAACCATCTTCATTATCAATAGAATAGTCATATTCCAACTGTTTGGAATCTCCTTGGCCAGTACATGGATTTGTGTCCTCCTTTACAAGGAATTGAGTATCAAGAAAGTTGTTCTCTGCAGCTAATGCAACAGGCCCGTTGATCTCTGCTTTCTCTAAATCAGATGTTTGTTCACCTTCACAATTGTTTGATGGTGCGCCTATACCAATGGGCATTTTCTTTAGCAAATCAAGTTGTTCTTGCAAACAGACAACCTCTCGAGCAACAAGTTTTTGAATTTCCCTTACACTTGGATGCAGAGTCTGCTTCAAAGAGATTAGGTGACATTGAAAGAAGAAGAAAAAAAAGTCAGTTATTGAATGTAAAAAGCTGAAGAGCTATGGTAAAAAATCATGAAAAAGATAGCATCCATGTCAGCAAACAACCAGAAATAAAATATTGTCTAAACAGAAGATTCATTATAGTCTCACCGAGAAACACCATAAAAGAAGAGGAAGATTCCTGATACCGAGGTCGTGGTTCTTAAGGAACATGTGAGTGCTTTCATCATGGTCACATTGCCACCCAAAAGGCAGGATCCGGGCTGCTTCAACATTTCATGTTACATTGGTAAAGTGAAATTCGGCGAAGCACTGTGTGATTCGGGGGCAAGTATAAATATGATGCCTCTCTCTACGTTCAAGAAGCTGGGACTGAAAGAATCAAGGCCAAGCAGTATGACAATTCAGTTGGCGGACAATTCTGTGGTGAAGCCGTACAGTATTTACGAGGATGTGTTGGTTAAAATAGATCGGTTTGTATTTCCAGCAGACTTTGTAGTAATGGAAATGCAGGACGAACAAGGAAATGATTTACTCCTTGGAAGACCCTTCCAAGCTACTGTAGATATGATACTCGAGATGGGAAGAGGCCGTTTGACCTTGGGTATCGCTGATGATCAATTTGAAATGGTTATGCTCTCAAGCACAACACAATCAAAAGCAAAGGAGCAATGCCGCATGGTGAAGCACATTGATCAGAATATTTCTCTCTGTTTAGGGAAGCCGTTTCTAGATATGGCTCATGTAATGAATAAGGTGGATAAGGGGACACTGGCTGTAGACATTATGGAGCAGACCAAAGTTGTTTCTCTTAGCAAGGCTGTGGGTTTTCCGAATGATGAAGAGGAGGACATCCCTCCTTCTACGGAAGATGATGCCATATCAAGTTCTATTCTCGATGCATATCCAGAACTGCCTCTTGAAGCTTGCCTGATCAATATAACACATGATTGGATGAGAAGCAAGTCACTACAAGAATGCGTCAAGATGCTTCAAGTGCTGCCGTGTTTTTATGCTAGGTACTATGAAGATCTTGGGGAACTCCAACCACCGCTTCAGTCATCCTTGATCAGTCCGCCAGAGTTAGACATGAAGCCACTGCCGCCTCACTTGAAATATGCATTTCTAGCCGAGGGTGAAAAGCTACCAGTGATTATTTCGGCATATCTGAGTGCTGAGGAGGAGGATCAACTGATGGTCGTGCTGAAGAACCACCGAGGTGGATTCAGGTGGGCGGTCGCGGACATCAAGGGGATCTCCCCTACATTGTGCCAGCACAAGATCCGGCTCAAGGAAGGAGCCAAACTTGTAATCCAGCTAGAGCGCAGACTAAATCCAAGCATGATGGAGGTTGTCAAGAAGGAGGTGATCAAGCTCCTCTCTGCAGGCATCATTTACGCTATCTCCGACTCAACGTGGGCAAGCCCTAAAAAGGGGGGAATTACTGTTACGCATAATCTGTTAAATGAGCCGGTCACGACCCGTCTAGTAACCGGGTGGCGTGTGTGTATCGATTACCGTAGATTGAACGCTGCTACATTGAAGGATCATTTTCCTCTTCCATTCATTGATCAGATTTTAGAGCGATTAGCAGGTCGATCTCACTTTTGTTTTCTAGATGGTTATTCGGGCTATAATCAGATTTCCATTGATCCTAAGGACCAAGAGAAGTCCACCTTCACTTGTCCTTACGGAACATTTGCATACCCTCGTATGCCCTTTGGTTTGTGTAACACACCGACAACCTTTCAGCGTTGCATGCTTGCCATTTTCTCTGATATGGTTGAGCGTTGTTTGGAGGTTTTCATGGACGATTTTTCCATCCATGGTGCATCTTTTGATGAATGTTTATATAACTTGGATAAAGTTTTACAACAATATGAGGACACACATTTGGTTCTCAACTGGGAAAAATACCATATGATGGTTAGTGAAGGGATTGTTCTTGGACATAAAGTGTCTAGCAAGGGGTTGGAGGTAGATCCGGTTAAAATTGAGGTTATTTCCAAATTACCCCCACCGAACTTGGTTAAAGGGGTATGGAGTTTTCTCGGTCATGCAGGATTTTACCGCCGCTTTATAAAAGATTTCTCAAAAATCACTAAACCATTATCTGAGCTGTTGAGATAAAATCATGTGTGATTCATCTTTGGATACTTCAGTTCATTACAAAAAGTTATATCATATGTATATGTAGGTTGCTAAATGGGCTTCATTGACTGAAGAATCATATTCACTTACTTTAGAATGTCATGAAAATTTACTTTATGCTATAGTTTGTTGACTGAAACTCTTTTCTATTGATATCGTAAGAGGGAATCTGATCTATTGCTTCCAACAATGGAATGTTGACAGAAAGCTTCCTAAAGCTATCTAGGAACTTCTTGAACTGAGCATCCACTTTCTTGGCTTTCACGCTATTTGGATATGGGACTGGGACAGTCTGTGCCCTTTGATGTGGCGGTACATATGGTGTCCTCTTCTACGTCTCCTCCTCAACAACTGGTTCTGCTGTGACATCTTCTACCACATCCTCTACCAGCTCTGTGATCGGAGTTGGAACCTCCTCAGTGGCCTCACCTGTGGTTTCTGGCTGGGGTGTGCTCGGTTCATCGGCCCTGGGGTTTAAAATCTTCTTACCACTCCGTAGCAAGATTGCCTTAGCTTGTTGGTTTCCTCCTGGAATGTTTGTATTTCCGAGAAAACCTTGTTGCGCTGGCTTCTTCAGATTTGCTATCTCAACTGCCATCTACGCTAAAGATGTCTCAATAGTCCTCATCTGAGCCCCGTGACTTTGTAAGGTCTGCCCAAATTGATTCATAAATTTTCCTTGTTGCTTAATCTGCTGGCCAAATGTGCTCATGGGTTCTTGATTCTGCTTGATTACTTGGTTGAGCAACTCATTGCTCTTATCCTCTGGCGATGGTTGGGGTTTTGCGTCAGGGTCCTGCAAGAAATTATTTGGGTCTTTCCATGAAAATTTCTTTTCTTTCCTCCAAGAATAGTCGTTGTTTCTGTACCCTTGCTGCTGGCGCATAAATTTCACTTGAGCTTCATCCTCAGATTTTGCGTCTTCTTTTGCAAGTAGTTTCTTGGCTAGAAGGTCCATCTTATCGTTCATCTCCTTGATGACCTTTGACTCACCTGCAGCTCGAACCTGCTCCACTGCGTCTCTGTCACCCCAAGATTGCTTTTTGGCCATATTCTTCAAAATTTCCCAACACCTTGTGCATGTGTTGTTTAGGAAGAACCCCAAACCTGTGGAATCTAGGTTACTTCTATCATGCTCAGAAAGAGCAAAATAGAAAATCTTAACTTGTTTCTCCTTGTCAAGACCATGATGTGGGCACCTCCTCAGCATTATCTGGAAACGTTCCCAGGTCTCAGAATAAGTCTCCCCGGCTTTCTGGCTGAAATTATGAATCTTCCGTACCAGATCGTTGGTCTTCTTGGGTGGAAAGAACCTCTCGAAGAAAACTTCAACCATGTGGTTCCAAGATTCCACATACTCGTCGTATAATCTTTAGGTCGATTTGGAATGTTGTTCTCCTCATCGTATGGTCCCAACAGTGGAACCTCTGGTGATAGATGTGTGTAGTCTGTGCTACGCGTCCTCACCATGCACTAGTACCTGCAAAATAATAATTTAGGTTCAGTACTGTGCTAGACGATTTCTAAATGTGAAAGATAAACTATGAATTTCAAAAATGATAATAAAATAATAAAATAATTGCAGCACTCGTAGTGCCAACGATTTGCCGTGTCCCCGGCAACGGCGCAAAAAACTTGACACGATTTTACCGTGTATATAACGCAAGTGCACGCATCAATGTAGTATAGGCCCTTGTGAGGCCCGAGTCAAACTCAGGGACACTAAATTATCAGTAGACTACTAATAACTACTCGCAATCAGCTAGACCATTAAAAGGTTATGAGAAGTGTTGTAAAATAAAAGAAAATAAAATGAAACAGAGCAATCAATTAAGTGTTTAGTTTAATCAATTCAAATGGAGATCTTTAGGATTGTGGTTTCACCACGGGTTGTCATTGTATGAATTTCCACATAGTTAATCAGATTCATCTCTCAATCCGGGTAGTGGCCTGTAGTCAGAATTGTTCACTGTCGTGATATAATTCACTACCTAAGTCTAGGTCGGTTCCACCTTCGTAGTAACCTATACCCTAAACTAGGTGCATTAGAATCGACCTCTGGGTTTCCACCATTAACTGTACATCACCTTGTTCAAGGATTTGTTAATTAATGTGAATTTCGTCTCTTTTCAACCGTTAATTCTTCTTTCAAAGTAATTAAAGGCATTAGTTTATCATTATGGTGATCAAGCATACTAATATAATTGAGAAAACAAAATCATACCACGGATTTAAGAGACAAATTATGAATTACTATGATAAAAATGTCATACAATGCTTCCCCGGGCTACTCCCGGTCCTAAAGATAAAGGGGATTAGCCCCACATATTCATCTCAGAGCAAGACATGATTGAAGAAAGGGGAAACATGGATAAAAACGTGGATAAAGTGATGAAATCCCTAAACGAAGAAGATCTAATCGTTCCTCGGCGTAGAGTGTGCGATCTACAACCTTTCGGCGGTGGAAAACGTCTTCTTCGGCTTCCGGAACGGTCGGGGCGTGCTTCTGAGCTCCGTTCTTCTCTCCTCCGCCTTCTCGGGATGTGTGTAGCGGCTAATGATGTGATCGATCACTCCTGGCCACCGTCATTAGGTATTAACACTAAGTTAGGTCGCCAAAATATCACAGCCGTTGGATTTGGGTTGATCTGAAGCAAACTCTGATCTGACTGTGTCGATACCATCGACGCGGGTCGATGGTATCGACCCCTCGCGATATCGGCAAGTCTTCTTTCTTTTCTATCATCCCACATGATGCTGACTCGATACCATCGATGCGGCTCGATGGTATCGACACCCTTAGGTGCCAGTTTTATCCCTTTTCCGTCGTTAAAGCTATAAGTGTCGATCGTATCGACTTTGGTGTTGATAGTATCAACTGGCTAGTTGCTGGAAACCTGATGGTAACTCACTACCATCGACTTCCCAGTCGATGGTATCGACTCTGTGATGCTCCTTGCGGCTGCCTGCCTGAGGCTGTGTCGATAGTATCGAATGATGTCGATAGTATCAACAGCTGCAGATATGTGTTTTGCCTGAAATTGCACAACAAAACCAAATCAGCCGAGATAAAACCTATAATTATAATCATTTATGCTCAAAATGATAAAATAAGAGAGATTTGATACTGAGAAGGATCATAGACTAAAGTAAGTGAATTATGCAATATTAACCACCAAACTGACCAATAAACACATAAAATGCAAGTAAAACAAGTCTATAAATGCGACTCAAAATCATCACATCAATTTGCTAATGAGTTATATCCTTTCATGCTTCTAAATTGCACATCTCTTTGTTTGGCTATATCTCTATATCTATTCATAGCTTGCTTTATCTTGTGTATCTCTTGGTATCTTTGCTATGATCTAGATCCTACTAGTAGTCCTAACTTGTGATATCGTCTACTAGTAGTTCATATACATGTAGTTCTAGCCTTGTTCATCAAGTGGTATTCTACTATATGCTATGCTTGTATCTTGTTTCATACTTGTTCAAGCTTGTTCCTTGAATTGCATATCTACTATTTTGAGTTGCTTGCATAACATTGTGATGTAGGATACATAGAGCTACATTGTATATAGAAAGTGGAGCATTTTTGGATTTCATACAACTTTTGCTCCAGTTTTAATTTTTGGTGCAAGACTAGTATTTTTATGCAGAAACTTCCTTCTGAGCAAGGCTCATGGCTAGACCATGAGCCCTGACACTTTTTGGGCAATTTCCGTCATCTTGAGGGTCAAAATTGCGATTTATTGTTTTTTTTGCAACACTTTATCTTGCTTTTTTGGTTGTTCAAGTGCATGCTTTAACTTGCTTTTCTTTCTATGCTTGGACAAGCCCCTAGTTGTGCTCTTCTACTCTCCTTTTATAACTTTTGCTATCTCCTTTCTCCTAATAAGTGGTGTTTCTTATTTCTTCATACCCCCACTTTTTGAAATGACAAAGGGGGAGAAAGATATGTCTTCTTTTGACAGAATAGGGAGAAGACATGTCTTACATGAAGAAGAGAAGTATGTCCATGTAAGGGGGAGAAGGTAAAGGGGAGAAGACATATATGTGTAGAACATATATGAGTAGAAGACGTAGTATTCTATAAATTTTATGAAAGCTAACCATGTAGGAGAAATAGTATCAATTGAGGCAGAGTATGAGAACTCCACTAGTATCAATTGAGGGGAAGCATATGAACTCAATTCTATTGAAACCCCTAGGTTTCTCCAATGGTATGATTTTGCTTAAATGCTTTAAATACATTTATGGAATGGTTTGTCATCTTCAAAAAGGTGGAGAATGTTGACTCAAGGTATAAATTGACTAAACCCTTGTTTTGATGATGACTAAACCATTCCACTTATTTGTGTCTAATGTCTCTACTTGAGTGATTTCAGATTAGGTATAGACACACTCCAAATCCCCTAACGTGTGCATCTCGACTTGGAGAAAAGACAAATCAAAGTCAATACAAGTGCACGTTTCTGGAATGTGATGTAAATCCATTAGAATCATGTTGTAAATCACTTGTAAAGATTGTATGACTTGTAATTAAGCTTAGAAAAAATCAGGAGCACTTAGATCGAATATTTAAGCACTCAAAAGACATTTTCTGAAATTCACATCAGGGTGTTCATCGGTCGAGTTGCAAACTCAACTGATCCTGATTGGATCTTGAAAATGACTATTGATCGGTCGAGTTTACACTTCACAGAACTCGATCAATCCCTCTACTGACCAAAACTAATTTAAGTGAATTGGTCGAGTTACCCCAGGACAAACTCGACCGATGGCCTAAATTGGTTTTTGTCTTTTAGTGGGATCGGTCGAGTTACCTTTATAGAAACTTGACCGGTTGCACTGTACGAAAAAGTGCAGAATAGTGTTTTTAGCCATTGTGGAGTTGCAACAGGTGTAAATATGTCCGTTGCAAGCCACAAAATGGCTAGTTTTTGTTCTTAAGTGTTCCCAAAGGCTAAGAGGCATCCCCAGCTATAAATAGGACCCCTTGGGCTTCATTCTAAGGTTGAGCATTCAATTCAAAACTATATGTGAGGTTCCTATTCTATAGTTGAATGCTTCCTACAACCTCCTCTCTCTCTCTCTAAGCTTAATCACTTGCTACATTTGTTAGAGTGAGTAGGAAATCTATAATAGAGCTAGTCCTACATGTATATCTTGTGAGGCTCTCACTTCCACCACCTCCCTATCTCTCTTTTCAACCATGAAGATGAAGGTTCTCTCTCTTGGCTAAGAGAGGTGAAGAAGAACAAGGGAATGCATCCCTTGGTGAAGATTAAGGCTAAAGACTTGGAGCAAGAGTGGGTAAGACCTTGGTAGAGGCAGAAGACTCCTTGCTCAAGTGGGTAAGTCCTTGGTGGAAGCTTCTCTGAGTGAAGGTGAAGTCAAAGGCTGAAGATCAAAGAAGAGTGGGTAATCCGTGCAAGGCGGAAGACTTGTGCAAGACTGGGTAAGTCCTTGGTGAAGGCTGAAGACTTATTGCAAAGTGGGTAAGTCCTTGGTAAGGTTGAAGAATCTTTGTATTGAATAGGTAAGTCCTTTGGTTGGTCATGTATTGTAAGTCTTATGAATGAATATAAGAGTGTAATGGTTAAGAAATCCTAGAGGTTGACCTCTCTAGGTAGTGGACTGACTCACTTCTAGTTTGAAGTGTGGAACCACTCTACATAGATTGTCACTTGGTGTATGTCCAATCTCTCTCTCCCTTGTTATGCATGTTTTAGTTTCACTCAAACTTCCTATTTAGCAACCTTATCTTGTGATATATCTTGAAGGTATAATGAATTTTGTTTAAGTGCATTAAGCTCTATTCACCCCCCCTCTAGAGCATCCAATCACGCATCTAGGATCCAACAAGGAGTTGTTCCCC
Organism: Alisma plantago-aquatica; assembly: GCA_963693085.1. Lineage (NCBI taxonomy): Eukaryota > Viridiplantae > Streptophyta > Magnoliopsida > Alismatales > Alismataceae > Alisma > Alisma plantago-aquatica. The sequence goes on from OY856410.1 coordinate 577,000,078, forward strand.
CACAGGGTGAGTTGGTCCCCCGACCAACCCGCATTCAACACCCATCCTTGGAGATAAGGAAGCTCTATGAGGAGTTGCAGACAAGGCAAGTCATCCCGATGAGATATGGCGATCGCACATTGATCGAGATGGTGGGTTTTATGGACAACATGTGTTGGGTATGTCAGCAGCAAGAAATGGAGGGAGATAATCCTTTCTTCAGTAAATGGCAGACCTACCCAGATCTTGTTTTAGAGTTCTTGGCGTCGCTTGACATTATCGTTGCCCCCGAGCAGTAGATAGGAGGTGAATGGCGGGAAGGCAAGGTCAACTTCTACCTCTTTAACAACAGCTACTCCCTCACGCTAAGAGATTTCAATCATATCTTCAACTGGGCTCATGTCCGAGAATGCTCGACGCCATCAGACTTCGACTTCGACTTGACCTGGGAGTAGCTGACTGAGGTGTCGGCGGGATTCCTTATCAACTGGCACATCAGTTCTGTGACTGATATTGAGCATCCTTTTGCTTGTATACTTCACCGTCTCTGTGTCAACACTATCTTCGCTTGATCCGGTCAAGCTCAAGGGAAGGTCCAGAAGTAGGACCTCTACATTCTCTACCGGTTACTGGAAGGGGAGACGGTTAATTTTGAAGCTTTTCTGTTGCTCCATATGATTTCTGTAAGGCTCAATGTAACAAGGAAGGCACTGATCTTATTTGGGGGTCTCATCACCCCTATGGCTCTCCACCTATGTCTTGATCTATCCACCCTCGAGCCATTAGAGGATACAACAAAACTGGACCTCCTTCACTTCTGCAAAGCGCATCTTCTCCGGTACCACCACAATATACTCTATATGTATTGCACCCGCTGAGGCATATTTCAGGAGCAGAGGCTCCCCGACCCTGTCTTCAACCTACGTGGGGTGGAACATCTCAGGTGGCCGCTGGATGAGGGAGAAGCTAAAGATCCACCAAGGGCAGCATCTCAGGGTGACAACGAGGAGCACGATGGTGACAGCAATGATGAAGTTGAGGAGGTGGAGCCTACCATCCCCATGACCAGGAGAGCGGTCCCACCCAAAAGGGACTGCACATATGCTGCCTCAACTTCCTAGACCTGACCACCTTCCCAAGAGGAGAAGGACCAGTACATGGCAGGTGTGTATACAATGTTGTAGGAGATCCAGACTGGACAACAACAGCATCAGATGACGCTGGCAGGCATGCAAGATATCCAAGGAAGGTTGTACCAGATCCAACAAGTGATCTACGAGAATGAATGTCTTCTCTTAGCCAACCAAGAGAATGTTTACATGTGCCTGCAGCAGATGGAACAATACCAGCAGCCTTTCTTCGACAACTACTAGAACCGTGGATACTTCGGGGAGTACCCGCAGTCACCACCTATGCCGCCTACAGACCTCTAATTTCAGGGTATGTTCCCTCCACATGACCCCAACATGCCACCTCCACCATTCTGAGCCATGGTACCACTGTTCCACCTCTTGGGTGCAAGTATTGACTATGCAAACATAGTCATATTCAAGCTTGGGGTGCTGGAATAGTATTCTATCTTTTTTAATCTTTAGTTGTTTGTTTTATTTTTAGTTGTGTAAGTATAGGATCCACGTCTATCTAGTGTAATTGTGGAGTAGTAAATGCATGGTTTTATTCTCGAATAGATTGTACTCTCTGGGTTTTTGCATGAAAATGGTCATATCCTTAAAAGCTTAAATTGCAAAATATTTCTATAACACCACTTGAGGAAGTGTTTGGATTAGTCAACATTAGGACTTAAGACATACAAGAACGTCTGAATCAACTTGGGAATGTGAATGATGAAGATGTTGAGCCTAAACTGACCAAACCATAATGAGATCTTAAATGAAAATACAAGAAAGAAACCTTTAGATCACCTTGAACACAGGTCATTTAAGAGGTACACATCATAATATAATGAAAGGCATTGTCTCTTATTTGTGTGATTCCATTTCCTTTCCATTCATTTTTTACTTACCACCTCAAAAATTCATGAGTACTCCAAGATATTTTCCTTTATTGCATTGCATGGCACAATAGGAACATATTAGTTAGTTTGCTTGCATTGAAAAAAAGAGAGCAAAAACATTGCATTTGTATGCATCAACTTTAGTGCATACCATCTTAATCTGCATAACACAGTTCATATAGTTGCATACATTTCAACATTGCATGCATATTTTCCAAAAAATGTGGATTTTAATGTCGAGTTATAAAGCTAAAAGTGCAGGGATACACCTCCAAGAAAATAAGAAAAGAAAAAAAAGGAAAAGAATTATAAAGGCAAGAAGCATAAAACTTAGCCTTTCGAAAAAACAAGAATTTTTTTTAAGAAACAAGGAGAAGAGTGCATCCATCATGTTCATTTTAGTTAAGATTTAATCCACATGTGCATTCTTCTGAGTTGTCAAATAGAATCATCTCGTTCATACATGCATCATCTCATAAAAGAAAGAAAAAAAATAGGCATTAGGATTCATTCATGGCATTCTTTTCATCCATTTAGGTTCACTTTTCTCTATGCATGAATAGGTTGGATGTACTTATGAATTTTTCATTTGCTACCCATCTTGAACCATTAATTGCTCTTATTGGTAGGCCACTCTAATTATTTATCTCCTCATTCATGCCTATATGGAGATCTTCTTCCAAATAGTTGGTAGTTAGGGAAGAGCAATTTAGTGTAGGGAATCACACAATGCACCAAGCGAATGTCTCAGTGATTATGATGTTAGCTACTTTCTTGATAGTGTCATTGACTGAAGGTAGACATCTTTTATGGAAGTTTTTGGTCACTTTAGAGCAGTTATCAGTTCAGTGGCCAGTGAAGGTCGGTTTAGGTCTAGAACGGTGGATTTGATCAAGAAAGGAATGTATGTGTTATGTCCTTCCGTTGACTCTTATCAAAAATATGTGAGAGAGTGTTGCTCGAGGATGAGCAACATTTAAGCTTAGGGGAGCTTGATGCATGTGTTTTTAGTCATTATTTCAGGCACATTTTCCTTGATTTCATGTGTAGATTAGTCAATTATTTGATTTATTATGCATGAAATGACTTATACAGCCTGTTTCTATTAAATGCATCAAATTATATGATTTTTACTATTTTATATAATATTTTATGCATCCCCATTGCTTATGACGATTTTGTGTGTTTTCAGGTACAAGTAAGAGCCACAGAGTCGATGATACTGACTTGACAACAGTTGGTGGTACCGACTTTACATAAGATTCCTATCAGAAACTCACCCAGAGTCGGTGCTACCGAAAACTGAAGTCGGTACTACCAATTTAGCATCAGCAAGCCCCGACATAAATTGAGAAAACTCGGTGCTACCAAGTTGATGTTAGAGAGGCAGCTCGAAAACCACAAAACTCGGTGCTATCGAGTCAAGTCGATAGTACCGACGAGATCGGGATCGCGCGACCAAACCTAAGTGACTCGGTACTACTGACTCACCTAGTCGGTACTACCGAGTCTGCCTGATCAGGCCAGCTGTAGATTTATCTCTAATCCAACAGTGGACGTTAATTCGCACCCTAAGTGCCTCCTATGACTTAGGGGGATGAGGGAAAAAGAGAAGGAGAGCCATTTTTTCATCACATGATGACTGAAAAGAGAGAAAATAAAAATGGAGGACTGAAGGCTTTGATCAAGGAGATCCTGGCACCTCTGGAGGATGATTCTGTAGCTGGAAGACATTAGAATGATCACACGGCAGAGGGGATCTTCCAGACAGGCAGAGATTCAGGGGTTATTTTAGTTTCTTCATGTTTCCCACGTTTTCTTCCTTCCTCCCATGTATTCATCGATGAAAACCATGCAAGGCTAAAAGCTTTTGTTTCTTAGGATCTGGGAGTAGCCCGGATATACAATGTGATTCATTTCCATGCATTTATATCAATTTTTATCTCTTTTACTGGATATAAATCTATGAAAGCTTCATGTTGTACTTGTGCTCGATCACTATGAACAGATTGATAGACGCTTAGTCATATCAAGAGAGAGGTCAAGGGTCAGAGAGTGTAGATTTACCCGTCTATTGTGCCCTTTGGGAAAAGTGGAGTGTAAACGGGAGGAGAAACCCAGAGAATGGTTGTAACGCGTCTAACTAACCAACCAATAACTACAAAAGTGGGATTGGCATTAGCTTAGGTAGTGAATTACACTACGGGGGCATGTAATTCTGGTTACAGGCTCCTTATCTAGGGATTGAGATAATAGGTGTTAGTGTGTGTGAGATCGATTATTAGTGTTGTGTGTGGTGAAACCACTATCCTAAAGAATTTACCCCATCTCTGATTAATTCCATCTTTAATTTGCTTTATTTCTATTTTTGTTCTTTTGTTCAACCCAATTCAACCAATTACAACTGGCTTAGCTAACTTGATCGTAGTTAGTAGTCTTCTGGAGAAACACTTCCCCATGTTTGACTCGGGCCTCACAATGCCTTATTACTTCGATATGTTCGCTTGCATACTACGCACAATAAACTTGTGTCAATCTTTTCACAACAAGAGTTGAATATGAGACAATGTTGTTGGATGGAGTCGATCAAAGACTATGACTGCACAATTTATTATCATCTGGGAAAGGTGAATGTCGTGGCAGATGCACTAAGCATGAAGTCTTCATCTTCACCTATGGATAAAGCCCAGTTGAGTTCTTTAATGTGCCACAAGCATGACATGTTGGTATCCTTGTGTCAAATGAATGTCAAATTAGAGGTTTCCTTGTTAGTTGGTTTGTTGGCACATCTACAGGTGAAGCCTATGCTGAGACATCAGATTAGAGAGGCGCAACAGAAGGATATTGTGATTCAGCTGATTCGATCAGAGTTTGACAGTGAGAAGTGTGATGGTTTCCACGAGTCAGAGGATGGGACAGTTTGTTACCATGACATGATAGTGGTTCCTGATGCTAATAACCTAGGGAAGATGGTGCTGGAGGAAGCTCATTCATCCATGTACGTTATGCACCCAGGGAGTACCAAGATGTACCACAATTTGAAGGATATGTATTGGTGGCCAGGCTTGAAGAAAGATGTAGTTGAGTTCGTTGCAAGATGTACGATATGTCAACAAGTCAAAGTTGAGCATCAGAAGCCTATAAGAACATTACAACTGTTACCTATACCTCAATGGAAATGGCATCATGTGACTATGGACTTTGTGGTTAGTTTGCCTAGAATAGCCAAAGGTTATGATTCCATTTGGGATCATTGACAGAATGACCAAGTCAGCACAATTTCCTTCATGTGAAGACAGTGTTCACAGCAGAGAAGCTTGCTCAAGTCTATGTGGATGAGATAGTGTTTGCACGGTGTTCCAACTACTATTATGTTGGATAGAGGTCATTAGTTCACGAGTCGCTTTTGGGAGCGACTGCATACAACTTTGGGTACGCAATTGAACTTTAGCACTGCTTTTCACCTACAGACAGATGGTCAATCTGAAAGGACCATCCAGACCTTGGAGGATTTGTTAAGGGCTTGTGTTCATCAGTTTTCAGGAAGTTGGGGTGTACACCTCAGTTTATTAGATATGACCTACAACAGTAGCTACCAGAGTAGCATTGATATGGCACCTTATGAGGGGTTATATGGGAGACGTTGCAGATTATGGTTGTGTTGGTATGAGACAGGTGAGTATCAACTTCTTGGTCCTAAGCTTATGTAGTAGACGACAGAAAAGATCAAGGTGATACATCAATAATTGAAGGCAACACAAGACAGAGAGAAGTCGTATGTAGATATAATCATTGTAGACCCTTGGAGTTCCAAGTGGGAGACAAGGTATATTTGAAAGTCTCTCCTTGTAAGGGTGTTATGAGGTTTAGAAAGAAGGGTAAGTTGGCTCCCATGTTTATGGGACCTTACCCAGTTGTGGCACATGTTGGGAAGGTGGCTTACCGGTTGGAGTTGCCACCTGGGTTGCACGGGTTGCATCAAGTGTTTCATGTGAGTATGTTAAGAAAGTGTCATCCAGATACAAAGTTGATGTTGCAGCCTATGGAGGTAGAGCTTGATGAGGATAAGACCTATGTGGAAGGTCCGGTGTTGATACTTGATCGAAGAGTGAAGAAGCTGAAGAGGAAGGACCTTGTCCTTGTGAAGATTCTTTGGCATCATCGTGGTGTTGAGGAAGCCATGTGGGAGCTCAAGGAAGAGATGAGGAGGAAGTACCCCTCCCTTTTCTCTTAGGATTTCAGGGGTGAAATACATGTTAGGGGTTTATGGCTTGTAAGGACCCCTAACCCGTGTTTGGGATAACCTTGTTTCTTTTGCTTAAGAATGATGCTTAGCACCTTGCTCTAATCATCTGATATGTAATTCGGGCATGTTGGAAGCTTGACTTTCTTGTTTTGAGCTTGTTTGGTAGATGCTTGTGTTTTGTAGAGTGGTTTTGGTGCAAGTTGCAATTTACCCAGGATAAGGGTTGATATGCAAGTTTTCCACATATAGTGTGTTCCTTCTCTCTCTTGGCATCATCTAGAGGAGAGAGAGATATATGGGCACCTTGTTTGGACCTTGGTTGTGTGGTGACATCCTTGGTGATGTTTTGGGCACATGTTTGAGGTGTGCCTTGCACCTAGAAGTGTTGTCTCGGGCTTGAGAGCCTTAGAGCGGCATTGTATCAGTTTGTGGGTGTCTTGAGTTACACCATATCGGTTTGTGAGTGGCTTGAGTTACACCCTATAGGTTTGAGGGTGTCTTGAGTTACACCATATCACTTTGTGGATGTCTTGAGTTACACACTATCAGTTTGTGGGTGTATTGAGTTACACCCTATCGGTTTGAGGGTGTCTTGAGTTACACCCTATCGGTTTGTGGGTGTCTTAAGTTACATCCTATCAGTTTGTGGGTGTCTTGAGTTACACCCTATCAGTTTGGGGGTGTCTTGAGTTACACCCTATCAGTTTGTAGTATGTGGAGATGTGTATCGGGCATGACCATGATAAGTTACCTAGTGGGCGAGACCTAGATCTTATGACCTTGGTTGCAAGGTGTTGCATGTGGCCTTTCTTTGCGGACAAGTGTCACCTAGGGGTCTAAGGTGGTGACACCTTCCTCTTGATCTCTCTCTCATCCCTCTTGTATATATATACCCCTTTCTCTCCATGCAAGAGAATCCTTTTGGCAATTCTTGTTTACTCTCCTTGGTGGACGACCTTAAGAAGCTAAGGAGCTAAGGGAGTCTCTCTTGGAAGCTTGGTGGATGAGTCCCAAGATTATGGTATTCCCTTCATCTTCTACCTTGGTAAGCCATGGTTCCTAGCTCTCTTTCTCTCCTTTCTTCTTCTCATCCATGGATCTTGGTTATCTTTCTTTCTTCCTCAAAACCTCTTAACCTTGGTTCCATCTTTTTCCTTAGAGGTGTGGTGGTGACCAAGTGTGGGAGATCTTCTTCTACCTTGAGCTCATGAAGCTTGGAGCTTGACCTTGGAGCTTGGTAATGATCTTTGAGGCGGGTTATATAACTCTAAACCCTCTTTGTTATTATGACTCCTTATATGATGTCTTGTTCTTCATCTTTGGTTTGTTATCTCTTGCATACTAGTAGTCTTTCTTAGTAGTTTTGAGTTATATATGGAAGAAAGAGTCTTGCTTATTTGTTGCCTAAGCATTACACTTTCTAGCCTTGCTTTGGATGAGTAACCTTAGGTTGAAGATGACCAGACTTATATGTTGGAAGGTGGCTGTCACGACCTATGATGCCACAGACCGTCACACCTTGTAACAGGTCATCACGACCTTGGTAGACTGTAAGATGACACGTTCTGGGTGATGCTTAGATCGTTATGCCTTGTGAAGCATAGGCTAATATAAGTTGAGAGGGTTATCTCGCCTAGTGACTGTTAGAATGATAGGATGGATAGGTTTCGTTAATGGGTGGCTGTCACGACCTTCGTTGCACAAGCCATCACCCTTTGTGGCAGGTCTTCGTGAATTGGAGATGACGGGGCCGACGTGTGTTAGGAGGTCGAGTCGTTATGGTGATGGATGTGTTTCTTGGAGGACGTTGGCCGTCAGGACTCTGGTCGTCATGCCTTGAGAGGCGTTGATGCCCGACATACACGACTCATGATGCCCGACCAATGTTAACCCTAGCCACCTATCACAACCTGTGACACCTGGTATGCTAACACCTATTATGCCTTGTATGACATTGCCTGATATCCATGTTACCTACCACACCCTCAGCATGTGGAGGCTGATACGCTTCTTGAGAGGGTGTAAACCGATAATCTAAGTGCCCTAAACTGATACACCTCTGAGAAGGTAGCCCGATACCATGTTTCTCATCTAATACATCCTAAACTGATACACATACCTTGATGGGGTTGCCTGACACACTTAGGGATAACTCGATAGTCTATGTTATAACCATAATTGATATCTTTTGATGGTGTTTATGATACACCATGATGATGATAGGGTGACATGATAAGATGTGATGCCCTATGGGGTGGTTGTGTGTATGATAATAAGATTAAGAGCTATGTTTCTATATCTCATAATATACCTTATGATAATGATGGAAGTGATGATTTAAGTGTGGTTCTTGATCTAACCTTGTAAACCCTAATCAAGTAAAGAGAAACCCTAACCCTAAAAAATGTAATGTGATTGACATGAATCTTATGAGATGGTAGTGTTGATGATGTATTATTCTTCTTGTTACAAGTTTCTAACCATGCATGTAACCTTAGTTGATACACATAGCCAGGTATGAACTATGGTGATTATAGTATGTTTCAATAAGCCTTTTGAGGCACATGTGACATGGTAACCCAGAAAGAGGAGGAAAATGGTCTTATGACCTGATGATGGCTTATTGCCTTATACGAGATGATAGTTTTCTCAATGATGAGATGAGGGGTTGTTACCCCAATATATGTAGTCCTTGTGATAAACATATGGTGAGTGACACGTATCAAATAATGTGAGGAGTTCATACCTTACATGATCCAATATACTCTAGTGAAGTGTTATGCCTTATTTTGTAGGGTTTGTTTATGATTGGTACATTATAACTTGATTGATGCTAAAGACACTTAAATTGGTCTAATTAATCGAGTAGAACCTAATAGTGTAGTTTGCCCTATGCCATAGATCCATTCTGTGTCAGCACTTGCTGAATGGTGAAATGAGTTTAACTCAGAGCGCATATTGTTGAATATGCTGGGTGCAAGTTGATGTATCTCTTTGTGTCCACACCTCACAGGATTGGTTGCGGGCCATACCCTGAATAGAGTGCGGCTGCAAGCCGTAGCTCAATATTATGTGATACAAGATTGGCTACGGACCATACCCTAATTAGAGTGCGACTGCGGGACATAACTCACTAGCTCCATGAGATGTACCAAGGCAGGCTAGATATGTACAGCTGGACTATATGTCACTGACAACACTATGACTTATCAAGTGGTCGGTGGGATTTGGGAGGTACAACTCAAACCCTTTGGGCATAATAAAATGTGTAATCAGCCGTGTAGTATAATTATATAGGATCAAATACAGAAACATTTGATGAGGCCTTTCTTGATCTTTATACAATGTTGTTGATAGGAAATATACATGTTCTCCATATTCTCTTTAAATTATTAAGATATTTTATAATTCAACAGTAATTGTTCTTCCTGTTAATAATCATTACCTACTTCACATAGTTGTAACTATTCTGCTACTTTATTTATCTTATCTATGATAATAATAGAGTTGGTGGGGAGTTATATCTCCCGCTGAGATTTGGAATCTCACCCCGTCGGTTTCCCACACCCTTTTTAAGTGGACGAGCACGAAGAGGTAGAGATCGTGCAGTGAAGGTTGAGCAGCAGCAAGAGGAGCAGTAGCTGACAAGGTTGAAAGTGTTGTTGGATGTCTTTTGTTGATAGAATCCTATAGTCATCCATGTACACTCGGGTCCTTGGGGATGTTTTGTAGACTCTTTATGGATGTGCTTCTGATAAGTGTTCGCCTTGTGTGCCATTTTTGTATCCAGCAGTGATGGATAAATGTATATATGTTCTGGAACAGGTTCTCTGGTAACAAGTTGATGGTATAGATAGTAAGTGCTTTGAGGCATGAAAGCACCTTTATGTAGAAGTTCTTATTATTTGCCATTTTTATGAAATGGTAATCTGTTCGTTAATGTTTCTTCTACAATTATGTTTTGAGTAATGTTGCTTTATGTGGCGTGAGGCGTCACACTCAAGTAGTTCAGATTATAGTCCAAGGATGATAGAAATATTGTTGAAATGCACATGGTTGTTCATGAATTGTGGCTTCCAATCCACCAGATCCTCCATGTTCTTCCACTCAAGACTAGACAAAGATGCACATACTGCCCTTTTTCCACTAAGCGTGTCAATGACTACATTTGCCTTACCTAGATGGTAGGCAATGGTGAAATTGTAGTTTTTTAGATAATCAATCCATCGAGTTGACGTAGGTTCAGGTCTTTCTGGGTTAGGATATGCTTCAAGCTTTTGTGATTAGTGAAGATATCAAATGTTGACTCGTATAGATAGTGCCTCCAGATTTTGAGAGCATGTATTATTGTATCCAATTCCAAACCATGGGTGGGGTAATCAAGTTCATTCGGTTTTAGCTACCTAGATGCAAAATCAACTACCTTCTTATCCTACTCCAGAACATAGTCTAACCCATTCCTCAAAGCATTAGTGAAAATCACAAACCCTTCATTGCAAGAGGGTAGAGTCAGAAAATGTGTTGATGTCAATTTCTGCTTTAGCTCTTCAAAATTGAACTCACAAGCAGTTGACCATATAAAATGGTCATTATTCTGGCTAAGATTAGTAAGAGGAAGTGCAACTTTAGAAAAATCAGGGATGAAGCAACGATAAGATCCGAATAGGTCCAAGAAACTCTAGCTTTATTAAGGATTCCGGGGAGGTTACCAGTCAAGAACAACTGACAACTTTGCATGATCAACATATATACTACCCCCATAAATGACATGACCAAGGAACATAACTTTATCAATCCAAACCTCACATTTTGACAATTTATCATAGAAATCTGAGCTCGAAGGACTTCTAGAACTACCTTTTAAGTGCTCATGATGTTTCTCTATAGAATCAGAATGGATCATAATATAATTGATTAAAGTAAGCACAAACTCATCAAGATAGGGTTAAAAGACTTTGTTTATAAGATTCATGAATACGGTAGGTGCATTAGTTAACTTGAATGACATCATTAGAAATTCATAATGCCCATAATGAGTCTGGAATGAAGTTTTGGGAACATCAGAATCTTTGACCTTAAGTTGGTGATCTCCATAATGAAGATCAATTTTTAAGAAGACCTTAGCAGTGCCAAGTTGATCAAAGAGGCCATCAATGCGGTGAAGTGAATACTTATTTTTAATAGTGGCTTGGTTCAACATGAGGTAGTCAATACACATGTGCATAGAACCATCTTTCCTCTTTATAAAGAGAACATGCACACCCCAAGGGGAAACACTAGGACGGATGAAGCCTTTATCAAGAAGTTATTGAAATTGCTTCTATAGCTACAAAATCTCAACAAGATCCATCTTAAATGGGGCCCTAGAAATCAAAATGGATGATCTATAGAGAACTCAATGTATCGATCAGGAGGCAGCCTAGGAAGCTCCTCCAGAAATATGTCAAGAAAATCACATACCACTGCCAGTTTTTCTATGGGTTTGGTACTACCACTGGTCTCTGAGACTAATGTGAGGAAGACTTTACAACCTTTAGAAATAAGTATTTAGCTTTAAGAGAGGATATTATAATATTATCACATAATTCGCTTCCAATTAGGTGGAGAGATGACTACCCTCTTGTAACATCCCAATTTGAGAATAAAATAAGTTCATGGTCTTTAGTGCAAAATTTCAACTTTTCTTTTTAAAATATTATTCATTGATGCAAGTTACCTAAATATAATGAGCTATTCCATCATACCTCAAATTTTGATTCAAAATAGAACTCACTAAGGAAAAGATAATTCATTTTAATTCATACACATAGAGATAATGACCTTTATGAGATTGACAGATAAAAGGTTATCAAAACCTAAATCTAATCATACAAGAAGATTCTAGACCATATAATTGACCTACGGTTCAATTTTGAGGTAACTTTTGACTTCATTTGACCCCTAACTTATTTAGAGAAGATTTTATATAGTTGATAATTAAGATTAATAAATCATATAAAAATTTCATGTAACCATGACTAAAGTCCCACTTTTATCACCAAGTCACGTGCCTTCATCTCTCCTTACAGGATCGGATTTGGACTTGGAGTCAACTGCACGCTAGGAAGACTTCCCCTTCGCCCGAGTCCAGGTATGTGTGGACTCCAAAGTAATATGATACCCTTGCCTCCCTTATCTCTTTCTCCAATTTATCTCACTCCAATTTGAGGGTTCCTCCGCATCCCCTCATCCTCTCATGCTCAGAGATCCCAACTTGTGTGGAATTTCTTCCCCTATCTAAGAAACACCCTTTAGGGCTAGGACTCCCATTGCCATTGGAAATCACTGCCGCCACCCTAGTGCATACTTCTCCTATATAAAGGCCCAAAATCGATTGCCAGACTGGATGCAACCTTCCTCCTCACTCAATTTGATCTCTTACACCCCAAGCTGCCTCAACCTACTCAAGTTGTTTCCCATGACCACCTCATCTTTGCAACCCACATCTGCCTCCCTCAACATGGTCGCTACTTGGGTAAGCATCTGAGGACATCTACCTTTACTTCCCTATAGTTTTTACACCCTAGTTTGCCTCGGGTTGTCGTTCCCTATAGCCCAGTTCAAGATCATAGTTGTTGAGTTACCACCATGGCTTTCTGATGCCCCTCCATCCACTGAAACAAACCCGTTGGATTCTCCTTCACCTACAGATCATTTTCCGAGCATTTGTTTATGCCTTTCCAGCGTGAACCTAGGACTTCGAGTTCCACCCTTTCCCCCTCTTTCTTGTCGCTTCAATGACCTATTCTAGGGCCATGAAGGTCCTTTCATGCCCACGAGAATAGATCTTGTGTTTTTTATATCCCACAAACCATATATTATAGTTTTGAACTTCAATCCTTCCCATTCTTGTCGAATCTATGTTTCCCATGTTCCACCTCCCACCAACCAAGGCAGAGGTCAGATTATGACATTCTGGTCACCATAGGACCTGAGGCATATGTTCCTGCAACCAGCACACTTCAGAGATCTCAGCATTAGTTTACTCTATTGTCGAATTCACCTAGTTTTGCTTTGTGGATCACAGATTCACGACCTGGTTCTCTGATCTTTGCACTTAGTTGAGCAAGAAGAAGCTAGGGAATGAAATCCCCATGCCATCCACGATATCAAAATCAAACAATGAAATTCACATGGGTACTTTTGTCCTTCCACATCTGTGGCATCCAACTTATAAAAATAGAATTTACTTAAGCGGAAGCGAATCATTTGCAGTGGATTACTGAAAATCACTAAAAATTAAAACTTTTTGCAGCGAGATCCAAACACAGAAAACTCTTACAATAAGAACCATAGTATTACATATACATCCCTATTTGCTGTTACATTCCATGTAACATCTCTTCTCGAGGATTACATACAAACGTTGCTTTACCATACTATACATAAGCAACATAACTTTGAGGCGTTCAAGCCAAAATCTCAAGTCGATGATAAAAGCAGTAACTACTGACTCCGAGGATCTGAGAGTACAGAGATGACACATAGGACTCCCTAATTATACAAAACTTGGCATCCAGTGCCTCCACCTGAGTTATCACTGTTGTCCCTGATACTGCTGCTACTTTTCTCTTGCTATTGGGTTCCTGCTTCTTCTTCTGCGTTTACCCAAAAACATTGGATCCCACGGGGGTGAGACAATTGTAAATTGCCCCAACGGGAGATATAACTCTTCGCCAAAACATTGTTATAGCAATTTATTATAATAAAACTAAGCAAGAGTTCTTTCATATTAACAGCAGTATTACTCATTATATGAACAGAGTAAAGTAATCTCCTTCCCTGAGGAGAGCATTATATCTACTCATGGTAGATTCATAATTCACAGCTCTACTTGCATTGAATGTGAGGAAATATAAATAACATTTATCAACAAGAGATGCATAAAAGAAATGTAACATCAGCCAATGAATTTTCCATATTCAATCCTTAAGCAAACATGCTATACGGTTGATTACATTTTACAATCACGCTTATGCCCTGAGGAGATGAGGTATACCGCTCATACTCCAACCGACCATTGCGAAGTCGAAATCGGTGCCATACAAGGTCAATGGTAGAGCCGGCTACCAAGACCTCAATTATCTCAATCAGTATGAGATTAAATGTAGGACATCTTGTGTCTCTGCTAAACAGCTTTCTAGGGTATACTGGCAACTTCGCTATTAGAGTTACAGTGGCATGCTGCACTCTCTATGCAATCGTGAGATTTCTTTTTTATCTCCATCGATCTAGCATTAATATTATTGGGAGATGTGTACTGCATCTGTCCCAATCATCGAGAGATTCATGGTACATCTATCCTGGTACAATAATGAAGGATTGAGAGGTTTAATGTTTACCTTTCCTCAAATCCCTCATTAGGACGTCAGGATACATTCGCCCATTGCCCCCACATATTCAAAATATGCATTCCAGGTTTTGCCGCGGAGCACCCGTTTCACCATCCAGCAAGTTCTGACACTGATGGTTATATGTCCAGGGCTCTATATGATATGATTTCACTTGATTAATTAAGTACATTAGCATATTATTTTAGCATCAGTCAAGTTCTCAAACATAACTTATTCAGACAAGTGCTTTAAAGAAATATGTACTATTTCATCAATCACTTCTCAGTCTTTATAAGACATTGGGATCTTAGTACCTCATTTCATTTCTTTGAAAGTTCACATCTCTCAATAACATCATTATCATACTTATCATGTCTGGTATTCATACCCTCAATTCATCACTATCACTGTTACCACTTGTTAGGTAACTATTACCTTCAGGTCCTCAGACAGAGGTGTACATAGTACTTGTTACACAAGTATCTTACATGGCTCACAAGGCCTTAAGTATTTTATCACCTTTTACTGGGCAACAGTTCATTCATGGAACTCATAAGGTCCATACACATTTTGTTACTTTTACAAACCAACAACAACATTAGGCACATAAGGCCATTCAACATATTTATTATATGAATGGCATAGCCCAAATCTGGCTATGTTCATCATCTCATGATGTCTACATGATTAATAGACATGATAACAATCATGTAAGTCATTTGTCACATCATATGAAACATCAGTAACACCACCATCCTTTATCAGGATTAGAGTTATCTGTCAATTAGGGCTTTCCATTCCCTTTACCCAAAATTAGGGTTAGTGTTTCCCATCTTACATTAATTAGGGTTTCAAGCTCACATTATTAGTTCAACCCTAATATATTGCTCCACACTTCTGGGAGTATTGAAAGATATCATAAGTATTTGCTTATGATCACTATTATCATCATATATCATTAATGATCATCAATTCAAGGCATGAGTTCATTTCTCATCCTTGTCATGGTATGATTACATCATACTCATTGATTTGGCTTACCCCATTCTCAAGGTATATTAGTCAACATTTATCAAAGTACATTGAGTTCATTACATCCTTATTGTAACCATTACATATCACACACTCCATGTGTTTCTTATTCAAGAATATTGGATTAGGGGTTCATCAAGGAATGTCTATCCTGAAATGTTGAATGTGATATCTATCATGTCATGATGTATCACTTTCTTCTTATATCCTTCTTACTTAAATAATTCAGCTATCTCTGTATTAAGGTATTTCCCTTCTTAATACTTTACCCACTAACTTGTCACTTTCATCATATAGTACATAGGTCACATATTAGAATTTTCCAACCATCTTTAGTGATATGGACTTATCCCATGATTAGGCATTGCTGATATAGAATAAATCATTATCAACTATGTTAGGTATTTCAACTCTTAGGATGGTATCCACATCATTATTTAGTATAGCATACATCATTCCTAAGAGTTTCATGTTCTAATCATTGTAAGGTGTACAGGTTGTTACACATGTATAGAGTTGATTGTACAAAGATCTAGGCATCATCTTGTCTCTTAGCCCCTTATTCATTAAAATATCCACATTACCATTCATATGGTTCATAAACCTTACCCTTCATGTTTATAACATTTTCATCTTATTTAATTATATTAGCTACACCCCTATTTGGTGTACTGGCTATTAAACCATCACTAGGGTTTCACATATCATAGTATCATTACATGACATCATCCTGGATTGAGTCTTACATCACCTCATTGCATCAGGGTTTTATATAGCATCATTCTAATTTAGGGTTTCATATAGAATCATTCTAATTTAGGGTTTCTCATTCCATAACCCACAATTAGGATTTACTATTCACATCACATTACCCTAGATTAGGGTTTCCCATAATATCAACCCTAATTAGGGGTTCTCATAACATCACCCTCAATTAGGATTTATCATGGATTCACCCTCAATTAGGGTTTCACATGGAATCACTCTCAATTAGGGTTTATATTCAATAACCCACAATTAGGGTTTACTATTCACATCACTTCACCCTAGATTGGGGTTTCTCATTAAAATACCCCGAATTAGGGTTTCCCATATCATTTCCCTAAATTAGGATCATACTATCATCATGGATTTAGGATTACACCTATCATTGCCCTCAATTAGGGTTAGGATTCATTAGCCTTAATAATTAGGGTTTCATGATCTCACTATAAAGGGTCATACCCTAATTAGACATTCATTCATATTGGAAGTTCACTACTTGATTATCAATCATGTAGGAAATCTTCTCTTTCATCTTTTATAAGATGGTGTTTGCTTCAGCCTTGATTAGACTAAGTCAACTCATTCTTGAAGAAGAATTGACATCATGGGTTATGTCATTATCACCATGATTATTAAGGCTTAATTATTCAAAGGGTACTAATTACCTTACCCCATTAAGATACAATTACTATAATCATCTTTGATTACATCATGTATTAATCAATTAATCAATTTGTCCCTTAACCACTTTAAGTATCCATGCGGCTTTGGTTAATTATCCACCAAATGGTCTTGGCCACTTAGACCCCAAATGGTCTCGACCAAATCAGACCTCAAACACTCTTGCTCAATCAACCTCCAAACGGTCTTAGTTACATACTTGAAACCGTTTAGTAAAGTTGGGGTTGAAACCGTTTGCCCAAATGAACCCTTGAGATCATTTGCTAAAGGTGCACACTTGAAACCGTTTGCTAAAGGTGGTCACTTGAAACCGTTTACTAAAGGTGACCCTTAAGATCGTTTGCTAAAGGTGACCCTCAAGATAGTTTTCTAAAGGTAACCCTCAAGATCGTTTGCTAAAGGTGACCCTCAAGATCGTTTGCTAAAGGTGACCCTCAAGATTGTTTGCTAAAGGTGGATTTTGAAACCGCATGAACTCAACCGGTTTGGGATTGTTTGGTCCCAAATGGTCTTGAGACCGTTTGGTCCAAACCTCTTCAAAACCGCATGGACTAATAATGGTCTCAACCAATCAAATTGAATTAGGGTTTCCAATGTTGATTCCTTCAACCATTGAATTCATGTAACCAATCATCAACTGGACCTATAACCATACTTCAATTGAGTTAATTAGGTCATCTTTCAACTAATTTTACCCTCAATTGACCCTCAATTGGTCATCAATTAGGGTTTGAATCAATTAGATTAGGGTTTGGAATCGATGATCCTTCAACATTAATCAATTTGTAACTAGTTACTTTGAAACCATTGACAATCAACCAAATTGAACATGACCTGACCCCAAACGGTCTTGAGGTCGTTTGGATGACCTCTAAATGGTCTTGAGACCGTTTTACAAAGTCAACATCAAAATCCAAGTCAACCAATTAGGATTTGGTTAATTGGATTGATCACCAAATCAACATTTGATTGCACTTCAACTTAGTACATTTGGATCTTCAAACACCTAACCATACTCAACCCTAGACCTCCAAATGGTCTTGGGTGACCACCAAACGGTCTTGAGACCATTTGGGTGATCCCCAAACGGTTTTGAAACCGTTTGGGTCAATCAACCCAAGTTTCAAACTCAAACAAATAGGAAATCGACACTTAACCCGATTAGGGTTTAGGTGATTGATGGACCTTCAACTCATGAACCAATTGGAACTAATCAATCATAATTGATGGGTCATAAACATATATCATTATTAACAAATCCCCAAACGGTCAACCCTGGTCAACATCACCAAACGGTCTTAAACCGTTTAGCCTCATGCAGTTTGGGTGCAACCGTTTGCCTTCAAACGGTTTGAACTGTTTTCTCCCAAACGGTTTGGGAAACCGTTTGAGCAACTATGAAGACCGTTTAACCTGGGATTTTCTTTGGATAAACATATAAGATGATGTCATCATCTTATTCCTTCGTTCAACCAAGAACAACAACCATTTTTCATGAAAACTTCAGCAATGATTCAAAAGAGTATCAAAAGAAGAAAACTAACCAATGATTATTGAAGAAAAGAGTGCAATAGCAATGATTAAGGGTTTGAGTTATAAAACCCACCTTCAATTGAGCTCCAAATCTCTAAGATCACGGCAAAAATGGTGGATGAAGCTTTTGCAACTCTCCCTAGGCTCGTCCTCAAGCTTTTGGTTGAAAAGATTAGCTAGGGTTGAAGAGGGAGATCGAATTAAGAAGAAATCAATGATTTATTTTCGATTTCCACCATGGAATCAAGGTGCAATGGGTCAAGAACCTTACCAACAGGTTGGGGGTCGTCCTCCAGGTCCTCCCTAGCTCCCTTGGTCGGTTTCCAAGCAAGGAGAAGAAGTGGAAATAGAAAAGCCTTTCATTTGGCTTGAAAAGGGTCTTTTTATAAGAAAATCAATGAGAGAGAGAATACTTTATAAAAGTCTTTTAATTCCAAAATTGTTGCCACCATCTCCCCCTTGGTTTCTTGTATGAAAAGTCATCTCTATCCCCACCGAGCTCCCTTCCATTATCCAAGAATAAAGGGAAAAGAAATTAAGCACCTTAACCCTTATAATAAGAATATCCATTTCTGAGTGGAAATTCTTTTTCTTATAATAATGGTGAGTGGAATTTCACCTCCTTATGATATGCTCGTGCCTTTGAAAGTCTTAATATATTCTACACACACATCTGAATCCAACCATATTAATTTTGGTTGAAGTTCCTTCAATTATTTTATTTATTTTTGGCATTAAATTGAATTAGGGTTTCAATTAGGCTTAAATCTTGATTATTTTAATATCAAGATTCTCTCTCCTCCAACTTAATTCAAATGAGGCTCCCCTCTCATTTTATTTTCTCTACATGGTACCAAGAAATATTAGGGACCTTATTGAAGTGGTAATTTGCATATTAAACCCTAGGTTTTGGGTAAATTGTACTTTACACCAAAACTAGGTTTTAATGCACAAACATTATTTTATCGATTCATTCTAGGTACTCAGGCTTTCATAAGCCATTCCTCTGCATCATCTTCATTCTCATGATGCCAAACTTATTGAGGAGCATGTTATTATGTAACATTTGCAAGTTAACCCCTTAACTTGGGTAATTTGCACATTAGTCCAAAATAAGCAAGCATTGCTTCAACATTATTCAAACAAGACCAAAATTGAAACATAAGTTCCTCATAAGCCTTGATTACTTTTCACAAGATAAAATTAAGGATCTAATTAACTTGCTTAATCAAAACTCCCAGGGTTAAGGCATAACCCAGGTCAGGGATGTTACAACATCCCTTTTTGATTTCTTAAACCGAGCAGATTTATGCAGACCTAAATGACCAATTTGCCCGTGTTACTTTGACTTGAGTGTAACGTGATCCATGGCCTTTCCATCTTTTAAACAGATGGTTTATATCAATTTTAATTCTGATCTAATCAACATCACACATAAGGTTTACTGATTTCTGATTGGTCAACACTATAAAATTCATAGAAAATGAGTTAATAATAGGAAAAAACATATAAATAGTCATTGGAAAGGTATTTCAAAGAGGAACCTGATTTTCTAGCTTTCAAACCCTACTTCTTCCGTCTTTGAGAATGTTTCCTTAAAACACTCAAATTAGGGGTTAGGATGTTATTTAAGGTGAAGATTAATGTAAACCATGTTAATTTCAAGACACTAAGGGTGGAATCAGGTCCAGGGAGACTACATTAGGATTTGCATTCTATAGGTAAGAGGGTCATGCCACTATGCATATGTACTTTGGATGAATTGCATGTTACATATGATTAAGAATGTGTTTTATATTTCAAGTTAATAAATGAAATTAAGATAATGATGATGTTTCAGATTATATTGTTGCATGTTGTTTGCTATATCCATAAAGTCTACAGTTATCACAGATGCTCATTAGTTTAATGTTATGATCATGCAATGATTGAGAAATTGAAGAAAGAATCATGAAAATCATGTAATGTTGATATCAAGATTAAGAGGGAGAAATCCCATGACGATTAAGATAATGCACTTAAGTTGTGAATTGTTCCTCTTGATCTTATTTTGTATTTATGGCATTGATGAGCACTTTGGTGCAACTAAGATGAGCCTTAACCGGCCTGATGAGCACTTTGGTTCAAATTATTGGATGAGGACAATTTACATTGATGGCAAGATAAGAACGATGATGTCAATGTTTAAGATAAGAGAATTAAGTAAATTATTATATGCTTCTCGTAGTGATAGACCTTTATGGTCATTATGGGCTTCTTAGCAATGATGGCCTTTCTGAGCATGATGTGCCCCACGTGGGTAGTGATGGAGAGAATGCATGTATTAATGTTTCTTAATTCATTGATGTAATGAAAGTTAATGTGTAATGATAATCCTTGAAGTTAATTCATGTCAAGTTTATTTCAGTTCAAATATATGCTTACTTTTCAGTTCCTATAAAATGCACAGCGACGCTTACTTACGTTGTTGCTTTGTTTTGCATGGTTGTGGGATGAAATGTCCCTAGATCAAGGAGCAAGAGAGAATTGAAGTGAGCCCTTCAAGTGTAGCTGACATCAAGGAGACTTTAGCTTGGTGGGGTGCCATCTACCATTCAATAGATTTTCCAGTCTAGTTTCTATTCCATGTTTTATATTAGATTTGCTAGCCTACATGTATTAGGTTTGAGATTAACATAATACAGTTTATGTTTTCCCCTTTCAGAACAATGTATGAATCTACTTTTTTTATTAATGCATGGTGTTTCATTTATCTTATTGTTATTTAATATCATGTTTTGTAATGTTCCTCCAAGCCAAGTGACCTATGTTATGGACAACATATGGTTTGCTTTCATTTTCATGTATGTACTTGGAGGGGCGTTACAATATGGTATCAGAGCGACGAGTAGATGGCCATAAAGCTAAAGATTCACATGTTCTAACCCTAGGCATAACTTGTTTTTCTAGATGGTCCCTAAGATATCGAACAAGGGAAAGGATAAGGAAGATGGTGCTAGCTCTTCTAGTGAGGAAGGGGACAAGAAGGAACCCTAAAACAACTTTGGAGGACTTAGTCCAACTGCTCACCAATGCCATAGGACAAGGACAACATCAACCCAGACACCATGAGCTGACTTTAGTGGACTTCTTGAAGATCAGGCTCGACTCCTCTACTGGAGAAGGAGAAGATTATGTCGTCACCAACGGAGAAGAATGGGTTAGAAGCATGGAGCATTGTTTTCATGACATGGACTGCCTTCAACAGTCTAGGGTTCACTTTGCAACCCATATGCTGAAGGAAGCAGCCCACACATGGTGGGAGAACTTTCTCAACTCAAGGGCAGTCGATGCACCTACACTTACACATGAATGATGCGTTGAAGCCTTCTAGGAACACTATGTGTCTGAAGCCATGATAGAGAATAAGGGGTTAGAGTTTACCAATCTAGCTCAAGTTGGTGACATGACGGTGACCCAATATTCCATGAAGTTCAGGATCCTACAAAAGTATGGTTATGATTATGATAAGCAACACAAAACAAAGAAGTTCATATGAGGAAAAGAAGTTCATCTGAGGACTCAAGCCTGACCTAAGCTTTTCCCTATCAGGAAGAGGCCACATGACCCTTTAGGTTGCTCTGGATGCAACCCTAGAGCTAGAAGACCACCCCGAAAGATCCTATAAGAAGGAAGCTCCTCAGAAGAACAACCATCATCAACATCAACCTCCCAACAACAAGAGGAAAGCTCATGAGGTTGAAGCTCCTAATGCCCAAGAGATGTCCAACTTGTATGAGGGCCCATGGAGGGTCATGTTGGTTTGGTAATGGATTATGCTATTATTCTGGAGAGCCTGGATACACAAAGCCAGATTACCCTAAGATACAGAGAAAAGAAGTCAGAAATCATAACCCATCCCCTAAGAGATAGGCAAGAGTCTTAGCAATAAACATGGAGGAGGAAAATGATCAAGGTATGGTTTAAGGTTGTCACTTTTAGATTATGCCTTTATTCTTAGACCATATATGTGTATAGTCATGAGCTTTTGAAAACTATGTTATGATGTTATCAGAATATGGAAAATCCTAAGGTGGGTAGCATGAGAAAATTTTTAGGATGAAACTTATTTAAGGTGTGTAGAATTATACCATCACAATTTGAGAATAAAATGAGTTTAGGGTCTTTAGTGAAAATTTTCAACTTTTCTTTTCAAAATCCTAATCATTGATGCAAGTTATCCAAATACAATGAGCTATTCTATCATACCTCAAATTTTAATTCAAAATAGAACTCACAAAGGAAAAGTTAATTCATTTTAATTCATATACATTGAGATATTGGCCTTTATGAGATTGATGGAAAAAAGGTTATCAAAACCCAAATCTAATCATATAAAAAGTTTGTAGAGCATATGATTTGCCTATGGTTCAATTTTGAGGTCATTTTGACTTCATTTGACCCCCTAACTTATTTAGAGAATATTTTATATAGTTGATAATCGAGATTAATAAATCATATAAATATTTCTGTAACCAGGACTAAAGTCACACTTTTATCACCATGTCACGTGCCTTCAGTTGTCTGTGTTAGGTCAGACTCAGACTCGGAGTCATCTGTGCACTGGGAAGACTTCCCCTTTTCCCGAGTCAAGGGATGTGTGGACTCTACAGTAATACGATATCCCTGCCTCCCTTATCTCTTTCTCCAGTTTATCTCAGTCCGATTCGAGGGTTCCTCTACCATCCCCTCATCCTCTTGTACTCGAAGATCCCAACTTGTATGCGACTTCTTCCCCTATCAAAGAAACGCCTTTAGGTCTAGGACTCCCCTTGCCATTGGAAATCACCGCCTCTACACTGGCACATACTTATCCTATATAAAGGCCCAAAATCGACCTCCAAACTGGATGCAACCTTCATCCTCTCTCAATTTGATCTCTTTTTCCCCAAGCCACCTCAACCTACTCAAGTTATTTCTGACAACCACCTCATCTTCGCAGCCCGCATCTGCCCCCCTCAATGTGATCACCGCTTGGGTAAGCATCTACATACATCTACCTTTACTTCACTATAGTTTTTATACCTTGGTTTGCCTTGAGTTGTTGTGCCTTATAGCCCAATTCAAGGTCATTGCCATTAAGTTACCACCATGGCTTTCTGATGCCCCTCCATCCATGGAAACAAACCCGTTGGATTCCCCTTCACCTTCAGATTGCTTTCTAAGCTTTTGTTTATGACTTTCCGGTGTGATCCTATGATTTTGAGTTCCACCCTCCTTCCCCTATTTCTATCACTCTGACAACTTGTTATAGGGCCACGAAGGTCCTTTCACGCCCACAATTATAGAGCTTGTGTTTTTAATATCCCACAAACCATATACGACTATTTTGAACTTCAATCCTCCCTGTTCTTACCAGTTCTATATTTTCCATGTTCCACCTCCTTCCAACCACGGCGAAGATCAGATTGCGATCTTTTGGTCACCACAGGACCTGAGGCATATGTTCTTGTGACCATCAGGCTTCAACGGTCTCAACAGTAGTTTACTCTGTTGTCAAGTTCACCTAGTTTTGCTTTGTGGATCTAGGATTCATGACCTAGTCCTCTAATCTTCACACTCAATTGAGCAAGAAGAAGCCCGAGAATAAAATCCCCACGCTTCCCACGAGATGACAATCGAACAAAGAAATTCACATGGGTACTTCTATCCTTCCCCATCACTTTTTGATTTCTTAAAACCGAGTAGATTGATGCGGATCTAAATGACCAATTTACCTATGTTACTCTGACTTGAGTGTAACATGAGCCATGGCATTTCTGTCTTTTCAAAAAATCATTTATATCAATTTTAATTCTGATCTAATCAACATCACACATAAGGTTTACTAGTTTCTAACTGGCCAGGACTATAAAATTCATAGAAAATTATTTACTAATCAGAAAAATACATATAAATAGTCATTAGAAAGGTATTTAAAAAAGGAACCAATTTTATAGCTTTCAAATCCCAATTATATCGTCTCCGAGCATGTTTCCTTAAAACACTAAAGTTAGGGTTTAGGATGTTATTTAAGATGAAAATTAATATACACCATGTTGATTTTAGGACACTAAGGGTTGAACCAGGTCCAGGGAGACTACATTAGGATTTGCATAGCTCCAGGTAAGCAGATCATGCCATTATGAATATGTACTTTGAATGAATTGCATGTTAAGTATGATTAAGAATGTGTTTTAAATTTCAAGTTAATGAATGAATTAAGATAATGATGATGTTTCATATTATATTATTACATGTTGTTTGGTATATCCATAAAGTCTACACTTATCACGGATGCTCATTAGTTTAATGTTATGATCATGTAATGATTGAGAAATTGAGGAAAGAATCATGAAAATCATGTAATGTTAATATCAAATTTAAGAGGGAGAAATCCCATGTTGATTAAGATAATGCACTTAAGTTGTGAATTGTTCCTCTTCATCTTCTTTTGTCTTTATGGCATTGATGATCACTTTGGTGCAACTAAGATGAGCCTTAACCAGCCTGATAATCACTTTGGTGCAAATTATTGGACGAGGACAATCTACATTGATGGTAAGATAAGAAAAATGATGTTAATGTTTAAAATAAGGGAATTAAGTAAATTATCACATGCTTCTGGCAATGATGGACCTTTATGGTCATTTTGGGCTTCCTAGCAATGATGGGATTTCTAAGCATGATGTGCCCCACATGGGCGGTGATGGAGAGAATGCATGTAGTAATATTTCTTAATTCATTGATGTAATGAAAGCTAATGTGTAATGATAATCCTTAATGTAAATCCATGTCAAGTTTATTTCAGTTCAAGTATATATGCTTACTTTTCAGTTCTTATAAAATGCATATTGTTTCTTACTTATGTTGTTGCCTTGTTTTGCCTGGCCGTGGGATGAGATGTCCCAAGATCAAGGAGTAAGAGATAATTGAAGTGAGCCTTCAAGTGTAGTTGAAATTAAGGACACTTTATCTTTGTGGGGTGCCATCTACCATTCAATAGATTTTCTAGTCTAGTTTCTATTCCACATTTTAGATTAGATTTGCTAGCCTACATGTAGAATAAGATAAGACAGTTTATGTTTTCCCCTTTCAAAACAATATATGAATCTATTTTTTTAATTAATGCATGGTGTTTCATTTATCTTATTGCTATTGAATATCATGTTTTATAATGTTCCTCCAAGCCAAGTGACCTATGTTATGGACAACATATGGTTTTCTTTCACTATCGTGTATGCACTTGGAAGGGCGTCATACGTCTTCTACCTTCAATCAATGTGCGCATAATACTTATACACCCAATCCATACCAAGTATAATATTAAAGTCTCCCATAGACAAGAGGATAAATTTGAAGGACATGTCATGATTTTTGAATTTTATAGGTAGAATATCATTTTTCAATAGTGTAGTGAATATTTTGCCATTAGGAGTTGACACATAAAGAATATATTTGAGATCTTTTATATGCAAATGTAACACATATGTCAAATTTTGTGAAATAAATGTATTTTTAGATCCAAAATCAAATAAGGATTTAACAGGATGATCATTAAGGAATATGATGCCTACACTGAATAATTTATCATGAATACTTTAAGGCATAAGATAATGTATTTATATAAATGCAAATGGTTTAGGGTTACATTCAATCAGCAAATTTGGGTTTGCCTTAGCCTCTTCGGCAGTCATGACAAACATTATTGCATTGTGACTCCTCTGAGCTAGGAGGTGGAGCACCCACTAGAGGGTTGCCAAAGAGAGATTTATTAGGGCACTTGGCAATGAAATTGCCCTCCTTACAATTGTAGAAGACCGCCTTGGTGTGATGGCATACTCCGCCATGGTGTCGCCCATAAGTCTTGCACTTTGGGTGGGGAGGCTTCCGATGGTTCTAGTTGTTTCTCTGACCTTCTTTACCTGAACTTCCTTTACATGATCCCTTGTTATGTCCAGGGGTAAACTTCCTAGACTTATATTCATTAGTGGTGGTTAACCTTAGGTATCCCATACCCAAAGGTTTTTGCATACCTTGATCCCTTTACAGCCTAAGGGCCATATCTAGGGCTTCATAAAAGTTCTTGGGATGGGAGGTGATAACTATGGTTTCCAGGTTGGCATCTAGGCAATCAATATAATGTTCCATGAGGTGTTCCTAGATTTTAATGGGTGCATAACGCTCCAAAAGTCGAAACTTCTGAGTGTAGTCAGCCACCGAGAGGTTGCCTTACTTGAGCTTAGTGAATAACCTCTCCTTGATCTTCCTCTCAGCTATGGGCATGAAACGATCAATGAAAATGGTTTTGAAGGCTTATGACTCCATTGTATTGACCTCTACTTCCTCGTTCCCACAAAAATTTTCCCACCAGATTTGTGCTCCTCCCTTAAGTAGGTACGTGATCAACTTACTTTCTTCTCAGGGGGTACTTCTAGGATATGGAAGACATTTGCTACAAACATGATCCATGCCTCAGCTTTGTCCATGACCTCAGGTTGGTCTTCACCCTAAAAGATATTAGGGTTCAGTTTGACAAATTCAAGAACGATTACCCCCTTCTTAAAAGAACAAATTTTAGTGGTTCCTTGTAGGGAAATAGTCTCCATAAAATATAGTAGGATATTCTTTTGTTCTTTCCACCTACCCTTGGCCATTTTCTTAGGATCAAGTTCTCCAAAATTTTCAGCTTCTTTTCTCTTGTAAGAGGATGATCTTCTGAGGCCTTAGAGTTACGTGTCTTTGAGGCCATCCTAAAAATTAGGTGAAGTAGATTAGATATTTTTGTTCTCCCTTTTTCTTGAAACACATTTCATGATTTTTTTATTGATTATTCATGATCTTAGTGTTATGGTTTGTATAGGATACCCTGATAATCCTTAGTCAAGAATCAGTCATCCTTAGGACTCTAGATAGAATGACACATTCCTATCCTATATAGATGAGAGAGATGATAGGGAATATCTAAGTATGAGAAGGATCCTTAATTAAAGTATGCCCAAAAGTAAGGGACACTTAGGATTTCAGCTAGGTAATACATACATTGCCATAAAGTAGCCTCACACGCCAAGCAAAGTAGCTCAGAGACTCTTGCTAGACTGTGGCAGATGCTAGCTGTAACATACTAGATCTTAGACCCTACCTTAGAACTTTGACCTTTTGGCCTTAGCCAAACAAGGTTGATGTTAGATCTAAAAGATGTGAGCATGATCCTAATGAGATAATGCATGAATGTATCAACCTAATGTAACCTAATGTCTTCACATTAGTCTTAGGACAATAATAGACACATAAAATATGTCACATAATTAATTTGGTGATAATATGAAGATAAGGAACCTAATTGGATGAATAATTTGGATAGTGGGCCATTAATGGGCCATATGGCATATCTCATAAAAATAAATCACAAAAGTGGAAACAAACTTCAAATTCATAATCCACATATCAAAATTAGCCTATATGAAAATTTTTATCTAATTTAGCCAACCTTGATATATCATGTAAGTTTAGGATAGAGAAAATGAGTAAAAGGCATAAGTAATGAATAATGTGATAAAAGGCTTTAAAATATGGAAATAATGGCAAATTCGTGTTCAACTTAACAAAGACAACTTGTGGTTGAAGTTTCACCAAAATTGGATAATCCTAAGGCCATTATTGAAGGAGGAAAGAGAAAACTAAGGTTTGATTAATTAATGTATTAGAAGTCTTCAAAAGGAAAATCTAATTATAAAATTGGAATCTATACACCTTAATTGACTTATGTGCAAATTTTCATATAGCTTGGATAACGTTTGGACCTTCAATTTATTTTGGAAAGAAAACATATCATTAATTCAATTTCACTTTATTCTAATATAATTTGGCTAATGTTTTCAATTTCATATCTTTGTCACACGCTATCCTATTTCGGGGCTTTTCAGGACCGTCTGATTCATATTTGATGGATTTGCTTTTATCTCCTACCTCCCCTCGCGCGACTACAATACCTCCACATTTATTTCCCTCTCTGACCCGATCACTCCCTCTCCTTCCCTCCTTTTCCTCCGCTCTCCTCTCCTCTACCTTCCCCATTTGCTCCCAAATCCGTAGACCCTATAAAACCTAGGGCTTCACAGTGTTTTCTTGGATTTCAATGATTGGGTTTCATTTTCCCCTGTCTCGACTCTGTTTTGTTTCCTCTTTCTGCCGTTTTGTGCTTCTAGAGCACCGATCTCCGGTTTTATCCCATCGACACCTTCGCACCAATCCCAGTGGCGTGTTAACCATCTTAGTGAATTAATTTGCACCCCACTACCATGATTCTGAGGTCTGTCTACCTCTTGGATCCTTTAGCAACTCGCGACTGCTCTTCCGAATGCCGCAACTTCTTGTGAACCTCTTGCATCTTTACTCAGGATTCAGTGAAGCCATCTGGCTCTATGAGCTCACCCAATTTCATGTATATAAAATTCCCCTCTTTTGGCCTTCTTCTGGTGAGTTTTGAACCTGTACATGTAGGACTTGATAATAGAATCGATTCATGGCAATCAGTCGCACTGTGGGCTTTGTTGTGGAGTTATGAGTCTTTCTGGGTGCTTTCCCTTGATCGTCCTTTTTGCTTTTGAGGTTTTTTTTGCATTAGTTGTTTCTGGGCAGTCTTGGCAGAAGGTGGAAGGTGATAGTCTGATCACCATCACGACTGAGTTGAGGTCATTGTTCGTAGTATGTGTGACACCTCATCACGCTAAACGAGATTACTCAAAACACAAAACACGATCAACTACTAACTAATCACATAGTCAAAAATGTGAAACAATTAAAACCGATTCCAACAATGTAAATAAACTCTAGAACATTTATAAAAGGTCCATCATTCTATTCTCATATACTTTAACAAGCATTTGCATATGGGTCCAAAGACCTCAGTCACATCCTGCATACAAAAGATATTTCACATGTCCGTGCCATATATTTACAAACATTGACATAATACCAAAATCTCATGTCGATACAAATATATCATCTAGAAAACACATCCCATACCAGGACCTGAGAGTACAGGGATGACACTAGGACTCTACTACTAACATCTATGACTAACATCTACAACTAACCAACCTTCTGAATCTATTGATCACCAGGTTGGTTTTCTTCCATAGCACAATCCTCGACCTCATTGTCCACGACCACCTAAAAAAAAGGTGAACCACGGGTGAGACCCAGTCCCAGCGAGAGATATAACTCTCTCCAACATATATTGATTATAACATATTAATTGACAGTAAATGAACTGAGCAGATATAGAAATGAATAAGCAATTTAAGCAGATTGAATAGGTTAAGCATACTAAGCCATTAAACAAATTAACTCGACAAGAAGTATAATTACTCAAATGTCATATGATATCATCTTGTAAACACTGAATAGTATAAGGACTAGTTAAAGATTAATCCAGCAATGTGAAACGTATTTAACCCTAGTCAGTATACTACACGGCTTATATGACTTCTTTTATTACATTGCCCTGAGGGATTTGAGAAATACCACTCAAGTCCCAACTGACCACTACTAAGTCGAAATCAGTGCCATACAAGATCTAGGAAGAGCCGGAATCCTAAGATCTTCTCCGCCCCCGGTCAGTATGGGTCCGCTACAGTGACACATAAGGTCAAGCAACTAACAGCCTAGTCCGTCCTTGGTATAGGTCACAACACTCGTGAAAGGAGGTGGGTATGCATACCCTACCATCCGAGGTACAGCCATAGTTGTCTCCAATCTCATCAAATATATAATCACCGAGACACGACCGCAGTCGTTCTCAAACTGAGGGATAGGTATGACCGCAGTCATCCTCCCTAAACACTTGAATTCAAGATGACAAGCACCCTGCATACTCATCAATATGCGCTCCGAGTTTCCCTTAGGAATACTCATTTCACCATCTGGCAAGTTCTGACACTCATATGGATCTATGGCACAGGGCACTACATGATTAGAGTTCCACTTGATTAGTTATGCCAATTGAGTAAATTAAAGCTAAATCATACAAATGGACATTCAAACCCTAATTCTTTTCTAACAAGAGTATATGTATAACAACTTCAAGAGATATAAAATATTTGAGATATAAATCTTAATCATATTACCACATGCTATCATCCATTGCAAATTAATGGACCACACTTATCATCATACTTTTACAAGATAGCAATATCTTATCACAAGTTCCCGGGTTTTAACCCTTATTGGAACATGAAGAGGATATCACCTCAATCATGGTTTCAAGAATGCCCAAAGGTTGTTAAGACCATCACATTATTCATTGTAAGGTTATCATCATTCCATGCCTTAAACAAGGCTCAAAAGATCATTCACACGTGTATGTCCATAGATTTTAACATGGCAAGGCACTATGATATTCAAATAATACTACATTGTGGTTTCAACATAAGAAGAGTGTAATTCATTATCACATTAATCATTCAAGAGGTATGATTATAACCAATCAATATCATATAATTACATCAAGGTTAGGATAATAGGCTAGATCACATGGGAGTTACACATCCACTCATTACATTGATTTATCAAATATAACTATATAATGGCAAAGATAAGACTACCAATTAATGGTATTGAACCATTGAATTATCTTCACTATGACACACATATAATAACATGTGATTTATTCTAATCCACTGGATGTTAAAGCATCCAATATTATTCATTGGATCAGGTTCATTGTTCAAGGCTATCAATCAAAGTATAGGTCTAACCATTAGATCAATTGAACCAAGGAACCATTGGTTCAAGGTTATCAATCGAATCTACAATTACATTCCTAATTCATCATATATGGTGATGACCTGATCCACTATTAATTGTGATCATTAGGTCACCATTGGTTGCTAGATCAGTAATACATTTAGTTAACATCATCAAATAATAACCCAATATCATCATCAATTGATGACATCATTAGAATACTTAGTGGATGTAAATTAAATGTCTAATTGAGTCAAAACCTGAACTAAGGTGGTGACCATAGGTTGTCACCATAAATAGGACACTCTTGATCACGAACATCAGTTGCAAAGATAGCAACATTATTGGTTTTTGAATGGTATGACAATCAGTTATGTGATAGGGAAGGAAATAGCTTGAAAACCCTAATTTGAACCATCATTTGTTTTGTACATACCACCATAGGTTGTTGCTATCAACCTGTCCCAGATCATGTTACACCTGATACAGGATGTACACATGTTTACAGGTTCATATAGAACTGGAACAAAATAGGGAACACAATAAAATTCGTAATTCTAAACAAGCATGGTTTCTCTATGCTTAGATCATCACATTCAAGCATAATCATGAACCAACAAGCTTCTAATAAGCAATATAAGTGAAGAATGTTATATAACTCGCCTCTATAGAGTAGGTCAGATATCCAACAGCAAAAATCTCGAGCAAATAGGGAAAGGAAACCTTGGATTCAGATCTGAACTTGGCCAACTATGCAATTCTCTCCACAAACAAGCAAAACCCTAGAAAAGAAACAAGAAGGAAGGAGTTTTGAGTTCTAGAGGAACTTTCACCATGGAAAACCATGGTTCCGACCTAGAGAGATGTAGGATGAAGAGGAACAAAGAAATAAACGGAGGAAATAAGGAAAAACTTACACTTTTAGGTCAATATCACTAGGGGGAAGCTTTATAAACCCCAAAAGAGAATCAAATTCAACCCTAGAATTTTTTTCCAAGAGAATCCCCACTTTCTTCTTCCTTGGGCAGCAAAAATCGCAGCTGAACAGAGGGAGTACGAAGCTAGGAGAAGGAGAGAGATAATGGAGAGAAAATGGCTCATTTGGGGGGATTTTGGATAAGTATATGACACTTTAATATTAAGAAAAAGAAAAAGTTGCAATTCTAGTATATATCCAAGTGTCCATGGCTTTAAATTATTAAAAATACATAAGCACACACACAAGCAGCTCTCCCACCGTCCCTCAAGACCTGCTTGGCTTTCCTTTGGCGAAATTCCCAGCCAATCACATAATTCCTTAGTTGATAGCTACTAAAGGTAGCTCATCCATGAAGGGAAAAATCCCAAAATACCCTTGATAAAAACACCTTCAAACCATGGCTCAACTAGGAGCCCCATGGATCAAAAATCTCAAGAATGATAATATAACAACTAAGGAACATAATTTATGTGAAAAATTACAAAGAAAACCCCTCAATTAGGCAAATTGTAGAAAAGTCCAAAATGTACAGAAAATTGCATAACTTGCTCAACCAGTGTCCAAATTGGACCAAATTTGAAACTTAAGCTTGTCTTATGATTTCAAAACATATCAAAAGTTTATATTAGGGTTCTAAGTATTCAATTATGGTAATTTCTCTGCTGTAAATGTCGTCTTAACTGGCAGAAAATGAGCTGAATTAGTCAATCTGTCTACTATCACCCATATGGAATCATGACCCTTGGCTGTCCTAGGAAGACCAACCACAAAGTCCATAGTAATATGATCCCATTTCCACTGTGGTATTGACAAGGGTTGTAATGTTCCTACAGGCTTCTGGTGCTCAGCCTTCACCTGCTGACAAACTGGACATTTGGCAATGAACTCTGCCACATCACGCTTTAGACCTGGCCACCAATACATGTCCTTCAAATTTTGGTACATCTTGGTACTTCCAGGATGCATTGAATACATAGAGGAGTGAGCCTCCTCAAGTACCATCTTCCTCAACCCATCAACATCAGGAATTACTATCCTATTATGGTAACAAACTGTACCATCATCTGCCTCATGAAAGCCATCATACTTTTCACTGCCAATCCCTGATTGGATATTATGTATCACAGTATCATTTTGTTGTGCATCATGAATCTGCTGTCTCAAGGTAGGTTTCACTTGTAACTGTGCCAACAAGGAAACTTCTAGTTGTACATTCATCTGGCAAAGAGATACTAGCATATCTCTCTTATGGCACATCAAGGAATTTAATTGTGCATTATCTACCATTGATGATGAAGATGACTTTCTACTCAATGCATTAGCTACCACATTAGCTTTCCCTGGATGGTAGTCTATTGTGCAATCATAATCCTTAATCAGCTCCATCCATCTCCTCTGCCTCATATTCAACTCCTGTTTTGAGAAAATATAATGTAGATTCTTGTGATCAGTGAAGATCTGACACTTTTCTCCATAAAGATAGTGTCTCCAGATCTTTAAGGCATGGACCACTACTGCAAGCTCCAGATCATGTGTTGGGTAATTCTCCTCATGTTTCTTAAGCTGTCGCGAAGCAAAAGAAATCACATTTTTATCATGCATCAACACACATCCCAACCCATTCTTTGAAGCATCACAAAAGACAATATAGCCTTTTCCTTGCTCTGGAAGTACTAACACTGGTGCACTAGTCAACTTTTCTTTCAAAAGATGGAAAGAACATTGACACTTGTCATTCCAAGCAAAAGGAACATCCTTCCTGGTTAACCTAGTTAGGGGTAACACTATAGAACTGAAGTCTTTGATGAACCTCCTGTAGTAACCTGCCAGACCTAGGAAACTACGAATCTCTGTCGGTGTCTTTGGTTGTTCCCATTCTAGTACAGATTCCACTTTCTTAGGATCAACACAAATGCCTTTTGCAGATATAACATGGCCCAGTAAAGACACTTCAGATAACCAGAATTCACACTTGCTAAACTTAGCATATAGTTGATGCTACCTCAACAATGTCAATGCCTGGCAAAGGTGTTGCTCATGTTGTTAACTATCCTTAGAGTATATCAGGATATAATCTATGAATACAACCACACACTGATCAAGATAAGGTCTAAACACCCTATTCATCAGATCCATAAAATCTGCAGGTGCATTGGTTAGCCCAAATGGCATAACCACAAACTCATAATGACCATACCTAGTCCTAAATGCTGACTTGGGTATGTCATCAGCCTTAATTCTCAATTGATGATAACCTGACCTCAGGTCTATCTTTGAAAATACAGTGGCACCTCTCAACTGATCAAAAAGATCATCAATCCTCGGCAAAGGATACTTATTCTTTATTGTCACCTTGTTCAACTGTCTATAGTCTATACACAACCTCATTGAACCATCCTTCTTTTTAACAAACAACACGGGAGCACCCCAAGGGGAAGTGCTCGGCCTGATAAAACCCTTCTCTAACAGTTCTTGTAACTGTTTCTTTAACTCCTGCATCTCTGCTGGTGCCATCCTGTATGCTGACTGTGCTATGGGTTGTGTTCCAGGAATAAGATTGATCTCAAACTCAATCTCTCTAGGAGGGGGAATGCTAGGAAATTCCTCAGGGAAGACATCTTCAAATTCTCGCACCATTGGTACCTCTTGGATACTAGGACCTGCCGCCTTGGTATCCACAACATGGGCTAAGAAAGCCTCACATCCTTGTCTCATCAACCGCTCAGCTGTCATAGCTGACATCAAACATGTAGGAAGAATCTTCCTATCACCCTGAAAAATCCACTGTACATCTTCATCATGGAACGTCGCCACCTTAGTACTACAGTCCAAGACTACCTTGTATTTTTCCAAGGTATCCATTCCAAGGATTACATCAAAACCATGCATGTCAAGTGGCAGAAGATCCACTTGAATGTTGTGTCCAGAAAAAGAAAGAACACAAGAAAGGCACACTTCCCGCAACTCAGCGACATCAACCAAAGGAGTCTCCAGTCGCGGGCTATCAGATCTAAGACTAATAGGTAGATAACAACTATCTATCGCCTCTCTAGTGATAAAAGAGTGTGTTGCACCCGGGTCTACTAACACAGATACAAAACAAGAAGCAAACATATCTAAATGAAATAACTCCATCTGACCTGTTACGACTCGTGGATTGACCACTGCTTCTGGCTGGGTCATGGCATAAAACCTAGTTGTCGCCTGCTGCCGTCCACGTCCTCTGCTCGCCTGTCCTAAGGATCCTGCATGGGATGCCTGACCACATCCTCTGCCACTAGTAGTATCAAACTGCCGTTGTTGTGATCCATGTTGATTTTGCCTTGGCTGCTGAGTCACCTCCTCAACCTTCATAGGGAAATTACATCTAATATGCTCTGTCTGTCCACATTGATGACACACTCGGTTATCACTATGTGGTCTAAACGGCCCTGTAACTGAGGCTGATGATGAACTATGAGCTCCTGCCGGTGGAAAACTATGACCTCTACCCCGACTCGGGGTCCACTGTGATGGTGCATGTGATCTTAGTTCAGTGAAGGTTGACCTTGGTTGCGACGGTGATGGGAAAAACCTTGGCTTCTTAAAGCCTCCAGATGATTGCCCTTGAAATTGCATAGGTCGCTTCTTAGCATTAGCTTCACGCTTCTCTATGGCAGACCTCTCAATCCTCCTGACAGATTCCACAAAGGTGGAAAACCTTTCCCTGTTCTCCAAGGTCGATGTTGTAGTAGTCAACTCCGTACTCAGACCCTTCTCAAATCTCTGGATCCTTTCCTTGTCTGTTGCTGCCATGTGTAGGCAGAACCTCAGAAGTTCCATAAACTTTGATTCATACTCATTGATAGTCATAGCTCCCTGACGAATCTTCTCGAACTGAGAGATTTTCTCATCTAGGTAGGTCTCTGGAAAATATCGACTAACAAATTCCCTCCGAAACTCCTCCCATCCTATCACAACTCCTGGCCTTTTCTCTTCTTCTATGGCCCACCAGTGGCCAGCACTACCCTTCAACAAGTATACTGCATGCTTAACTTTGTCTTCTTCAGCGATGTTTAGGATTTTAAAAGCCTTTTCCAACTCAGTCAACCACATGTCAGCGTCTGCTGGATCAGAAGTACCTGCATATTCAATCGCCCCAACACGTCTAAGACGTTCAAACGTCTTCCCGACACCTTGGGACTCCACATTAGAGGTGGCTGCCCTAGCTGGAGGTGTTGGCGCTCTGTCAGTGATATGTGTAATTGTGGCCATCATCTGTCTAAACATATGCTGAAACTCAGGATTGGCCATCATTGTCGGGTCTAGATGAGGCATTGTGGGCTGCTCTGGCCCTTCTTCTGACACTCTCTCATCACGTGCCTGCCTCCCTGCACCTCCTCCTGGTGCAACATAGCTACTCTCAACATGTTCTTCATGTCCTCCAGACATATCTACATAAGCATAAACCATGATCAGATATGTTGGATACATAAGAACAAACTCAAACCTAAGTCCTATGTCCCTGTAGACTCAGTAAACCTAGAGATCTGATACCAAATTAACTGTGACACCTCATCACACTAAACAAGATTACTCAAAACACAAAACACGATCAACTACTAATTAATCACATAGTAAAAAATGTGAAACAATTAAAACCGATTCCAACAATGTAAATAAACTCTAGAACATTTATAAAAGGTCCATCATTCTATTCTCATATACTTTAACAAGCATTTGCATATGGGTCCAAAGACCTCAGTCACATCCTGCATACAAAAGATATTTCACATGTCCGTGCCATATATTTACAAACATTGGCATAATACCAAAATCTCGTGTCGATACAAATATATCATCTATAAAACACATCCCATACCAGGACCTGAGAGTACTGGGATGACACTAGGACTCTACTACTAACATATATGACTAACATCTACAACTAACCAACCTTCTGAATCTATTGATCACCAGGTTGGTTCTCTTCCACAGCACGGCCTCGACCTCGTTGCCCGCGACCACCTAAAAAAAATTTGTGATGAACCACGGGTGAGACCCAGTCCCAACAAGAGATATAACTCTCTCCAACATATATTGATTATAACATATTAATTGACAGTAAATGAACTGAGCAGATATAGAAATGAATAAGAAATTTAAGTAGATTGAATAGGTTAAGCATACTAAGCCATTAAACAAATTAACTCGACAAGAAGTATAATTACTCAAATGTCATATGATAACATGAATAGTATAAGGACTAGTTAAAGATTAATCAAGCAATGTGAAACATATTTAACCCTAGTCAGTATACTACACAGCTTATATCACTTCTTTTATTACATTGCCCTGAGGGATTTGAGAAATACCACTCAAGTCCCAACTGACCACTACTAAGTCGAAATCAGTGCCATACAAGATCTAGGAAGAGCCGGACTCCTAAGATCTTCTCCACCCCCGGTCAGTACGGGTCCGCCACAGTGACACATAAGGTCAAGCTGCTAACAGCCTAGTCCGTCCTTGGTATAGGTCACGACACTAGTGAAAGGAGGTGGGTACGCATACCCTACCATCCGAGGTACAACCATAGTTGTCCTCTAATCTCATCACATATATAATCACTGAGACACGACCGCAGTCGTTCTCAAACTGAGGGCTAGGTATGACCGCAGTCATCCTCCCTAAACACTTGAATTTAGGATGACAAGCACCCCACATACTCATCAATATGCGCTCCGAGTTTCCCTTAGAAATACTCGTTTCACCATATGGCAAGTTCTGAAACTCAGATGGGTCTATGGAACAGGGCACTACATGATTAGAGTTCCACTTGATTAGTTATGCCAATTGAGTAAATTAGAGCTAAATCATACAAATGGACATTCAAACCCTAATTATTTTCTAACAAGATGATATGTATAACAACTTCAAGAGATATAAAATATGTGAGATATAAATCTTAATCACATTACCACATGCTATCATCCATTGCAAATTAATGGACCACACTTATCATCATACTTTTACAAGATACCAATATCTTATCACAAGTTCCCGAGTTTTAACCCTTATTGGAACATGAAGAGGATTTCACCTCAATCATGCCCAAAGGTTGTTAAGACCATCACATTATTCATAGTAAGGTTATCATCATTCCATGCCTTAAACAAGGCTCAAAAGATCATTCGCACATGTATGTCCATAGATTTTAACATGGCAAGGCACTATGATATTCAAATAATACTACATTGTGGTTTCAACATAAGAAGAGTGTAATTCATTATCACATTAATCATTCAAGAGGTCTGATTATAACCAATCAACATCATATAATTACATCAAGGTTAGGATAATAGGCTAGATCACATGGGAGTTACGCATCCACTCATTACATTGATTTATCAAATATAACTATATAATGGCAAAGATAAGACTACCAATTAATGGTATTGAACCATTGAATTATCTTCACTATGACCCACATATAATAACATGTGATTTATTCTAATCCATTGGATGTTAAAGCATCCAATATTATTCATTGGATCAGGTTCATTGTTCAAGGCTATCAATCGAAGTATAGGTCTAACCATTAGATCAATTGAACCAAGGAACCATTGTTTCAAGGTTATCAATCGAATCTACAATTACATTCCTAATTCATCATATATGGTGATGACCTGATCCACCATTAATTGTGATCATTAGGTCACCATTGGTTGCTAGATCAGTAATACATTTAGTTAACAACATCAAATAATAAGCCAATATCATCATCGATTGATGACATCATTAGAATACTTAGTGGATGATAATTAAATGTCTAATTGAGTCAAAATCTGAACTAAGGTGGTGACCATAGGTTTTCACCATAAATTGGACACTCTTGGTCACGAACATCAGTTGCCAAGATAGAAACATTATTGGTTTTTGAATGGTATGACAATCAGTTATGTGATAGGGAAGGAAATAGCTTGAAAACCCTAATTTGAACCATCATTTGTTTTGTACATACCACCATAGGTTGTTGCTATCAACCTGTCCCAGATCATGTTACAACTTATACATGTTGTACACATGTTTACATGTTCATATAGAACTGGAACAAAACAGGGAACACAATAAAATTCATAATTCTAAACAAGCATGGTTTCTCTATGCTTAGATCATCACATTCAAGCATAATCATGAACCAACAAGCTTCTAATAAGCAATATAAGTGAAGAATGTTATATAACTCACCTCTATAGAGTAGGTCAGATATCCAACAGCAAAAATCTCGAGCAAATAGGGCAAGAAAACCTTGGATTCAGATATGAACTTGGCCAACTATGCAATTCTCTCCACAAACAAGCAAAACCCTAGAAAAGAAACAAGAAGGAAGGAGTTTTGAGTTCTAGAGGAACTTTCACCATGGAAAACCATAGTTCCGACCTGGAGAGATGAGGAGTAAGAGGAACAAAGAATTAAACGGAGGAAATAAGGAAAAACTTGCACTTTTAGGTCAATATCACTAGGGGAAGCTTTATAGACCCAAAAAGAGAATCAAATTCAACCCTAGAATTTTTTTCCAAGAGAATCCCCACTTTCTTCTTCCTTGGGCAGCAAAAATCGCAGCTGAACAGAGGAAGTACGAATCTGGGAGAAGGAGAGAGATAATGGAGAGCAAATGGCTCATTTGGGGGGCTTTTGGATAAGTATATGACACTTTAATATTAAGAAAAAGAAAAAGTTGCAATTCTAGTATATATCCAAGTGTCTGTGGCTTTAAATTATTAAAAATACATAAGCACACACACATGCATCTCTCCCACCGTCCCTAAAGACCTGCTTGGCTTTCCTTTGGCGAAATTCCCAGCCAATCGCATAATTCCTTAGTTGATAGCTACTAAAGGTAGCTCATCCATGAAGGGAAAAATCCCAAAATACCCTTGATAAAAACACCTTCAAACCATGGCTCAACTAGGAGCCCCATGGATCAAAAATCTCAAGAATTATAATATAACAACTAAGGAACATAATTTATGTGAAAAATTGCAAAGAAAACCCCTCAATTGGGTAAATTGCAGAAAAGTCCAAAATGTACAGAAAATTGCATAACTTGCTCAACCAGTGTCCAAATTGGACCAAAATTTGAAACTTAAGCTTGTATTATGATTTCAAAACATATAAAAAGTTTATATTAGGGTTATAAGCATTCAATTATGGTAATTAATCTCATTAAACTCATTAAGTAAGTTCAAGGGTCTTGCAGTATGACCCTAGGAACGTGTTCGGTGAGTTGGTTTCTTGAGTTTTTCACTGAAGAGCACGGTTTTGACCCATAGACCAGGCCTCCAGAATCTCAATTCTTTGGGTTTTATGAAGAAGACGATCGATGTGTATTTTACGGTTCTACCCCATTTTGGTTCTATGTTTTGTCACACTTTGCTTGTGCAATATTGTCTTCTCGGCCTCTTTTTGCTTCTTCTTTCGAGCGCTTAGTTGGCCTTTGACTTGGCCAGTTGGCTGTCACTGACCGAGCCAGGTCAGCAAGACACTCCCTCTCTCTTGCTTTCTCGCTGGTCAGATGATGACGTGGATTTCTCGAATTGGTTGGTTTTTGAAAATTTGTATTTAACTATTCATAAATCAGAAAAATACAATAAAATATGATTTGAAATTAGAAAAATCTAAGCTATCCAATGGTACTAATGTTGCTGCCTAAATCTGATGTTACAAACATATGATTTTTCATAGACTTTCCTAATTATATAATAACTTGCAATTTTCATAACTAAAACTTTAAAAGGCAGAAAAATATAATAAAATATGTTTTGAATTCAAAAAGGTAATCTAAAACATAGCATGGTTTTTATAACCTAATTCACATAAAAGGAAAAGAAATGATTTTTAGGGTTTAAATATCCAATAAGATATCCAATATGAAATTGACTCATAATCTATCTATATGCTTAATAGGTGCTTTGGAGACCTAGACTTGGATCTAAAAGTGACTTTGGTCTATTTAGACTATGAAGTTGAGGTATGTTTGCATCTCCTATTATTCTATGTTGAGCGATTCACCTATATTCTCTTTTTCTTGGTCCTATGGACATTAGCCTACACCTTATCTTGTTCCTTTAGAAAATATGCTTCATGGGAAGTATCTTATATTGTTAGTGATCTTATGATCATATTTGACTTTCTCTTGGACCCTTTATTATATGTTGCTCATGGTGGAACATTTTATGGTTTCCCACTTTTATGGTGGATGTTCATTAGGATCATGTGATCCCACTTATTGTAATTATTGAATGTTCTCATCTTTCTTATTCTCTTTTATAATTTATTATTCTTTTGTTATGCATTATGTGGTGACTACTAGTATAATGTTGCATGTGTTTTTATGTGGATGTTAAATTCCCACATATGAATGCATATGTTAAATTCCTGCACATTTATATATTTCGGCAAATGTTAAATTCATGCTCAGGCAGATGTTGACAGATCCTGCCAACCCATATTTAGAGTGGATGTATACAGTTCCCACTCACCTCACATTTATGGTAGATGTGTATTTCTACCTACATGTTTATATTATCTAATTTTGTCACAAGTGAAACACATGGATGCTTTGAACTTATCTTTTTCTCCTATGACATTGTTGTTCATTTTCTTTTATGCCCTTTGGGGTAGTACTTTTCTCTTATATGGTAAGCCTTTTATATTTTTTTATCCTTTATTCCATATGTTGCTCAATTTCCTTTTTAGTATGCACATACCAACCTTTGTTGATGTCATCTATTTTCTCTTCTTGTTGGGGTATGCTTCCAACCTTAGGTGAAGGACTTGGATGACTTGACATGAGGACATGGATTTAGCTTATGAAGTTGAAGCTTGGAGACAATCTTGATATGGTTTAGATTTCCCTCTACTTAGATCCAT
Source organism: Alisma plantago-aquatica (assembly GCA_963693085.1). Taxonomy (NCBI): domain Eukaryota; kingdom Viridiplantae; phylum Streptophyta; class Magnoliopsida; order Alismatales; family Alismataceae; genus Alisma; species Alisma plantago-aquatica. Next base: position 577,042,359 of record OY856410.1, read on the forward strand.
ATGTTGTACCTTTTATGTAAGCCCTGTTGGGAGGTGATGTTGATGATGTACTTTTGTAATCTTGTTGAGAAATTGAATATAGTCATTATTTTCTTCAGATGCTACACTTTGGTTGTTTTGAATACCATTAATAAGATTTGAAAATTTTACACCTATTTCATCACATCTTTGAGTGTGTTTGGATTGATTGTTTGATTCTTCAAATTTTTAGTAGAGAGGTGATTTGGCTTTTTTATAACATGGTATCAAATCCCATGGTAGTCAGAATCTAACTATTTCAATTTTGTCTCCCTTATTAGAACCCTTGACTTGGATAGTCACCCTTTAGGTGATATGTTTCCTTAGAATTTTCCTAGGTAGATCACGAGATGGTGAAGGGTTGATGTTTGGTGAACCCTAATTTGATGAGGTTAGATGATCTTACCTGACCACATAGGTGGATGATGATTTGTAACTCTTGATGCTATGAGTTTTGACTTGAGTATGCAATTATATTATGAGGAGATAGTTGTATAAAGAGGTCTTAATATGAAAATATTGTGACTTGGTTTTTGCATTGATTTTGGGCCCTGATTTCAGTTTTCAATCGCAAAAGTTTTCACAACAAATTATTTTTCATATAATACTATATGTATAAAAATAATGATTTCTTTGGATTTTATCGAAGTTTTCTTGAACTAAGTCACAATGAAGAATCTTGTGAAGTTTTTGGTAATGAAACCATAAAACTAGTGCTAACCCTAGTTTTGACTATGAAGATGTGACTAGGAATATGTGGATCAATACTAAGTGTAGTTGACCTACCCTATGACTTTTTGGTTGTTAGGGTTGTTAGGTTAGAGCCACAAGGACCTAAAACTCAACCCTAGATGGTTTTGACTTATTAGTTGGATACATGAACAACATAAATCTCTAAAACTTTTATGTGGGTAACCCTAAATGTTGTGTAGTTTGACTTGTTAGGTTGAACCTTTTAAGGGGTGGACAATAGTTGGTTGCTGATGTTTAGATTAGTAGATTTTGAGGGTGAAATCCTTTCAAGGGGTGGAGTGCTGTAACAAACTAGATCTTAGACCCTACCTTAGAACTTTGACCTTTTGGCCTTAGCCAAATAAGGTTGAGGTTAGATCTAAAAGATGTGAGTATGATCCTAATGAGATAATGCATGAATGTATCAACCTAATGTAACCTAATGTCTTCACAATAGTCTTAGGACAATAATAGATATATAAAATATGTCACATAATTAATTTGGTGATAATATGAAGATAAGGAACCTAATTGGATGAATAATTTGAATAATGGGCCATATGGCATATCTATAAAAAGAAATCACAAAAGTGGAAACAAACTTCAAATTTGTAATATACATATCAAAATTGTCCTATATGACAATTTTCATTAAATTTAGACAACCCTGGAATATTAGGGTAAGTTTAGGAGAGAGAAAATGAGTAAAAGGAATAAGTAATGAATAATGTGATAAATGGCTTCAAAAGATGGAAATAATGGCAAATTTGTATCCAACTTAACAAAGATAACTTGTAGTTGAAGTTTCACCGAAATTGGATAATCCTAAGGCCATTATTGAAGGAGGAAAGAGAAAACTAAGGTTTGATTAATTAATGTATTAAAAGTCTTCAAAAGGAAAATATAATTGTAAAATTGGAATCTATATGCCTTAATTAACTTACGTGCAAAATTTCATATAGTTTGGATAACGTATGGACCTTCAACTTATTTTGGAAAGAAAACATATCATTAATTCAATTTCACTTTGTTCTAATACGATTTAGCTAATGTTTTCAATTTTATATCTTTGTCATGCGCTATCCTATTTTGGGGCTTTTCAGGACCATCTGATTCATATCTGACAGATTTGCTTTTGTCTCCTACCTCCACTCGTGCGGCTATAGTACCTCTGCATTTCTTCCCCTCTCTGACCCCGATTACTCCCTCTCCTTCCCTCCTTTTCCTCCACTCTCCTCTCCTCCACCTTCCTCATTCACTCCTGAATTTGTAAACCCTATAAAACCTAGGGCTTCATTGTATTTTCTTGGATTTCAATGATCGGGTTTCTTTTTCCCATGTCTCGACTCTATTTTGTTTCCTCTATATGCCGTTTTGTGCTTCCAGAGCACTGATATCTGGTTTTATCCCATCGACACCTCCACACAAATCCCGGTTGTGTGTTAACCATTTTAGTGGATTAATTTGCACCCTGCTATCGTGATTTTGAGGTCCATCTACCTCTTGGAACCTTCAGTAGCTCGCAGCTACTCTTCTGAATGCCACAACTTCCTATGAACCTCTTGCATCTTTACTTAGGGTTCGGTGAAGCCATCTGGCTCTATGAGCTCGCCCAATTTCAAGTATATAAAATTCCCCTCTTTTGACCTCCTTCCTATGAGTTTTGAACCTATTCATGTAGGACCTAATAATAGAATCAATTCATGGCAATCAACCGCACTACGGGCTTTGCTGTGAAGTTAGGAGTCTTTCTGGGTGCTTGCCCTTGATCGTCCTTTTCACTTTTGAGGTTTTTTTGCATTTGTTGTTCCTGGGCAGTCTTGGAGGAAGGTGGAAGGTGATGGTTTGATCACCATCACGATCGAGTTTGAGGTCGTTGTTCGCGCTATGATCTCAGGAACGTGTTTTGGAAGTTGTTTTCTTGATTTTTTCACTGAAGAGCACGATTTGACCCATAGACTGAGCCTCCAAAATCTCACTTCTTTGAGTTATGTGAAGAAGATGATCGACGTGTATTTTACGGTTCTGCCCAGTTTTGGTTCTGTGTTTTGTCACACTTTGCTTGGGCAATACTGTCTTCTCACCCTCTTTTTGCTTCTTCTTTCGAGCGCTTAGTTGGCCCCTGACTTGGTCAGTTGGCCACCACTGACTAGGCCAGGTCAGCAAGCCTCTCCCTCTTGCTTTCTCGCTAGTCATATGATGATGTGGATTTTTTCAGATTGGTTGGTTTTTGAAATTTTGTATTTAATTATTCATAAATCAGAAAATACAATAAAATATGATTTGAAATCAAAAAAATTTAAGCTATCCAATGGTACTTATATTGTTGCCTTAATTTGGTGTTAAAAACATGTGATTTTTCATTGACTTTCCTAATTCTATAATAACTTGCAAATTTCATAACTAAATATTTAAAAGTCAGAAAAATAAAATAAAATATGTTTTGAACTCAAAAAGGTAATCTAAAATGTGGCATGGTTTTTATAACCTAATAAATAGAAAAAAATGATTTTAAGGATTTAAATAATCCAATATGAAATTGACTTATAATCTATCTATATGCTTAATAGGTGCTTTGGAGACATAGACTTGGATCTAGAAGTGACTTTGGTCTGTTTAGACTCTGAAATTGAGGTATGTTTTCATCCCCTATTATTCTATGTTGAGCAATTCACCTATATTCTCTTTCTCTGGGTCCTATGGACATTAGCCTACACCTTATCTCATTCCTTTGGAAAATATGCTTCATGGGAAGTATCTTATATTGTTAGTGATCTTATGATCATATTTGACTTTCTCTTGGACTCTTTCTTATACATTTATCATGGTGGAGTATTCTATGGTTTCCAACTTTTATTGTGGATGCTCATTAGGATCATGTGATCCCACTTATTGTAATTGTTGAATGCTCTTGTCTTTCTTATTCTCTTTTATAATTGATTATTCTTTTGTTATGCATCATGTGGTGACTACTACTATAATGTTGCATGTATTTTTATGTGGATGTTAAATTCCCACATATGAATGCAGAAGTTAAATTCCTGCATATTTATATATTTGGGCAGATGTTAAATTCCTGCTCTGGCAGATGTTGACAGACCCTACCACCCCATATTTAGAGTGGATGTATATAGTTCCCGTTCACCCCACATTTATGGTAGATGTGTATTTCCTACCTACATGTTTATATTATCTAGTTTTATCACAAGTGAAACACATGGATGCTTTGACCTTATCTTTTGCTCTTATGATTTGTTGTTCATATTCTTTTATGCCCTTTTAAGTAGTACTTTTCTATTCTATGAGAAGCCTTTTATATTTTGTTGTCCTTTATTCCATATGTTGCTCAATTTCCTTTTTAGTATGAACATACCAGCCTTTGCCGATGTCATCTATTTTCTCTTCTTGCTGGGGTATGCTTCCAACCCTAGGTGAAGGACTTGGATGACTAGACATGAGACATGGATTTAGCTTATGAATTTGAAGCTTGGATACAATCTTGATATGATTTAGATTTCCCTCTACTTATATCCATATGTTGTACCTTTTATGTAAGCCCTTTTGGGAGATGATGTTGATGATGTACTTTTGTAATCCTGTTGAGAAATTGAATATAGTCATTGTTTTCTTCTGCTGCTACACTTTGGTTGTTTTGAATACCATTAATAAGATTTGAAAATTTTACACCTATTTCATCACACCTTTGAGTGTGTTTGGATTGGTTGTTTGATTTTTCAAATTTTTAGTGGAGAGGAAATTTGGCTTTTATACACTAGCCTAGACACCTCCACCCTTTATTTCCGTAACTCAAGGATTACCCTAGACTCATAATAGGGTGAATGAAATTTCATGTAGTTTTGAGGTGTGATCTCTGACTCCGGTACCAACTATGATGACCCCAATTCCACCATACTTTCCATGGTGACATTTCACTGATATACATGCACTCATATCAATAAGATGTCAAGAGGGAAAATATGGGGAGTTGTAGTTATCATCTATAATACACAGAAGTCAGATCAGGTTAACAAACACCATATAATTGCCAAACAAAACCAACATTCATAAATGGAAAAAGTAGCAGTGTTTACATTTATTTGCATGAAAGAAGAATCTAACTACAATAGAAAGGATAGTACATAAGATAGACTACTCATACACATCAACTAGGAATGCAAAAGAAGATACTATCTAAGAGAAGTAAAAAGAGGTACATATCTACTATAAATCCTCCGATGAGCTTTATTATTGCTTTCTAGTACTTTGGCTTTGATTATGGATTCTTTGCGCCTAAAAAATATGTGAAACAACAAATCAACACAATCTGTTATGTATGTGGTTGAAAGATACATGCATATCATGCTTTCATACTTGAATAATTTGATAAAGAAGAAAAAGGTAAAAGTAAACAATATTCGAGATGAAAATTAGGTAAACCCACATTATTAATCTTATTTCAACGAATCTGTATTACTATGGTGGACTTAACACCTAATCACTTATATTGTTGGGTCCATTCCATGTGTACCATGTACTCTAGGGGTCTCCCTATGTACCATGTACTACAGGGAGGTGTTGGTCAACATTAATGCTTTCCCTCTCTTTTAGGGAGATTAATGAACACCATCAATAACTACAATTTATTATCATTCTTATGTTCTTAGTTTCAAGGCGAAGAATATACGACATGTACATACATACAAATAATGTTCTAAAAATAACACAAGCAAATACTTCTTACTTATTTCATACATGAAAAACTAGTCTTATACTTAGATATTCCACATACACGTTTCTACCAGATCTTGGATTCCAAAATGATGTACTAAATATGAGAATATGTCACCCTGAAAATAATTTAAAGGCTTAGTGTCATAATGTGTCCATAACACTTCATGTTAAGGTTTGGACTCAATTAAGGTTATTATTTAATAATTTGGGCTCAGGTCATGGAGGGAGAAATCTCGTTTTAGGGTATTGAGAGTAGATCAGATATTTTTGGATGATTATTGGTCCCATAATTGAGAGAGAGATAGAGAAAGGTCACTAATGTATATTTATAGAGTTTGAATCCAACATTGACCAACCAATTAGGGTTTCTAGTTAAAGAAGATTTAGGCTTATCATTTATGTCTCAAGGTTTCAAAAGTACTGATATTTGCTATCATACTCATTTTTAATTAAATAATGGAAAGGACATTAATTAAGGTCATACAATAACATATCAGTTCTTGGATTTGTTTAGGTACAACTAATATTTTATATATGTTCTACTCATTTTTATGAGAATGTAGATATTTTATGGGTATTTTTTGGCTACTAGAGCTATTCGTTATTGATTTTACAAAATACACCAATTAGAAAAAGGTTGGAGGAAAAAAACAATAAATAAAAGGATTTCTGGCTGGGCCTCGTGGATCAAAGGAGGGATCCAGCTCCGGAGATCCACGTCCTGACCCGTGAGCCAGCCCTTTCTAAGAGAGGTCGAGCAGGGGTTAAAAGACCCAAAATGCCCATGGGGTAATAATGATATGGCATGACAGAGCATGGTTAGAGTGGAGATTTTATTAACTTGATTCTTCTTCTGCTCGCGCCATGCCTACAATGAGAGAAGAATAAGGGAGGAAGATGGTTCGATATGGCAAGGAGGTTCCTAGGGTTGCGATGAGGCCTTTGTTGGCCTCATGATGGTCCTCCAAAGTCAATGGGCCCATAAGGTAAATCGGAGTCCCCCTGAAGCTCGAGCTTTGATCAAAATAGGTAAAGATAATCGAAATCAGAAAGTAGAGTTTTACCTCCCCTCTGGTGGGATTGAGGGATGGTTTATGCTCTCGGAGTCTCCAAGAATTTCCTCGGCTTCTTTTGGCAACTCAGGGATGTCTGCACCTCACCGCCGACAAAGCTCTGAAGCGTGGTTGTAGGTGCTCGTCGACCCATCTCCCTGTGGCTTTGTGGCTCATGTTGATGATGCAGGTTGCTTCACTAAGGTCTCAGGAGAGTGAGGTTGAGGTTGATTGAAAGGAGAAGACATGGAGTGAAGGATATGGATCAGGTGAGGTGGAGGTGGGTTCGAGGTTGTAGATGATGGGGGTGCTCAGGTGCAATCGAAGGTCCTGGAGGACTAAAGGGAGCTTGGTGGAGGTGTTGGAAGTCTTAAATGGGCAAAAGGTGGTGAGAGTGAAGAAGCCCTAATGTGGGCGCACTGCCAGGTGAGAGGAGCAAAGAAAAGAGGGTTCGTTTGCACAATTCTTGGGGAAAGGGGTGACATGTAGGGGATGGCTTAGCTTATCTCAGAGCGTGGGGTCTCTCCTCCATATTCTAATTTCGAACGACGAGCAGGTCAGTTGGTTGCGAGGATAAGCGTCACAGGTTGGAGTCAGTCTCCATCGCTATCCCGAGTTAACAGGAGGTTGAAGACAACATGGTGCTCGTTGGATCATGGATGGACGCCTGTGATTAAATGGATCATGAGTAGCGCCCACACCCTTAGTCAACTGCCCCACACAACAAATGAAATGTCACACTTTAAGCAAATAAATCGATTGACTTAGGTCCATGACCTTTAATTAATGAAATTATCATTAAAACTTTGATCTTTAATAACTTTCAATTGGTAGCTCTAGTTGCTCCCAATTTTTGGGTGATGCCTCCAATTAGGGACATTTTGATATGGAAAAAGTTTGGGGTTAAAATTCGAATACTAGACCACCACGCTTTAGGTTCTAATTACACATAATTCACCTCAAAATTGCATATAGGGTTTGCATTATCTCAAAATTTCATATACTCACATGGTCAATACATTAGAATGCAATGTTGAGAGCATTTAGCTAATTGATTTGAGAAATTATTAACAACATTAGATTTGTAAGAGAGAGAAAATAATTATATAAAAACTCACTTTATCACATTAGGAGGTCAAACAATAGTTTATCGAGTTGGAATTGATTACTATAAGTTTTAATATATTAACCATCAAGAAACACATCCAAGAAAACGAACAAGGTAACTTGGTAATGATAGACTAAATATTGGAGGGAGTTAGTGACAATTAGTTGAGTTATTCTCTTTTAATTAGTTATATGTGGATTACTACACAGATTAATTATACAACTTTTTGGAGCTAAAGTTATTTCCATAATTACACATACATGTTAGAGGGGGTGAACCGGTAGTTAATTGGGTTATTTTCTATAGAAATCATGAATAATTTTGATAAACACAAGCTACATCTTGGGGGTTTACATCCTTTGTGCTCGGGACAATGTGCCTAGTAAATGCTGACCATACACTCTCTCGTGGGTCCCACAAGACAAGAGAGCAGATATTGTGAGCATAGACGATGGACATGGAAGATTTGGACCCACATATTGGAGGGAATGAACTGACGGTTAGATGATATCATAGCCATCATAATTCATAAGTTGCTTAGACTCTTTTCTTCTTCTTTTATTTAATATGTTGATAGTATACTAGTTCCCACGACCAGGTTGATCGTTCTAATAGTTTATTTATTTTCAAGAGCAACTTTTTGTATGTACACACACAATTGTATTATTTGCTTTTATTATTTCTTAATGCTATCATGTTTTCTTGACACTATTTGCTTAGACTTTTTATCATGTGTTTTGTACCTCGATAATACAATAGCTATTACCATCTGGTTGGTAGATATTTCTTTTAAAGACTCTTTTGTATGTTTTGTGCGTGCCCTTTTTATTCTAACCATGTCGCAAAATGATGTAAAGTGCAAAGTATCTTTTTATAACTATATCACAAATATATATATTTGCAACCGATTAAATTCATTAAGCACATATTTCTGCTAGTGTATGATAAATGAACAACGGCTCACTTACAACTACCACACAACTCTAATCTATACTACTATAAAAAGAGCGAGGTTGATGCTGCGCTCTTCTTGATTCACTCTCTTCTCTCCTTTTTTTAAGGAATTTTACTCTTATTAATATTTATTCTCACTCTCCTATTAACTTTTATTATCTTTAATTTTATATTTCTCTCTTCATCCCACGGAAACGGTTCCTTGATTCTCTCCTTTCAAACAACCAACACAAATATCTTTTATCGTAGAGACTCATTCACAGACGAGTCATCTTCACTAGTAGTAACATAGTTATGCACATTTTCATTATGGCTATCCAAGGAAAATAATCAGCTTTTCTGAACGCCTGTAGGAAATTAATCAAGTATTAGCCTAATCGTAATCCCACCCACTTACCATCTCCGTATCAGTTACTCTGTACTCCACGCCATCGTGTATCTGCTTTACTTGTCCCATAGGCTACCGCCAACGACCCCTCGCACCGCATTTCGTCATTTTGCAGGCCCATGCGGCCATTCCCCGGAGACGCCTTTCTCTCACCAGTGCCCTCTTTCGGTTCGCTTCTCCGTCCCAGCATACAGACAGCGATCGCTCCGCCACCAATCGAGCGCCGCCTTTAGTCGATCCCTGGCGTCCTTGCCGGCGTCCGGTCTTCGTGAACTCTCTGAGCGCCTGTCATCCACAGGTTAGATCGGGCCTGCGCGAGCGTTCGTTGTGCAGATTCACGCTACAAGTTAGCATATCTTTGGAACGGTTATCTAATTCAGCGGCCAGCTTGAGGCCGCTATCGCCGATTGTTTCTGATTTCCTGTGGGCTTCGCTTTCGGATCGGGATGAGTCTTTTTGCATTTCTACCCCGTGCTGGCATGTTTGGTTTTACCGCGGGATGGTAGAATAGGTGGTTGAGATGTTGTGTCCGCCCATCTCTTTCTGCAAACTCCACTGTAATGGTCTGCAACCCCGCTGTTTAGTTGCTTCTTTCTAGCTGGTGGTTTGGGTAGTCCCTGTGATTCTGTTGTTGGTTCTTAAAATATTTCAATAGGGCTGCAATGAGATATGGCTACTTGTCTTGGGCATTAGAAACTTTAGGTCCTGGGCGATCGGTTAAGCATCGCTTATACATTTTGTGCTTTGGTTGGTCAAGGTGCTGTAATGTCTCCTTCCTGTGAACACTGTTTCTTCGTTCACGGTCTGAGCGCGCCTTAGTTGTGTTCACATCGATTCGTTTTTTTCCCATCACTACATATCCAAACTTGTTTAATCCCTTTTACATGTGAATTACCTTGGTAGTCGTAATAGCTTTTGCCTCGAACCAGTGACTGGAATTTGAAACGACTGAGTGACATCTTCATGCATTGATCCTTTTCAGGTGAAGTGCTTTACTCTCGCGTGCTTCTGTTTGTCCGGAATATCAGCTCTGCAACTGTAGTTCTACTCCTGTCTTGCCCTGGATATATGGGCTGAACCCAGCATTTCATGGGAGTACAAAACGATGAACCACCACCAAAACGTGTGAGGTTGTCCTCTAGATCAGGGAGCTGTTCAGCACACCCTTCATCTGCAGGAGCAGCCAACGGTTTGGGAGGTCCGATGGGAAAGCATCAATCCTCCCAGGACAATGAGATGGTTGGCCCCAGAGGGATGATCAAAAGAGTGGAATTTGTTAGAATCATCACCAAGGCTCTCTACTCTCTTGGCTACGAGAAGAGTGGTGCACTCCTAGAAGAAGAGTCAGGGGTACGCCTGCACTCATCTGTTGTTAATCTGTTCAGGAGGCAGCTGCTTGATGGGAATTGGGACGAATGCTTGGTCACCCTGCATAATTTAGGCGTTACTGATGAAACAAACCTGAAGTCTGCATATTTCTTGATATTCGAGCAGAAGTTTTTTGAGTTTTTGCAGAATAATGAACTGATGAGTGCACTTAAGACCCTGAGAAGTCAGATTACGCCTCTAGGTGTTAACGGAAAACGGGTTCATGAGCTCTCTGCTTGTGTTGTGTGCCCCTCTCTATGTTCTGCCCTAGGTTTTGATGTTCAAGGTGTGGCAATCGAGGATTCAAGAGTCAAGGTTTTAGAAGGGCTACAAAAATTGCTTCCTTCCGCTGTCGTGGTACCTGAAAGGAGGTTAGAGTACTTAGTTGAACAAGCTCTGAAGGTACAAAGAGAAGCTTGTATGTTCCACAACTCTTTGGATAGTTCGTTGTCGTTGTACTGCGACCACCAATGTGGCAAGGAACAGATACCTCGTCGAACCATGCAGGTAGGATCTAGTGTCCTGAAGAATAGTTCTATAACTATATATGCCATGTATTTTTTCAGCTACTCTATCTCCCGTCTTGAAAGTTTCAACACATTCTAATTCTAGATACACCAGAAGGATGATTTGATTTGTCATGACATTTCACCATTTTGAATGTGCAACACAGATGAAAGAATCAAACTAGGATGAAGAATTAGTATACAAATATAAATTATATTGCTGATTCATCCTTAAATGCTAGATTTGAGCTTTGGTCTCATTCTCTTTTGAGAAGAAAGGATAAAGATATTGATGTAATTTCCCACTCATCTTTCTTCATGAACAGGTTTTGCACTCTCATAATGATGATGTATGGTTCCTGAGATTCTCAAACAAGGGTAAGTTCTTGGCATCGGCATCAAGTGACAAGTCTGCAATTATTTGGGAGGTATATAACTAATTGAATAAGAGATGTACAGTATATTTTGTTGGATTGGCGTTTTCAATCTGTATTTCCTATTTCTACCTTCACAAGTTTTACCAGCTTCTTTTGATTCAATGAAAATATATCACGAAAAGGATCCGAATGGAAAGAATCCATCTCCCGACCCTGAACCTATCATGGTTTGGGTCAAGCATGTATTGTTCTGTTTCTGTTGTTGTTATTCTTGTTTTGTTTTGGCAGGTTTTACTCTTGATGTTCATTATTTACATTCCAAACTAATTGAGAAATCCAATTTATGCACGAATTCTCTAGTTACTCACCAAAACGCCACAGCGAGCTGATAACAGAAATTTACATAGTAGTAATAAGATGTGGACTAGGAAAGTGCGACTCACAGTCCTTCAAACTAACCTTTATCCATTTTTATCATGTCTACGACCAAACCATTGAAAACAAAATTTATCCATTTGTCCACTAACACGACAACTTTAGCACGGAGGCCATATCTGCAGTTCTGCACACTCCTTATCAACTGCTTCTGTGCATTAGACTTGAGCTACTCTTTGTATACCGACGAAGTTCAGCAGGTGCTGCTACCATTCTATCCTTCCATGTGATGCTTGATCCGGTCTTCTGTGTTCTAAGCATTTACCTGATGATATTGTTAGGCTCAACACCAATCAGTGAAAATTATTATTCACCAGAATTGAATTTAAACTGTGTTCGGAAAAGTTATGCTGGTCAAACTTTTCTGGTGGACAGTTTCTATGCTCCTAGTAGGGTTCCTCCCAATTTATTTGAACTTCTAGCTTTCATTTATCACCTTATGAATCACTGAACTTGTCTTTCATTCTGCTTCCTCGTCAATAAGATACTACAAAGACTTTGAATGTGTCTTAATTGCATTCGTAGATCTTTCATGTGCCTCCAACCATCTTCATTTATAGTATTCTGATCACCACTGGGTATTTCAGCAATGGTATAAGATATAGTCCGACATCCATTCTAGCAGGGGCACAAATAAAAAATGTCAAAGTAGTCCACCTGACTCCAATTTTCATGAAAGTAAACTTCAAACACTTATAGTATCTATTGCACATGAACTGAAACTAACACTGTTGCTGCTCTATAATTGTTGCCATCAATTTCTTGCAAATGTGGTATTGTCACTAGAATATAATTTGTGGAAAATCAAATAGTAGGTAATTGATACCATTCTATAGGCAAAACCTGCTCCTATATATAGAAGAGGGGAACACTTACAGCTTGGACTCAAAACCCTATTGGGCCAAACATATATAGGTTCAATTACATAATAAGCTAAATGACTAATCACTCCCAACACTCCCCCTCAAGCTGAAGCACGGGTGAGACTCATGCCCAACTTGCCAATACAAAAAAAGTTAACGATGACCCATATAAAGATTTGATCTCCCAAAAATTTCCAATATGATAATTATAGTATTGAAACACTTCCCTTGAAGAAGATAGCACGTGGCAAATAGGTCCTCTTCCCTGACGAGTTTAACACTTGGCATTTGAAGCAAGATATGGTGGAAGGCATTTGTAGAAGTCATCTGAGTCGCCATTGTTATTGAGTTAATTCACAACAAAAAGTACCGACATCGTAATGAAACAGTTGTTGTGATTAGAGCACTACTACTTTACTACATGAATATTGCAGTTTAGCAGGTGGTCACCATGCTAGAGACAAATGCATTGTTACAAGAAAGATGAAGAACAAGAGTCAACAGAGCATGAATGAATATGCGGGAACGAAACAACATGGTCATATGAATGATCTCCGCAACAGGTGGTCATATGTATGATCTTTTTTCCTCGCCCCCCCACTAACCATGGAGAGCAAGAGAGTGGTTGTAGGTGGACGTGGTAAGGGGACTCCTTGACAAATCAGTTGTAGCATTGTTGGGGGGTTTGGGGTTCTTGCTACCCCTCAATAGGTGGAGTCGAGGGGAGGTCGCCCCTCATGGGGGCTTTGGGTCTGAGTCCTTGGGAAAAAAAGATATGAAATAATTCTCAGTGGGAAGATCAAGCATAAATCTTGTAGACCTATGTCTTTGAGAAACATCTACAACATGGACGTGAAGACACAATGACCCTTGGTGGCATGGTTGTGAGTAGCACCCATTGCAGTTGTATAGGAGTGCCAACAAGCCAGTTTAGTTCACGCATATGGTGTTGGCGTTGGTGGGACTGCTATCACAACTGATGGATGCCCATGCTACTGTCTCTCTTTGTGGGCGACAACTGTCCTTGTCGGCGTTGTTGTCGCTAAAGGGGCAACAACTTCTGCCGTTGTTGGTGGTGGTGATCACTGCACCAACTGGTGTTAGTGGTGGTGGTGCCCCCTATGACACTATTGCTTGATGTGAGCAGCAGCCGCTGTGCAGGCCTTGGCCAGCGCTGGTGGTAGGAGGGAGGGGTATCTGATGCTACAAAGTTAAAGGCTTGCAGGAGTATTAAAAGATTTTAGTAGCGGCAAGAGGCCTGTTGGTGCAGGCTGCCCACCAACCGACTGTGACTTTCTCTTCTTGTCTCCTTACTTGAAGGCTAGGGTTGGATCCTTGTTTTGAAACAATGTGGACTAGGATGCAGTGAGATCATTTGAATAGACTATTAGGCATAACCCTACTTCTATATATAGTAGAGGATAACACTTGCAACATAGACTCAAAACCTTAATCGGTCTAACATACTTATGCCCATTACGAAATAAACTAAATAATAATACCTCCAACATGATTCTTAATTCTGTCATTCACCCATCATGCTATTAGACACTTCTACTCAAGGTTGTCAGAACCGAACCGTTGAGGCCTCGGTTCTTGGTTCATTGGTTCAATGAGTGGTTGCATTGGTTCAACTGATGACGTCATCATGACATCATAAATAATTAATAAATAAACAATATAATTAAGTAGGTACCAAGGAACTAGTAGTGCCACTAATACAGTAATACCAAGTTACCAATAATCATGTTACACAAATTCAGACAACAAGAAAGTGATAAATTAATAATTATACCAATAGTAAAATTAAAGAGAAGATTAGAGGAAGAAACAAACCATAAAATCAAATTCGTGGCACATTGGGAGTGGGATTATACCTCACTTAGCAAGTCAGCAAGTCAACAACAGAGCACACAACACAACTCAAATCAACTCAAATCTCAAATTCAATTCTGTGATACAGTTCATATAAAAATTAAAAAGCAATATGCATCAATTTGAATGCATATAGGGGACAACGGAAAATAGAAGGGGAGAGGGCACGTTCAGTGGCCTAGATCTAGAAGAAGAAGAGTAGGGGAGGAAGAGAAGGAGGAAGAAGAAGAGGAAGTGGGAGAGGAAAACAAAGATGAAGAAGAAGTGCTAGATAGAAGTAAGAAAAAAGGGAAGCGGGGACGAGCAATGACCTAGCCACGGGTCGAAGCGAGAGGAACTAAGTGGCTCGACCTTCAGGGAGAGGTACAAATCGAGCTAGAATAATAGGAGTAGAGAAAGAAGAGGAGGAATAGTGAGAGGAAGAAGAGGAGAAGGACGAAGAGAAACAAAGGACGTTACCTAGAAATAGGTGAGAGAAGCAACACCAACAACAGCAACACTTGCTGCAACAACAACAACCATCTGACTACAACTACTTCGACAACTGCATCAACTCCAGCGGAAGGGGTGCAACGGGCTTCTAGAGAGGGATCTCCTTGCAACGGCGACAAGTTTTAGCGTGGAAGAGACTAGGGCTAGTTTGTCTGGGGAATCAGGAATCAGGAGAGTTGGGGTAGGGGAGAGTTGGGTTTTTTTTCCCTCCTATCTGGTTTGCATCTCACGTGCCTCAAATAGCCATTTAACTAGCTGTGTAAGAGAATCGACCGATTGGGCTAAAATTTGACCGGTTCTCCGGTTCACCGGTTTAATGCCGGTCAGACTTCATTTCTCGGCTTCGGGAGAGGCCCGAACCGGTAGAGTGACTGGTTCCCGGTTCAACCGGTTGAACTGGTCGGTTTGGTCCGGTTCTGATAACCATGCTTCTGCTGTACCATCTTTGCTGACAAGCAGTCACAATTATTCTTGGCTACTGCCACCAAAGTACCACTAGGATCTTTTTTCAATTGAAGCATCATATGTTTACTGCATTGCTTTTTCATCAGCTGATCAAACGAAAGAAAATATAAGTTCACCCTTGGAAGTACTGACTTTATTAAGGAAAACTATTACCCACAAGTTTGCCTTGATTTAATCAAGGAAAGTGGATAAACATGCTAATATTTGGTCTATAGTGACACATTAGTCTAACTTCAGAGCATAATTATAGGAGATTCTGTTGTTGTAGGGAAGATGAGAGTATGTGATAAAGGGGCGCACCGGTGACTACTTTGTGAAAAATGACTTTGCTACTATTCATAACATTCTGTAACCTCTTGGTTCAGTTTTTACATTTAGTAACCGATTAGGATTAGCAGTTCTACATAGCTTTGTAATCTCAACTGAAATGTTAATTCTAGGACTTGGGACTCAGTCTGTCAAGCCATTATAGCCAGCTTCATGCAAATTTCGTAAGGTGCTCAAATCAGATCAAGGAAATATGTCAGAAAGCAATGTTCATTATTCTTGAGAGTTTTACTGGTGATTTAATATATCACCAAGACCAGCTTTCTATTTAAGTTATGCGGCCTAATGCAAAACTGTTGCTTTATCATTATGTTACTCATGGGATCCTTTTCAGTGTACTATATCTCTGTGTAATTATTCTGAATCCTTGGAATGACAGTTTCACTCTTCATGCCTAAACTACGTATCTTACCCTGTGAGTTCCTTAAAAAACTGAATGCAAAGTTCATACCAATGCATAATAGTTCACACAGTTAATGGCCTTTCAGCTTTTCATATCCAAAACTAAAAAAATTGAAATACTTTATGCACTAATGGATGTAGTTATCGTTGATAATCTAAAAGAACAAATGTAAGAAGAAATATTGCTATCTTAAAAATTTCTATGTTAATCAATAACAACAAGCCTAGACCGATATGCATTTGGTATTAACATTATATTAAGATGAAAATGAGTGGCAAGGTGGTTTTCTCTTTTCTCAAAGTTTGCCAAGCCCATTCGAATGGTATAATAAATTACGCATTTCCAACCCTAATCAATATATATGTTTATTCAGAAAGAGATTATATGTAAAGGTATGACTCTTATGCGAAACTTATTACAAAACTGTATATTATAAAAAGTTCTAAGACGAAACCTCAACATTAAAACCTCTTGCACAATACAGAGTTAAAGAGAAGCATTGAGTGTAAAAATGAGAGCGTAATCTAAGCAAATCAAGATAATATTTAATGGATACGACTTGCAAAATGAACAACTAGGCCAATAAACCAAATTTAACTGATCCGACTCGATCAAATTGGTTTAGTTTTTAGGTGGATGGTTTGGTCAGTTTGACAAATCTCCAAACGGCAGAATAATGATTTGGTTGCTTTGTTGGTATGTGTTAACCAATCAGATGAAACTGAATTGATATATGCCATACTATATATGGATAAATATACATATGCTTGCATTAAAAGTTGTTTTTACTTTATTGTGTAGTATTATGCATGTTGTCATTTGCCCTTTCACCAGTATTGATGCATAGTGTTCAAATGATATCATGTTGATATTCCCCATTGTGGTTCTTATTTTTTTGCTGATAAAACTACATTTATTTAAAGTGAGTTGAGTTGCTAGTGAGGAGTAGCTGGTGGTGCGGCTTGTTAGACCCCAATGAAGAGTCTCAGGTTTGACCTTGAGTGAGCTATTTCTCAGAATCATTTACCTGTTGCGGGTTGCCCTACTGTTCGCTTTAAATGGCTCTTGAGTGAGTAGGGCGCTCGAGGCCAAGGATTTTACCCTGTCGGGGAGGGTTACTAAGTGGCCCTGCCTGGGGTGGTTCTCTCGCTAATAAAAAATGAAGCGATTTGACTTGTTCAAGATGACTTGTTAAAACGAGACACGTGATTGGGCAGTCAATATCTTCATAGACAACTTTCTCATTTCTAAGCTAATAGTTTAAACCAAGCCAAAATAACAATTTAACTTGGTCTTGGATCATATAATAGTCCTATTCATTTCAAAAATGTCCAAACCTATAGGTTGGTCTATTTTGTGGTTTCAGTTATAATTGAAACAAAATGAACTATGCCTACCTCTAATGCAAATCAAGTTTATCTATTTTGGACATCTTGTGGGAATTCAGTAATTTGTTTTTCCTTTCCATTTGTGTGCCCTTTCGTGTGGCTGCATTGCCCCCAAACTTGACTCATACTTTCATTACCCCTATTAGTTTCCATCATCTCCCTTTGTTTTGTCTATCCATAGAATGACCCATCTCCCTATATTAATCCACTAATCTCCCTTTGTTTCAGTTTTTCTTAATGGCGATGACAGATTGGAGGGAGTATTGGTTATTCCATGGGCAAAATGCTCTCAAGGCCACCCCTTTGCGAGGGTCCCTTCCTTGCCTCTTGCTACCTTGTTAGTTGCTACTATCCCTTCCTCACGCTTTTGTGGCGTAAGCTTGTAGAGAAGTAAGGAGTAGGAAGTCCATTGCTGCTCTTACTGCTGTCTTTGACTTGGATGATGGAGGGGTTGGATCTCTATCCTCTTGGTGTTGGTTGTGAGGCTGCTTAGAAGATGCTCCCTGGTCTAAGTTGCACAAATATTGTTTGCATTTTGCTGTATAGGGTCACCATTGCACAAAGATCACCTATAGTGCCTCCTCTTCCTTTATTGTGAGGATGTTTGAAAACTCATTTTGTTTTCTTGAAGCTAGTGAAGGGAGTAGAATAGGCATGGCAACGGGTCGGGTTTTTAAGAACCCGACTCAAACCCGTACTTGACAAACCCGCATCCAACCCGAACCCAAAAATATAATAAAGAAAAACCAGCAAAACCCGACCCGAAAATAATCCCCGACCCTAAAAACGGGTTTACAAAACCCACATATACCCAGACTTGATTTTGCAGCAAACAGGTTACAAGTACCTCATACCTATATGAAAAGGATTATCAAGGCTCTGCTCTTTTTTGTTTCCCTCCATGCAGTACGTTGTTTTTTGCTGCATATATATAAATGCAACCACCAAGCAGCACCGCAGACGAATAATCTACGTGACAAAACAACGCTCACTGCAAAACACGTGAATATATCCCACATTGGGATCAAACTTGTTGGAGTTGGTATAGCTTTCGATATAAGCAATAGAACTTGCACATCCACCATGATCAGAATTTAATTTCAACATCACTAGATAAATCTGATGATCCACCAACAATATTACATGTTTGTACGTGGAAGATACGCTAGATACAAAATAGAACCCAGATGGAGATACGCTGAATGATTCGTGCAACCCAAAGTTTTCAGTTATGTAAAACGCTACAAAATCCATTTGGCAAACACCATAATACTAATTACAACTCCAGATGTTAGCATCTCAGTCAGACTTCAGATAAGAAAAGACGATCTAGTTCAGATGTTAGCATCTCAATCAGACTTCAGATGTTAGCAGACATTCTCATCTGGTTCGACCATGATAGAATAACAACTTTTAGGAGGAAATAGGAAGGTTGGCAGTTCCATAAAGGAACGGACTCCTAGCATCCACTGAACTGAACCGCAACTCAATCCAGAGAACTGGTTGAACTGAACGAACTCATTGCACAGAAATGAAAATGAATTGACCACCTGCAAATATACACAAGCAAATTACCAACTCTCAGCTCAATTATTTAAAAACTGAAAACAAAGTACCAGTTAAAATACTAACAGCAAATTAGTTCAATAATATATGCCTTGTGGACTCAATCATGTCTCACCACACGACAACCAGAAAAGAGAGAGGAAGCAGCAAAGGCTCTATTTCTACTACTAATGGACGACCTGCCCTTTATCTATTTGATAGTTAACTGAAATTAATAGTGTCTACTGAACTTGCTAGAATTACACAGCAAATCAGTTCAATAACTGAAATACTAACAGAAATTTAATACTAATAATATATGCCTTGTGGACTCAATCGTGTGTCACCTCACCACACGACAAACAGAAATGAGAGAGGAAGCAGTAAAGGCGCTATTTCTACTAC
Source organism: Alisma plantago-aquatica (assembly GCA_963693085.1). NCBI lineage: Eukaryota > Viridiplantae > Streptophyta > Magnoliopsida > Alismatales > Alismataceae > Alisma > Alisma plantago-aquatica. Next base: position 577,061,791 of record OY856410.1, read on the forward strand.
TAATGGACGACCTGCCCTTTAGCTATTTGATAGTTAACTAAAATTAATAGTGCCTACTGAGCAACAGGAAAGAGATATGTCTAAAAAGAGAGAGACAGTGTGGATTAGTTGCCAAAGGGAATTGAGACTTTACCTTAAGAAGCCCCATGGTGAATTCGGCATCTGAGATGATCAGTGACCTGGAAAATGGCATTAAACACCCACATTAGGCATGCAAACATTGCATTAAACACCCACACAAAAATGGGAATTTATACTGCCCTTGAGTATGTTGGTCTTGAGTATGTTCTGAGGTGATTTCACATGAAGCTTCAGCATCTAAGACATTATCACAAATTCAATTGAGATATCATAAAAAATAATATCTAATATGAAAAAATTATTAATGAAATGTACCAAGACTAGCGTTATCCGTGTCTACAATTGAGATGGCAACGTCTCCAGAAAAATAATCCCCTGCAACAAGAAAACAAAGAATTAACTAGTAGAGAATGAAATATCAAAAAACAAATCAAAGTTTTGATCTTACCCCCAATAGTAGAAATCCAATTTTGAAGACACATCAAAGACTCCATGGTCTTAGGTGCGAAACGACTGCGATGTGGGTCAAGAAGTCTACCTCCAGTATTGAATGCTGATTCTGATGCCACAGTAGAAGCAGGGATGGCTAAAATATCCCTAGCTATCTCACTTAATAATGGATAATTCACCTCATTAGTTTTCCACCAAGTTAAAATATCATAATCATCATCCTTAACCAACACCACTTCCTCCCCAAGTACACATCCAACTCAGTCTTCATGGAGTTTCTTGACCTTTTCTGTCTTCTGGCATGTGCCTTGAACACCTGAACTGGTTTTAGCGGGACTACAACAACAGGGGACAAAGAGAAGACTATTTGCTGGCTAGAAGTTGCATGGTCATTTACTTTTCTTCTTTCCTGATATTCCTTTAATAATTGATCACATGCTTTGCGAACTTTAGCAACTTTGGCTTTAAATTTTTCCCCATAAATGGAAGGATAATAAAAATTTATTATATCCATTTTGAAGCGAGGGCCCAGAACAGCAACAACCCCATCAAAACATGAATGTCATCCCAGTACTTCTTGAACTTCTCTATCATTTGACCTGCCATTTTCTTTATGATAGGATTGCGTGAGTTCTCCCATTCATTCAACTGCAATTTTATAGCACATATTTGCAAAAGAAAGATTTGATGTTGGATATTTAGTCCTCGACAAATCCTCAGTAGCAGAGTGGAAAATTTGAAGTTTGTCACAAATCAAAGAAGCAAAATCCCAATCATCAATAGAAGGCAATGTATTAAAAAGTGTCTCTCTCTGACTCTAGAAAACACACCTGTATAGCAATGCAGTCTGGAGCATGAGAAGGGTGAAATTCCACCTTGTAGGACAATCAAGGGACAAATTTTGATCCATAGGAACTTTCAATTGTCTAGCAATCTCCTCAATTTTTTCTTTCCTCTTTGGGGTAGCTATCCAAAATGCCAAACTGTCACGAACTTTCTTAATTTCACTTTCAATGATAGAAAGTCCATCCTTCACATATAAGTTGAGGATATGGGCACAACATCGCATATGGAGTGGTTTTCCAGACAATAGCAATGAGGTGCTAGGCAATGTCTTCCTTAAACCGTTGACAACAACATCATTGGTATTGTAGATAGCTTTGCATCAATGTTCCACTTCATCAAGCTATTTAATAGAACAGTTTCTAGTACCTCCTTGGTATGTGGACATGGCACATACACAAACCGCAAAATCAAACTACGCAATGTCCATGTGCAGTTAATATAGTGGGCTGTGATCACCATGTACCCTCTCCTCTGATGATTGGATGTCCACATATCAGTAGTAATTGCAAACCTAGACTTTTTTTCTCTCAATAGTTTGCCTTAGCTTAGCTCTCTCAGATTTATATGCCGACCATATATGATTTTTCACCGTAATCCTTGAAGGACACTGGAAAAGATGTTGAAGAGAAGAAGAGTAAGCCCTAAAGCCAACATGGCCCACTATTGAGATGGGATATTCATGCTTCACAATCATTCTCATTAGGTTTCTCATTGAAACATCCTGATTGAAAGTGGGAACATAATTGCTTGTTAACTCCTGATTACCCAACCCTTTTCGAACTGGACAATGACCTTTCATAGTGGTTGCGGAGGTGATTAGTCCCATTTTTACTGTTGTAGAATAGAGGCTTCCCACAATGGTTGCAAACTGTCTTCATGACCCCGCCTACATCTTTTTTAGTAAATTCAGTCCATATATTACCCCTTCGCTTCCTTTTTCTAGTAGAGGATGTCCTAACAGTACTTTGTTGAATCTGCTCATCAACAATATCAAAGTCTATAGGATTTTGACCCCATCATCTAGATCAATAGCCATGGGTTTAGACTTTGGATTTAAGAACAATGTTTTCCTAAATAGAATAAGAAGAAAAACATGTGTTAACAATCGATTAGATTTACATATTCAGATATTTACCTGCTGATCTTACACATTCAGATATTTACCTACTGATCTTACACATTCAGATATTTACCTACTGATCACAAGATATTTACCACTGATAGAAGCAATGATTTATGTCGTTTTCATCCAACCACATTTATATTGAGGTAGGAAACTAATCTATGATTATGTTGTAGCCATAAACTCTTAAAAATGACAGTTAATTTCCACTGACAGAAGCAGAAGATGTAGTTACGTTCCATTTATACTGGCTGCTGAAATGAATACAGGGAGTCTGCCATGTAGATGGAAAATCATAATTGCAGAAAAGTAATGAATACAGGGTCTGACGGCTAATTTTTTTTTAATGGACAGAATATCTTATGAAGTTAATCTCTAGACTAGCATCCTTCATTTTGCAGATAAAGAAAGAAATATATTACCTGAAGCACTTGTAGCAATTGATAGCAAAGGAGACGCTTCGATCATGGGTGTTACTTGACTAACCAAGGGACCTACCTAAACAACACCCAGTAAATTTCAGTATGCAGATTATGCTACCTAAATTGGTTTACAAATAAAAGATTATGGCACCATGGTAATACCTACTGATCTTATACAGTCAGATTTACCTACTAATCTTATACCTACTGATCTTATGCATTCAGATTTTAGAAAAATAAATTTAAGATCACAAGATATTAAATACTTATATCTGGCCGCATTAGGAACGATACTTATACATACCAGAAGTTGTACTAGACAAAATGGGCAGTGCTGGCTTCAAGAATCCTAGCTCAAGCTGTTAGCAATCAACTCCCAAATTACCTAGGGAAAACATTCATCATACAAATCAGTATTTACAATTACTTGGGTCTATCAAGCCACATTAGGAATCATAATGATCATCAGCAATAGTTGGGCATGAACATGAGTCAAGCGTCACTCACCAGAGGTGGGTGGTTCCTGTTCTGATACTACTGTCTGCTCCCGACGTGATCCATGGTGGGCGCAGGAGCTCGAGGATCACAGGTGAAGGGGACGGGGGTTGTGTCTCTCTCGAAATTATGTGAGAAAAATAAAATGCATTAACCCCCTTCAGGATGGGGAAAATAGGAAGTCAGAAGAGACAAGTAGATATAGAGGTGTTCTCATGACATAAAGACATAGAGATCGGAGATACAGAACAGTATGAAACTTGAGTAGGTAGAGAGTGTCTAAGGAAAGAGGAGGACAATGACTAGTTAGAAGTAATGCCATAGTAATAGCAAGAGCGGTGGTTGGGCGATGCAGATCAACCACCTCGATCCTTTTGTTATCTAAACAAGTATACATTTTCTTCTTTTCGCTGAAGTATCAACCAAGGGGAGGAGGAAAGGAACAAGTAAGAATGGCTGTAGTCTCCTCGTGGTGCAAGCTTAATAATAAGCGTTTGATCAGGGGTTCGGCGGCCCCTTTCAGTTTCGTCAAAAAGGTAGCACAACCCTACGCGAAGGCGCGACAACACCGAAATGAACGCCGAACAGAGCAGTCCAATAGGGGTTCGGGGGATAGTGGTGGGTGTGATATTGTGATGTAGTGGGGCGGTGGTTCTAATCTATGGCCGCTCATCCCTTCTGGCACGTTTTCCTTGATCCACCTTTTCGGGTGGCTAAGCGAAGAAGACGGTCAGAGAAAGAGAGAGAGAGAGAGATGGAGAAAGATAAACATGATACGTATGCCCTGAACCGAAGGAGGAGAAGATGAGTGGTGCTCGTGGTGGGCGGAGGCTACGACAAAAGGTTGCAGTGTGGAAGCTGGTGTAGCCGGAGGTCGTGAAGAGGAGAGGATGGGGGGAGAAAAACGGATGGGAAAGGAGGAGGTTGCCACTGGAGAAGGCGAAGGAGAAAACCCTCATGAGATTCGTGAGAAGAGGGTCGCTAAGTCCAGTCGTCGTCACTCCCTCTTCGCTCTATCAACACTGATCGTCAGTCGCCTGACTCGCCTCGTCGCTCTTCACCAGTAGCCTCGCCTCGATGATCTATCGCCGTCTTCTTCGAACCTTATATCCGGTAGAAATTGGAGAGGATGGAGTCGTAGAGATGATGTCAAATCCAATGGAGGCTCGACACTGGAGGGGATGGAGACGGTGACGCCGGAGGTCGGTGATATCAAAAACCCTAGATTGCCAGTTGCCAGAGTGAGGGTCGAGTCGAGCGCTGGCTGCGCTGCACGAGAGTGAGGATCGTGAGTGAGGGAGGGCCGGGTTCGGGTGCCCGCGTGTTTCACCCTACGCACACGCGTCCAGCAGACGACACTCACCGTGTCAACCCGCGAAACCTGCGAGCCCCAAAAAAACCATCATTTGCGGTTCAGGTCGGATAGGGTCGGGTAGGGTAGGACAGGGTTATATAGCCATGCCTCGAGTAGAATTTGTGCCGCTTATTTGTATACAGGTTCCACCTTGAGTCCCACCAAAAGGTTCATTGAAGGCCCACCCTATTTGGGATACCAAGTTGATTTTTTCTATTTTCCCCTAACGGGGAATCAATTGTTGGCAATAATCAAATTTATAAACTGCACTACTCGTCCAAATACTGTATTTGAAGTAAGATTGAAGTTAAGCCTAATGACTGCTAAACATCACCAATTGTCTTACTAATAACCTAATATTTACAAACTCAGATTTAAACAATAAATTTTGAAACTTAAAACTAAGTCCCTAGAAATAAATAATAGGTCCATGTAATGAACTAAAAACCCAAAACTAACTAATCAACTACTGATCGACTGTCAGGATCCACAAGGGATGCCAAGCCTCGTGATGATCCACATATGCATGCTGTACTACATCAACTCAGCTAACAAAGATGAGCCTCTAACATTTAGGTGACAACTCAAAAATGCCAATCTATCAATCGAGGCTGTTGTAAGGGCATGTGGCATAGAGCACATTGCAACAGTGCGATCGATTTAGAGTGCATCATAATAGACCGACAATTATCTAAAATGAGTATGCGTTGTTGAAGCCATCATGTGTGCAACAATCATATTGCCATGTTTGACCTAGATGGGGGGTTTAAGTTACAAGGTAGCGCATCTAATGACATCCTATCGAAGTTGCATTATATGAACTTGTGACAAAAAATTTATGCGTGACATCTCGATAGGCGTTGCCGATCCAACATAGGTGGTATGGTTACTATGGATGTTTTTTTTGACATAACGTTATGATGTAATGGTTGATCCAAAGATAATATTAGTGACACTACCTCTGTCGATGATGTTCTTGCATGGCAAAGATAACTGTAGTTGTCTGTCGTCATGTAGGAAGATTGGATCCTTGTCGTCAAAGGTGAGGCTGTTGCTAGGTCTGGCACAACACAAAAACAAACAAGCATAGCTGCAACCACCTCTTTGCAAGGACAAAGGATAGCGAGGAATATAAGTGGTTTGGATTACCACGCCATCCATACCAAATAAATGCAATTCTCTATTTCAACCGGACCAAATCCCCGTTGATACATGGAAGTGGAGATAAAATGCATGGATGACAATGGTTCGGTTGAGGTGATGGTTACATACTTGATTTTGCCAAGCCTACACGGGGAGGGGGGATTTCAAGCTTGATCATGAGTCAGATATACATGCTATCTTCTCCCTTTATTGTGCAAGGAATTTTGAAATCCAATGTATTTGTTCCTGAAGCCAATTGGGGGAGTAGGGTTTGCACCTCTTTTTTGCGTAAAGGAGCCACCTGACAGGTCTGTTTAAGGCTACCCCTATCTGGGAGTTGATTTCTCTATGTTTTCCTTGGTTTGGTTCAATTAAAAAAATGAATAGTAGACTGTATGTGGCCTTCCTTGAGCTGTATGTGGTTGTATCCTAATCTTAAATTCCAAGCCCGAGTTTAGTACAACATCAATGACATCAAGTATCTTTTGACCTTAGTGGATTCTTTTATAGGCAAATTAATTTCCAAGGCATATGGTAGATAATGGAAACCTTAGGAAAGTTTCTTACAATAAAATAAATCAAATTTTTAACTACTTGGACACTTTGGCAACAATTCTTGCCTCCATCTATGTTTTTTGCACGCTTCAAAGCTTAACAGATATGTAGGGTTGTCCATATTCTTCTTCTGGGAGACGCATGATATTATATTTGTTAACTAGTGTTTTTATTTAAGCTCTTTATTTTCTTTTGTTATTTTCCTATTCTACAAGGACCTCTCTGTAATTGTTCTCTTTATAAAGATACAGGGTACACACGTTGTGTACCCTAACCCTTACAGTCCACTTGAGATGGTATCAAGGCAGGTTCACTAGCCGCCTTCTTCCCCAACCGCCGCCCCTTCTCTCTCTCTCTCCCTCCCTCCCGCTGGCAGAGCTCCCCCCTCCCCCGCCCGCCTGCCCCGCCGCGCACAGCCCTAGGCTGCTAGGCCCGCTGCCGGTAGCTGTGCGCTTCTGCAGCGTCGCCTGGTGATCCTCCGTGTGCGGCGATGGCCTGCTAGTGCAATCCGACTGTCTGTCGTTCGTCTCCAACTGTTCGGTTGAAGGTCTTCGGAGCTCCTCCCTCTCTGTCTTCCCTTGAGCCGTCGTGTTCTCTGCTGCGCCTCGGCGTAGTCTACATGTAGGCTGGTCCTTTCCAGTTCTTCTCTCTGCCTGCTGCCGCCTAGCCGGAGGATCTAGGCAGTTTAAACCTCTGCTGCTGTTCTCTGCTGCTTGTGGACCCGGCTCCATCATGACTTCCTCCCATGAAGACTTTCGTCGTTAGGTGACCACTGTGAAGCTAGACGGACACAACTACCAACATTGGGTTTGCTCTATGGAGATCTTTGCCAAGTCACAGGGCAAGCATTCCCATCTGACTGAGGCTTCGCCTCCCGCTCCGCCTACTACTGCCGAGTCTAAGGACAAAAAGATCTATGAGGACTGGGTCAAGGATGACTCGACTGTGATGACGTGGATTCTGAATAGCAGCGAAACTCGCATCAGCGTCACTCTACTTCGTCTCCCGACTGCCAAGGAGATGTGGGACCAACTAGCCAACACCTATTCTCATAGAAAAAAATCCAAAAAAGGTGTTTGATCTGAACAAACTGCTGTCCTGTCTGCACTTTACTGGACTTGATATTGCTGACTACTTCTCCACCTTTAAGGGTGTCTGGGCTGAGCTCGAGAATCTGCATCCCTTATCTACTGACTTGGCCACGAAGCAACGACAAAGACAGGAACTCCAAGTTGTCCAGTTCCTCTGTTGCCTTCCTGACTTATATGCTGTGGTGGTTGACCAGATCCTTGCCAGCGATCCATTACCTACATTGAAGAGTGCCTTTTAGCGTCTCCAACGCCTGCCGACTTCCTCATCAGATGTACCTTCTGACACAGCTGACCCTACTTCTCTTGCTGCCTGTCTGTCCGTGGTCGTGGTCGACCTCCGGACAATCGTTCTACTGCTTCTGGACGGGGACGTGGCTCATCTGGCCGCGGTTCCCTTAGTCGTGGCTCGTCTGCTGATGTTTTTGGAGGTGCCACTGCTCAGCGGTACTGTGACTTCTGTGGCCGCACCAACCATACTGAAGACAAGTGTTGGAAGAAACATGGCACACCTGCATGGGTCAGTGCTGCGTCTGATGGTACTTCTCAGACGGCCGCTGCTGCTCCCTCGACTGCGTCCACTGCTGAGTTCATCCACTCCGAAGTGGAACGTCTTCTGCTTGAGAGGACTGGTGCTTCCTCTTTATCTGCTGCTGAATCTGGAGCTCACGCGGCCACCTACTTTGGTTGTGATTATGCATTCTTGAGTGCTGCTTTTAGTGCTGGTAATACCAAATGGGAAATTGACTCTGGAGCCTCGTCTCATATTTCTGGCAACCGTTCTTTGTTTTATAAACTGTTTAAACCCTGTTCCAAATCTATTGTTATGCTTGCTGATGGTTCTAAATCTATTGTATCTGGAATTGGCGATATCTTTGCTCAAGTCCTTCTGTGATCTGCTTTATATGTGCCGAATTTTCCACTGAATCTATTATCTATCAGTAAAATTGTCCGCAATCTTAACTGCAGTCTGACATTTGCACCGGGTACTTGTGTTTTTCAAGACCTTCACACGATGATGAAGATTAGTGGGGGGCATGAAGGACCTGATGGACTCTACTACTTGGATGAGTTGAAACAGATTGGCACTGCAGCTCTGGCTTCAACTCTTTCATCTTCTGTTTCTGCATTACAATGGTATTTCAGACTTGGGCATCCGTCAGTTGAGAAATTAAAACATGTTATTTTTGGTGTCGGCTCGCATAGCTTTCAATGCGAGGCTTGTCAATTAGGCAAATAGTCTAGATCTGTATTTCCCAAAAAAACTCAGATTGGTAGCAAAAATATTTTTGATTTGGTGCATGCTGATGTATGGGGTCCTCGTCATATTCCAAGTTTATCTGACAATAAATATTTGATTTTGTTCATTGATGATTTCTCTTGTGCTACTTGGTTATTTCTTTTAAAATATAGATCCTAAGTTCTGCCCACTATTAAATTCTTCTTTGCTGAAATTAAAACTTAGTATTCTATGCCTATTAAAATTTGCGTACTGATAATGCATTGGAATTTGTTCAAAAAAATGTGCAGTTATTCTGCCGTTCTATGGGGACAATTCATCAGACGTCTTGTGCTTATACACCCCAACAGAATGGTGTGGCTAAGAGGAAGAATAGACATTTACTTGAAGTTGCTCGAACTATCATGTTGCATTCTAATGTTCCCAAACATTTTTGGCCAGAAGCCGTTCTTGCTGCCTGTTTTTTGATAAATCGTATGCCTTCCTCTGTTATTGGGAATAAAATTCCTGTACACGTACTGCAACCAGATCTGCCTCTGTTTTCTGTTCCTCCGAGAATTTTTGGGTCGACTTGTTTTGTTCGTTTGCTTGGTCCTACTCAAGACAAGTTGTCCCCTCGAGCTGAAAAATGTATTTTTCTGGGATACTCATGAACTCAGAAAGGGTACCACTGCTATAGTCCGGTGAATAAAAAGTGGTTCACGAGTAGTGATGTCGTTTTTTTTTGAGGATACTCCGTACTACTCTACTAAAGGGACTACGTTGAGCTCCGATTTGATTGCAGCACCTCTGCCTATTATTGGTGATTCTACCTCTGCTGTGCAACTAAATGAGACTACAACTCCTCTTATTGTTTATCAACACAGAAATCGGCCGCCGCAGCCTACTTCTGCTCAAGACCCCCCCCATTGACAACCAACCTTCTCTTTCAGAAGGTCCTGCCCCTACTGAGGTAATTTCTGATCTAGATTTACCTATTGCTCTCAGGAAAGGTACTAGATCATGTACATCTCATAATATTGCTAACCATGTCTCCACTGATCATCTGAGTGTTCATGTTAGTAATTTTGTTGCTGCCCTATCTGCTATTTCTGTATCAAAGAATGTGCATGACGCATTACATAGTCATGCCTGGACACAAGCCATGACTGAGGAGATGGCTTCTCTCATTGACAGGGGTACCTGGGATCTAGTTGATCCTCTTGATTGCAAACTGGTTGGATGTCGTTGGGTCTACACTGTTAAGTATCATCCTCATGGAACAGTTGAATGCCTGAAGGCTCGCCTCGTGGCGAAAGGGTACACTCAGACCTATGGTTTTGATTATTTTGAAACTTCTTCTCCTGTTGCTAGACTGAATTCTGTGCTGGTTCTGCTTTCTGTGGCAATTCATCTGGATTGGCCTCTTATCCAACTGGATGTCAAAAATGCTTTTCTTTATGGTGATCTCCAGCAGGAGGTATATATAGAGCAACCACCTTGGTTTGTTGCTCAGGGGGAGTCACACAAAGTTTGCTGCCTCAAGAAGTCTATTTATGGACTCAAATAGAGTCTGCATGCTTGGTTCGACAAACTGAGCAAGACTCTGTCTACTTATGGTTTTATCAGATCTCATGTTGATCGTTCTGTTTTTATTAAAAAGACGTCCACTGGTATTGTAGTTCTTATTGTGTACGTTGACGACATTATTTTATCTGGAAGTGATCTCTCTGAAATTAATGCTACTTAAGCCTATTTATGCAAACATTTTGTCACTAAAGATTTGGGCAAATTGAGATATTCTCTGGGGATTGAAGTTTCCAGGACTGCTAATGCTCTTGTTCTATCACAGAGCAAGTATGTTCTTGATCTTCTACAGGAGTCTGGCATGCTTGGAGCTCGGCCTACTAATACACCTCTAGATCCTAATGTGAATTGGGATGATGATGAATCTCCTTTGTATCCTGACAGTAAAAGATATAGAAGACTGGTGGGCAAATTGATCTATTTGACTGTTACTAGAGCTGATATTTCTACTGTTGTTGGTCTTGTTAGCAGGTATCTTGACAAGCCTAAACAGTGTCATTGGGAAGCACTGTGTCATATTCTGAGATATTTGAAGAAATCTCCTGGTAAAGGCCTGTTTTATAGAAAACATGGTCATTGCTCTCTTGAAGGCTATTTTGATTATGACTATGCTGGTAGTAAGATAGACAGAAAATTTACTTCTGGTTATTGCACCTTTGTTGGTGGTAATCTGGTTACCTATCGGAGCAAAAAGCAAAATGTTGTTGCCAGATATAGTGCTGAGGCCGAGTACCACGCTATGGCTCATTCTGATTGTGAGCTTCTATGGGTGCAATCTCTTCTAAAAGAACTTGATGTGGGATCTTCTGCTCCTATTCCTATGCACTGTGATAATAAAGCAACTATTTTTATTGCAAATAATCCTGTTTTTCATGAGTGGACCAAGCACATTGAAGTTGACTGCCACTTCATCAGAGAATCTATTCTGACTGGATGTATCTGCACTCTTTTTACTCGCTCAGAAAACTAGGTTGCTGATATCTTCACAAAGCTGTTGGCCAAGAAACATTTCTACTCTCTTGTGGACAAGTTGGGCATGATTGATATCTATGCTCCAACTTGAGGGGGAGTGTTAACTAGTGTTTTTATTTAATCTCTTTATTTTCTTTTGTTATTTTCCTATTCTACAAGGACCTCTCTATAATTGTTCTCTTTATAAATATACGGGGTACACATGTTGTGTACTCTAGAAGTCGGCAACAAGATTGCTTATTATTGGATGATTAAAAAGAATACATAGGGCTCTCTTTTATAAGACAAGAGAGTGTACATGATTTAGAGATAACCAATATGGGATAAAGAGTAAAAAAGAAAAGACGATAAGTAAAATACACTAAGTAAAGAAAAGCAGTAAAGTGTATATACTAATACTCCCCCTCAAGCTGGAGCGTAGATGTCAATCATGCCCAACTTGGATGTCATAGTAGCAAATCTCGTCTTTGGAAGAATCTTTGTGAAGATGTCAGCCACCTGATCAGAAGTAGGGATGTAGGGAGTAGATATCTGGCCAGATAAGACAGCTTCGCGAAAAAAATGGCAGTCCACCTCAATGTGTTTAGTTCGCTCATGAAAAGTGGGATTACTGGCAATAAACGTAGCATCTTTGTTATCACAATACATCGGAATAGGAGAGGAGTCAGAAACACCAAAATCCTTCAGCAGGCTCCGAATCCAGAATATGCGCCATGGCGCGTTATTCAGCTTCAACACTTGAGCGAGCAAGTACAGTCTGTTTCTTGCTTCGCCAAGTAACAAGGTTTCCTCCCACAAATGTACAGTAGCCAGAAGTGGAGCATCGGTCAAGCTTGCTCCCAACATAGTCAGAATCAGAATAACTAAGGAGTTTACAGTGACCATGTTTCTTATATAGCAGGCCTTTCCCAGGAGAGCTCTTCAAATATTTAAGAATGTGGCAAACAACGTCCCAGTGACATTGTCGGGGTTTATCCAGATATCTACTAACAAGCTCGACAGCAGAAGTAATATCAGCTCGTGTAACAGTCAGATAAATAAGCTTACCAACCATGCGTCGATACTGATGATGGTCGGGATAGGCATGAGAGTTCTCATCATCCCAGTCAGTATTTGGATCCAGAGGTGTGCTAGCAGGCTTAGCACCTAGAAGTCCAATTTCAAAAAGCAGATCCAGAACATATTTGCGTTGAGACAGACAAAGACCAGAAGATGATCGAGAAACTTCAATGCCAAGAAAATACCGCAGAGAGCCAAGGTCTTTGGTAACAAAGTGTTTCTCCAGATAGCACTTGGTAGTTTGAATGCCTGCAGGATCACTCCCTGAGAGAATGATGTCATCAACATATACAATAAGGATAACAATGCCAGCGGTAGTATTTTTGACAAAAACAGAGTGATCTGACTGGGAGCGTTTAAAAGAAAATTTCTGAAGAATAGTACTCAGTTTATCAAACCAAGCACGTTGACTCTGTTTCAAACCATAAATGGCCTTCCTCAGCCTGCATATCTTAGAGGACTCCCCTGAAGCACAAATCCTGGGGGTTGTTCCATGGAGACCTCCTCATGTAGGTCCCCATACAAAAAAACATTCTTTACATCAAGTTAATACAAGGGCCAATCAGAATTAATAGCAACAGAAATAAGAATCTGTACAGAGTTCAGCCGAGCCACAGGAGAAAAGGTCTCAAAGTAATCGACCCCGTAAGTTTGTGTATAGCCTTTCACAACAAGTCTCGCCTTCAGCCGTTCAACCGTGCCATCTAGTTGATATTTGACAGTAAATATCCAGCGACATCCAACTGGAGAACAATCTACAGGAGGATCAACCAGCTGCCAGGTGTTGCGTTCAGTAAGAGCCCGCATTTCAGTTTCCATAGCTTGTCGCCAAGCAGGATGTTTAAGAGCCTGAGAAGCATTTTAGGAATAGATATAGCAAAAAAGAGCAGCAGTAAAATTTGCAAAATTAGTCCCCAAATTATCAGTAGTACAGAAATTTCCAATAGGATGTTTAGTGCAAGTTCTAGTTCCTTTCCTCAAGCTGTTAGGAACATCAAGATCAGAGAATACCTGCGGTGGTGTTTGATCTGGCACGAAGGATGAAGACGTTGGAGGGCCATAGAGGGAGTTGCTGTCTTCTGTCTTCTTTGATATACTTTTAGAGGCGGTTTTTCATTAGGAGTAGTATCGGCAGTATCAGTAATATCAGCAATATCATCCATGATAGGTAAAGGTGTGTCCAGTAATAAGTCCGAAGAAAGCCCTATGTATTCTTTTTAATCATCCAATAATAAGCAATCTTGTTGCCGACTTCTAGAGTACACAACATGTGTACCCCGTATATTTATAAAGAGAACAATTATAGAGAGGTCCGTCTGGTCCCTCATGGCCCAAACCAATCGTTGTCCTCGTGCGCATATCCTGAAAAATAACACCATCCGGATCAAACATAATCGAGCAACGAAGACTCTTCACAGTTCTATTGACAGATAGCAGGTTAATAGGAAAATTAGGAACATAAAGAGTAGACCGCAGAGGCAGGCAACCAGTGGTACAAATATCACCAATTCCAGTAACAAGTGTCTTAGAGCCATCAACCAGTGTAATAGGAGGTATAATAGAAGTAGTTTGCAGTTTAGAAGATAAAGTAGGATTGCCAGAAATATGAGATGTCGCACCAGAATCAATCACCCACGAATTTTTACCAGACTGTGTCAGGAGGGCGGTGCTACCATCAGTAGAGACGTCAACAGAAGAAGCAAGACGAGCCTGGAGAAGTTTCTCGAATTCAGACCGTATCCAATCAGCAGAAGGCGGAGCAGAGGTTGTAGCAGTCTCAGGCTGATCCGTCGTGACTTGGTTTGCCCAGGCGGGCTTGCCATGCTTGATCCAGCAGCAGTCTTCATTGTGGTTTGTCCGCTTGCAGAAGGTGCAGAAATGAGGTTCAGTAGATTCAGCGCCAGAGCCACGTCCAAGTGCAGTAGAGCGTCCACGTCCGCGGCCCCGGCCACGACCGCGGCCTCGAAAGGAGTCGCCAGTACGAACAACGAGGGCTGCTCCATCGGAAGTGTCAGGAAGATGCTGCGAAACAGATGGCAGACGTTGAACCCTTTTTAAAACATCTCGCAGGGTGGGCAGAGGATCACTGGATAGGATCTGATCAACAACTGTAGCGAAGGGAAAAGGTAGACCATCGAGGAACTAAACAAGCATAAGTCCATTCCGTTGACGCTGAAATTCAGTGATGTCGGCAGAAAGAGGATGATATACCTGGAATTCATCCCAGAGAGCACAACAACTGTTGTAGTAGTCCTCAATAGAGTCCATGGTAGTAAATTCCTGTTTGGCCAAGTGCTTGAAGATTTCAAAAACCTTCTTGGGATTTTGCTGATGAGAGTAGACGTGGGAAAGTTGATCCCACATCTCCTTTGCAGTCTGGAGGCGAAGAAGAGACCGGTTGATCTTTGGCTCGACGCTGTTGACCATCCATGTCATAACACCGTAGTCCTCCTTGGACCAGAGATCGTAGGCCTCCTTCGTCTTTTCATCAGCCTCAGCAGCGGGGACTGCTAGTCCCTTGGTAGATAGATGAGAGTAGCGCCCTTGTGCTTTAACATAGAGCTCAAAGGAAGCCGCCCAGAGGTGATAGTTGGAGTTATCCAACTTCACAGTGGTAACACACAAAGTCCGTGGAAGATCAGGAGTCGCCATCGGAAGATGGAGATAGAGGCAGAAGCACAGACGCAGAGGGCAGCAGAAGTCAGTAGCAGCAACAAAAGTCAGCAAAAGTCCAGTGCATGGACTAGTAGTAGAGGGCAGAAGATCCACGCATGGATCTTAGAAAAACCCACGTAGGGGCAGCAGATAGAGAAAAAAAACCTATGCCAACATGGAGGATTAATCACTCCACCATGAGGCGCAGACATATAGAGAAGGAGAAGCCTTTTACGCCGTCAACATGCCAGAACTGGGAAACGCCGGGGCTGTCCGGAGAGTTTCGGAAAGCAAAACGGAGCACGAAAGAGAGACTTGTGGTAGATTAGGCCACAAGGATGAGAGTAGCTAGGAGATAGGAGGTTGGTGGAGAGATTGGAGGGGTGGAGGAGGGTCTAGGAGATGATGATGAGGGTTGATGGTGCAGCGGCAGGGAGGACAACAGTTGCTGTCGGCGGCGTGGAGGAGATGGAGGGGTAGGCGGCGGTGAATGGAGGGTGGAGAGGGTGTAGGTGGAAGAGGGGAAGAAGGAGAAGGGATGAGGAGGAGAAGAGGGGCAGCCGGAGGCGCGTGGAGGAGGCGGGGAGGGCGGCGGGCAGTGTGACACTGTAGCAGCGGCGGAAAAAAAGGAAGGGGGGGGTGCCGGCGGCTAGGGTTGGTGGAGAAGATGGCGGTTAGGGTTGGGGTGAGGGAGGGATTAGGTTTAAGGTGGATCGGCCCGCTTTGATACCATCTAGAAGTCGGCAACAAGATTGCTTATTATTGGATGATTGAAAAGAATACATTGGGCTCTCTTTTATAAGACAAGAGAGTGTACATGATTTAGAGATAACCAATATGGGATAAAGAGTAAAAAAGAAAAGACGATAAGTAAAATACACTAAGTAAAGAAAAGCAGTAAAGTGTATATACTAATATGTACCCTAACCCTTACAGTCCGCTCGAGAACCCCCTATCTCAAACAAAGTACACTGGATCTTCAAGTGATGATAGACCTTGTTCAACTGCCCACTCATATCCTGGAGAAAGTTCTTCACCTCTTACCTACTTGTATGGAACTCTCATATGGTGCAACTCATTTACGTAATCAAGTGCATGATACTTAACAAAACACGTGTTAGGAATATGGTATTTCTATGGTGGGGCTTTTTATTCTAAGCCGAATATGAATATCTAGTAGACTAGTACTGTGTATTATGGATGGGTTCTTAGCTCACATTTATCATACCATATTACCATCTAAACCTCCATCTGAGGAATGCTAATAGGAACTTGTTGATCTCCATGTCATGTCTGTTCCTATTAATGTGATACCAATGCATATTCTTCACTGTGAACTTGATTGTTGGTAGTTATCAAGGGAGAAATGCTGATTTATATGAACGGAATATACCACAATAAGATCATTTTTATGCCTCTCCTGGTCACAATACATCACACCAGTACCATCATGCATATACCCTTGCCCTTGCAATTCATTTACTGTGCTGCTTGTGGATATGCATCATCCGTCCAATCCAAACACGATAAAGAAGCAAGGTTGGACAAAATTCAACAAGGATAGCAGGAAAACTAAAAAGTTCGATGAATCTAATAAAAATATTTTCCATTGACACCTTCTCACCACATTCCTTGTCTCCACCTTATTTAATTTTGTTATATCTGTTAAAGACTATGAAACAAGGTGTTGTGTATGGTTCTTCCATTTTATATGGATGGTGTCACCACCTATCTGTGATTTTATAATTTCAGAAATGAAGTAGTTCACTACTATGTTTGAGAGTGTTGAGAGTTATTTAGTTTATGAATTTATTATCTAGTTTGAAATATGAACCCAAGTGTCTTGGCCCATTAGGGCTGTGTCCAGGTCTATAATTGTCTCTCCCCTATATATAGGAGTAGGGTTTCTCTAATGCAATATATCCATTAGCTGTTTTTACTCTTCTAAAGAGAGTTGGGACTCTTTTTCAGGTTCTTGATGAGCTTGAGACTCCCTTTTAAGATGCCTCATGTGTTCCCCGTTGTATCACTACCTATCTTTGATTTTAATATTTTTGAAATGAAGAAGTTCACTACTTTGTTTGAGAGTTCAGACGCTCTTTCAGGTTCTTGATGAGCTTGAGACTCCCTTTTAAGATGCTTCGTGTGTTCCCCTTTCTATCACCTCACGTATGGGAAGAGTTCCTCCTCTAGTGCCTTTTACATGCTTCTGATTAGTAATTATTAACTCACGGACTTACACTACAAAACTGGTTCCCATATAAGATGAATGATATACATATGCCACAGTCACATGATTTTCTTAGAGACACTTATGCAGCGACTACTGCTTTGTTTGGCAAAGCGGTTGCCGACCACCAAGAATTAAAATGATGGGGCACCATGAGCAGTTCTGTTATTGCTCACCTGAAATGTAGGATTGCTCGCTGGGTGGTTAGATTGCCATTTCTGTACAAGGAGAGCGGTGACTAGTAATTGCTGATCCCTGAAGCCCCACCGCAACAAACTCTCGCAGTAACTAACTAAGGCCCTGTTTGGTTGACCTGCATTTGAAGGCACATAGTTCAAACTCACCACGATTTTGTAACTCCATGCGTTTGGTTGGATATGTTCGGGCGCACGGTGGGAAATGAAACTGCACGGCAATCTCTAGCTATACAGAAAAAGTTGGAAAACAGACTACCCCGTTTTCGAGTGCGGTTCATTTTTCTTGGTTGTAATGTGACAATCTACTGCCTTTCTTCCTTTTACGGCTGTGAACCAGTCTGCTTTGTTTCATTGCCCAGTTCACGGTGGCAATGTAGTTGAAGATTATTTATGATGACGTCTAGTGTGTTGTACTTCAACCAAACATAAACAATCAAACGTATTGAGCTGAAATTACATCCAACCAAATGATGGAGAGTTTAGTTAGAAAACATGTTTTGCATTTCCTGTTTCAGAAATCATCCACTGTGTGTGTTACAGCTGCTTGCAACCAAACGAGCCCTAAGGGTGGTTCCTATCACTTTGCCAAGCGCTGCATACATCATCAAAAACTTGATCGGGTTTGAGCATCGCTATAATCTACATGATCGTGTCTTCCTTTGTCATTGCCACCTTATTAATATGATAATTTATTTCCAATGCAAGACGAATTGATGCATTTTTTTTGCTAAGATGATTGACCACAATTCTACCACACATCATCAGAGTTGAGTTTTACTCACTGGAGAGATTAATGCAGGAAAAAAATTACACCTATATCCACTTTGTTTTGGATGTTGTCCACCTAAGTAGAAATTATCAGATGCATCACTGGAGTTAGATTAATTAGTGGAGTCGTTTCACTTTGATTTGTCTTTTTGTGGATTTCGTGACCCAAGTCATGGCCTGGATTGAATGTCTGAGGTAGGACTAATTCTGTGTTTCCAATGGTATAAATAGCGCAATGTGCTTAGGGATGGCAATTTCTGCCCAACATGACCCAAAAAAGGTGTAATTTTTTTCTAACCTAAATTCTTTGTCTTGTAAACATTTTTGTTTGCGTGACATTCCTAAAAATTGAAATCAAACCAAATGAGTTTCATTTTTAAGGTTTCTGTAGTTAAGTGAAAATGAGGCCTAATTATCTATACTTGAATGACCCGATTGCTTCTCAACAAGTGAAATCTTTGTTAACTGGTCATTCAAATATAATTGCTTTGAGTTATACTTGTTAATTGACAATATCTTTTATCAGTGGTTTATCTACTTTAAGTCCTTTTAGTGGCTTTGTTTATTTTATTTTTATCATGTAAGTCAAGTACTTGTTGAATGCTACAACGGATAATTTAAAGTCGACAACAGTTGATAGGGAGGTGAGGTTCTGTACCTGAAATGTGTATACAAGATTAAGTGCAGGTCCCAATATATTTGGTGACTTTGTCACGGATGAATATTGAAGATTTTTTAGCAACTTTTTAGGTGCATGTTATTTTGTACATGATACTCTATCATGATAATGTATGACTGTAGGAGTAAGTAAACCACGAACTATAATACTGAAAAAAATGAGCAGATGGGTTTTTCGTGTTAGATCAAATCAAGTATCCTATGCGATTTGAAGTCACATAAGGATGCTAATTGTTTGCAATTGAAGTTAATTGCTAAAACATACATGAGTATATTAGATGCAGTTAAGGTTGTACATGCAATATTAATTCCTTATTTCAATTGAACAGCCCGGAGGGGGTCAATAAATGTAGTCAAAATTCTAGTAGGAATGATTGGCAAAGTTATGTCAGTGTAAAATAATCCATGTCTAATAAAAGACATTTGGTGAACTGTCTTGTTTACGTTCAATGGCAATGGATGTACACATTGATAACTTCTATTAAAGATATTACAACGATGCAAAGATTTGTTGTATGTTGTTAGGAAGAAGATTCTTCATTGTATATTGTTGTTCTTTGGTGGATGTCTTTCCCCTATTGAGACAATGATTGAGTTGGGAGGGGTGAGAATTGTTCACTTCTAGAGATCAATTGTTAGATGTGGAAGTACAACAATTGCATTTGGTGTACGTGGAGGCTAGCGACACACCATTTGGTGGAATCATGGAACAAAATTTGATCGAAATTTCCATTTTTTCCATTCAGACATCAAAATGCACAAACACGGTAAATGGGATGTAATGTTGCACGTACGAGCGAAATTTCACAAAACAGGGGGAAATTTGGCAGCAAAAAGCCCAATTTGGGCCGTAATTTTGTGAAATGGCACAAAAACACGACTTGCATATGAGAATTGTTGTTCCTACGGCGTCTGCTGCTACATCTTGGGTATTTGGGTGATTTTCCTTGAATTTCTTGCTTCCATTGGCTATTTTTCTTGATTCTAAGGTATGTTTCTGCTATTCTCTAGCCCATCTACACCTCCTAACTGTACACTCTTCTATAGAGATCTGAAGCAACACTTAGAAAATTACAAAGTTCCAAGTGCTAGATCTTTTAAAAATCACGTGATCTATAGACATAACTTGTAGATCTATGAACTAATAATATACATTATGTAGATCTACAATATTTTTAGATTATAGCACATATTTCATATTTATACATAAAATGGCTTGAAAAGCTGTTTTGGAAATGTGTTTTCTGAGACCTATGTATCAGTGTTTTAAAAAGCGCCCTAGGCGGCCGCTTAAGCGGCCGCTTAAGCGTCACAAGGTGGCTGACGATTAAATTGTGCTATAAGCGGCGCTTAAATAAATTTGAGAAAAGCGGCCGCTTTTTGCCCGCTTAACCCGCTTTTTCCCGCTTTTTTCCCGCTTTTTCCCCGCTTTTTTCCCGCTTTTTGCCCGCTTTTTTCAGAAAAACTGCTGTAAGCATATAACATTAAGTACATTATATGCCATGTTTAGTATTGACTATAATATATTAAATTAGCATGCATTAAATGTTCTATGATATACTTAGTTCTAATTTAGAATGCATACTTTTGTAAGTTGTAATGATATGGTACTTTTGTGATGTATCCAAATGAATTGTAGGTAACTATTATCTAATTTAGAATGCATACTTTGATTAAATGTACTGCTGTAATGTATGACTATTTGATGATGTGCAAATGTAATAATATGTTTGTTAGCTAGCTATGATAGGTCTATTATTTACTGTTTAGCTTTGTAAACATGATACAAAATTGTTGTTTCATCTTGTATATACACTTATTATTTTATGTGTAGGCTGCTTTATCTATGACAAGTATATTGTTTACTATATTATCTAGATACAATCGTTGTTGTATAGTTGTATTCTAAACTATTTGGGTGTTTTGTATTGTCTTGCACAATGTTTAGATATGTATACAAATTTCAAAAATATAGTATTTATATACATATGTATGTAATTTTACATAAAAGTTTATAGGAATTGGAAATCCGCTTTTCTAAAAAGCGCCCGCTTAATCGCCCGCCTGGCGATTAATCGGCTACAAGGTCCCGTCCGCACGCTTCCCGCTTTGCGCTTTTTAAAACCTTGCTATGTATAAATGTCCATGTTAGAAGAGGTGAGGAGGAGAGAAGACGAAACATCGAGAGATTTGTCGGTTGCAAGGAGCAGCTTGCATGAGAGGGCAATAGCCGTCTCACTCCTTTTTATATATTAGGGTAAGATACATGGTGGTACAAAGGAGAAAATAATAGAAAAGCAATAAAACAAATAATATAATGAAGATAGAACCAGGGAGACGATCGTCGATTTCCGCCGCTGTGACCATCTCGATACCATCGACAGGACTGTCGATGGTATCGACAGAATGATGTTCTGTCGCTGAGACTATCTCGACACCATCGACCTCCTGTCGATGGTATCGACAGAGATGCAGGTTGTTTCACACTCCCCCTCAAGCTGGAGAGTACACATCGTGTATGCCCAGCTTGCCACATAATTTCTGAAAAGCTGTTGGACCCAAAGGCTTTGTCAAGATATCCGCCAGTTGATCTTCAGACTTGACGTATGGCGTCACAATAGTGCCATCTTTGATTTGATCACGAATAAACTGGCAATCAACTTCTATGTGCTTTGTACACTCATGAAAAATGGGGTTCCTGGCAATGTGTATAGCAGACTGGTTGTCACACTTGAGCTCCATAGAAGACATGATAGTGATTTTTAACTCAGAAAGAACATATTTGACCCATTGTAGTTCACAACATGCATGGGCCATAGCACGATATTCAGCCTCAGTGCTGGATCTAGCTACCACATGCTGTTTTTTGCTTTTCCAAGTAATCAAATGATCACCAAGAAAAGTACAATAGCCTGATGTAGACCTTCTATCAGTATGATCACCAGCCCAATCTGCATCTGAATACCCTGTGAGAGTCACAATAGATGGAGTCACCTTGGGTTTAGAATATGTGATCCCCTTACCAGGAGCACTCTTCAGATATCTTAGAATCCTGCAAACTGCTGTCCAGTGTGACTGTCGTGGTGAGTGCATATGCTGACTCACGACGCCTACAACAAAGGAAATGTCAGGTCGTGTAACAGTCAGATATATTAGCTTGCAAACTATTCTCCTGTAATATCCTGCATATGAGTACTCGACATCATCAACCGTCTCCTTGATGTGATAATCCATAAGAGTAGATACCGATTTAGATTCCGTCATGCCTGTCTCCTGTAGTAAGTCAAGCACATATTTCCTCTGAGATAGATTGACACCTGCATGAGATCTAAGCACCTCAATGCCCAGAAAATATCTCAGTTTACCCAGATCCTTCGTTTGGAAGTGTTTCTGTAACCCTTCCTTCACACGAGATATGCCTGGAGAATCACTGCCAATAATCACTATGTCATCAACATATACATCAATAATGATAGAGCCACAAGAAGAGCTAGAGTAGAATAAAGAGTGATCAGTCATGGAGCGAGAGAAACCCATATGGAGTACAACCTCACTAAACTTGTCGAACCAAGCTCTAGGAGACTGTTTCAGCCCATATATGACTTTCTTCAATTTACACACTTTCTGACACTCCCCTGAGCAACAAACCCAGGAGGTTGCTCCATATATACCTCTTCCTGTAGATCACCATGTAGAAAGGCATTCTTAACATCAAGCTGAAACAGGGGCCAATCAAAGGTAGTAGCCAGAGAAATAATGATCCGGACAGAATTTAGACGAGCTACTAGAGAAAAGGTCTCAAAGAAATCAACTCCATAGGTCTGTGTGTAGCCTTTTGCTACCAATCTGGCCTTCAACCTCTCAACATATCCATTCAGATTATGTTTGATGGTGAAAACCCATCTGCAACCCACTGCTTTCTTCCCTGCAGGTAAGTCAACAAGATCCCATGTGCAATTATGCAAGAGAGCCGACATCTCAAGCTGCATTGCCTGTTTCCAACCACTGTCCTTCATAGCATCATAGTGATCCCTTGGTATATCAACAGAATCAATCCCAATAGTAAATGCGCGGGCCTGCTTAGATAAGTGAGACAGACAACACACATTTGTAATAGGATGTCTAATAGTACAAGAACGAACACCTTTCCGAACACCAATAGGAAGATCAAGATCTGAACCTTCTGCAGGAATCTCGTGAGTAGAAGACGATGAGGAAGATTCAGGGACTGGTGTCGCTACCTCTTCAGGATCTTGTCTGCCTCACCTACTATAAACATATGGGTACTGCTGAATAACAAGCCTGTCAGTTGCCTGTTCATCCTGAATAAAAGTATAATCAGGAATAATGGGTGGCGCTCCCTCACTCTGCACCGATGGTGCCACTCTCTCACTCTGAAAATCTGGTGGCACTCCCTCTCTCAACTGCTCCCCCTTACTCATAACGTCGGAGAAATATGGAGTGGTCTCATGGAAGGTAACATCCCTAGACACAAACATGCGACGAAGACTAGGACAGTAACACTTGTATCCTTTGCTAGTACTAGAGTAACCAAGGAACAAGGTTTTAATAGACCTAGGAAAAAGTTTGTCAGCTTTAGGGTCAAAATTATGGACAAAAGAAGTGCAACCAAACACTCTGAGGGGAACAGAGAAGGGCTGATCCGTGGGCCGTAACACAGAGAAAGGAGTTTGTCCTTTAAGAACAGAGGATGGTTGTCTATTGATTAAGAAGCAAGCAGTTAATAGAGCTTCAGACCAGAATCTTTTAGGCACATTAGATTGAAACATGATCGATCGAGCAATATCAAGAAGATGACGATTTTTTCTCTCAGCCACCCCATTTTGCTGAGGGGTGTGAGGGCAAGACGTGCGATAGATCATGCCCACAGAACTACAAAAATTAGACTTAGCCTTTTGAACATACTCTAAAGCATTATCAGATTGGAGAGTTTTTATATTGCAATCAAACTGAACTTTTATTTCTTTATGAAAATGTTTCACAATAGATAACACAGACTCTCGGCTTTTGAGAAGATAGATCCATGTCATGCGAGAGAAATCATCCACAAAGGAAATAAAATAACGAAAACCATTATAACTCTGGTCTTTAACAGGACCCCATACATCATTGTGGACTAACTCAAAAGGACACGATGCCCGCTTATTGACACGACTGGGATAAGACAACCTATAGTGTTTTCCCAGCTGACATGACTGACACTCTAAAGATGACACTTGGGACAACTCAGGTTCCAACTTCCGCAGGCTTTCTAACGACGGATGTCCATATCTGCAATCCCATAGTAAGGGGGAGCCACTCAACAGGATGGAAGGAGCTGGAGCAGATACTGGGCGAGGCAGACTGTCACCATGGAAAAGGTAGAGATCACCTTTCCTAGGCCCCCCACCAATCGTCCTCATACTTTTGAGATCCTGTAAGATAAAACAAGAAGGCCCAAATGATATTGTACATTTTACAGTGTCAATTTTGCAACAGAAAGAAGATTAAAAGGAAACTCAGGCACAAAGTGTACAGATTTAAGGTCAATCTTGGGCATGGTTCAAAATTTCGATTTCAACGTCATTTCCGATGGCTCAGAAACAGAAATTTACAGAAATTTCGACCGAAATTTCGACATTTTACGCTTATTTCGACACAAATTTCGATACAAGATTTCGACGACCAAATAAAGGAATTAAGTCACAAAATTTTACCAGGATTGTCTACATTCATAAAGACACCTATTTATGCAATAAAATCATATGGGTATCTTGATGGGGTGGGGGCCTACATGTGTGAGGGAAAAGAAGCTGAACTGTCAGTTTCGAACTTCTGATGAAGATTTTAATGCAAATTTCAGTTTCATAGGGAATGAATTATTTCATAAATAAATTCAACAACAACCTATTACAACTTAGAGTCTTAGACAATTAAATATCAATCAATATATTATGATGTTGACATGTTGTAAACTTGTAATACAAAAGAAAGTAGTGAATTACCTAATTGAAACTGGAGTGGCGTGGTGGCTGATCATCAGGCCCTTGAACCCCACCTGGTGGTTGTTGACGAAACACAACCTCATTTATGTGATTGACATATTGATTCCAACTCATGTTGTCTTTGTAAATTGTATTATATGTTTGCACATGCTCTATGTATGCTTCATCTCCCACAAATTGCATCATCCCAAATGTCGGAAAATAATCCTTCAATGCTCTTACTTGCTCATCACCATTATGTGACCCACGTCCTGTCTGCACACCTTGAGTTGGAATGACTTGCCGCATATCTCTAATACATTGCCATGTTTTACCCCCATCATTTGTGACCATATGATCTTTAGATACAACACTAGGACCACCTTGTGGGCAATACTGAAGAGTAGTGGGATATTCATAGGCATACTTTCCATGTCCATAATCATAACAGATAGAAGGTTGATGTGGAACATGTGGTGGGGGTTGTACGTACAAGAGTTGGGGTAGTATAGCCAAAAAATTGTTCAGCCAAAGAGGATGAACTAGAATCTGAAATGCTCATGCTTCCCATGGATTCAGCCAAATCAGAATAATAGTCACTAGTAGCATGTTGCTGAGGTGGTCCACCTGTATACTCTTTAGGCCCTCGAGTTTTTTTTCTTTGAAATGTCTTTTCTGCAAGTGGGTATTCTTTCTTAGGAGGAGCAACTTCAACTCTAGGACCAGTGGCGGTGATGTAGGGTCGATCATCATCATCATTTTGAAATCCATCCCAAGCATGATCAGATTGAGCTGCACCGCCATCACCATCATCATCATCACCATCATTGTCGTCGTCGTCGTCATCATCATCATCATCATCATCATCATCATCATCATCATCCTCGTCGTCGTCGTCGTCGTCATCATCATCATCATCATCATCATCATCATCATCATCATCATCAGGAGTGGAGCGAGTGGTGTTATGATGTAGGGTCGATCATCATCATCATTTTGAAATCCATCCCAAGCATGATCAGATTGAGCTGCACCGCCATCACCATCAACATCATCACCATCGTCGTCGTCGTCATCATCATCATCATCATCATCGTCATCGTCATCGTCATCGTCGTCGTCGTCGTCGTCGTCGTCATCTTCATCATCATCATCATCATCATCATCATCATCATATGTTGCTTCCACTGTGGCATCTGGTCTACCCTGCTCTCTGTCCGAAACCGGTGCACCGCCTATTTCATTCATCCATTGTTGTAAGGGATTATCCTCTGGATCAACATCATCAACACCACCAAATGTATAAGCAACATCAATAGGATCATGGATGGCAGATAGATCCACTTCTTTGAACTCTAATTCAGTCAGATCTTTTGATCTCAACCTCATATTATAATGAACAAAGACCAAGTTATTCAAGCGTTGTGCACCAAGTCGGTTTCTCCTTTTACTGTGAATCAGGTTGAATGTTGACCAATTTCTTTCACATCCACCTGCAGCAGCTGTTTGTGACAATATTCTCACAGCAATTCTTCTAAGTTCATCGCAGCCTGTGCCATACCAACACCACCACTCACAAGGAATAGATTTGTCCCTATCAACAATTGCATTTGGATGTGCAAAGCATCCCATTGTCTCCCTAAACAACTTTAGCTGCAAAAAAGTAAGAAAAATATTCTTTAATATGACATTACTAAATAAACTAAGGTCTGATTTTAGTTTTAAAATGTGTAATTCATACTTGATTCATAATTGTCACCCTCTCATCACCACTTTTGACAAGTTTGTCAACCACTTCTTTCACGGCTGCCATGAACTCGCTGTTGAACCCCAACTTATATTTGTAGTGGAATCGTGGGTTCAAGTAGTGAGCTACACAACAAAAATATTAAAACATGAGTCACTCATGAGTCATGATTCATGAAGCATTCTAGCAGTGTCATTGCAATATTAAATCACAAGTTCACGACTTAAGAGAATTAAGATTTGCTCACCAGCCTTGTGTAGAGGGTGTAGAAGCATCTTCTCCCATCGCTTGTTGATGATTTTAAGATATTTCTTATCTGATGTGGGGGTGATTGCAGTGATTGCTTCTTTCATCTTTTCCATTGCCTCATACAAGTAAGGAATGGTGGGAGCCTTGTCACCATCCACCAATCGGAGCACCTTCACTATCGGCTCCATTATATTCAACAACTTGGAAACTCTATCCCAAAAGTTTCTACTGTTTACCAGATCTTCAATCTTCTTCCCTACATCACTCCTGCTTTCTTTCATAGAGCTCCATTCCACTCCAAAAAATAACCTTTTCAAACCATCCTTCTTGACTTTAAGACTTTGAAGTGCCAAGAAGTTAGAGGCAAACCGGGTGACTCCTGGTCTTACCAAATCACCACCACAATACTCTGGCCTCCTCATTGATGCTAAGAGGAATGAATGATTGTAGATGAAGCCGGTGATTGTCCTAGCTTCAGTGATTAATTTCTTCACATGTGACAACCCACCTACAATGATTGAAGTTAGGTTAATTCTCTATTACTCTATAGAATATAGAATTATATATTATACAAAATTAAGGATCTAAGTACATTTCCAATTGTGCTCACCTATATCTTTCAAGATGAGGTCGATGCAATGGGCTGCGCATGGAGTCCAGTAAAGTGAATACTTATCCATCAACGACTTGCCAACTTTCTTAAAATTGGTGCCATTGTCAGTAACAATTTGAACAATGTTCTCCTCACCAATCTTCCTAATATACGTCTCCATCAACTTAGCCACATATGAAAAATTCCGAACTTCATTAGAGGCATCCACAGATCCAAGGAAAATTGTAGATCCACGAAAGTAAGCTAGAAAATTAATTATTTGCCTTCTGTTGCCAGAAGTCCAACCATCAGCCATTAGAGTTACACCATACTCCGACCACCTAAACAAATGTAAATCAATGTCATTGTCAAGTAAAAATATTTTTAATGTTAAAGATCTTTATTGTGGAAAAAAGAAATTATGTTTACCTTTCCTTCTTTTCCTCAATCCATTTTTGAATCTCCTCTGTTTGTTGTGGTAAATACACATTCATCAATTCATAAGCAGTGGGAGCTTTTACACCTGGGCCTGCTGATCCTGCAGTTCTCAAGAGATGTTGAAGATATGGCTCTGAAGCTACATGTGCAGGAATGCCATGTGCAAAGAAGAATTTACCCACGGCTTTACCAACTTTGTTCTTGGCACCATAAAACATATCTTTCAGCTTTTGTTGTGCTCCATGTGGCCTTCTAATGCCTGGTTCATCAACATCTAGACCCAGCCTCCCCCTTGCTTGGCTATACGATCTGAATAAAGAATCCACATTTCCTTTCTTTCTTTTAAGTTGTGCTGGCCTATCACTGTCCTCACCTAAATCCACAACGGGGATATGTGTTGCTCTTCTTCCACTGCCACTTCCCCCACCATGCTCATAAACAGATCTGTCAAGGCCCCTCCTATATGAATCATGTTGTTCTTTTTCCCATGCAGACTTTTTAGATTATCTAATTGCTCTCCTATACATGCGGCGTTGTTGTGCGGTGTCAAAGCCTTCAGGATAGTCCACATCCGAGTCAGACTCAGCAGAAGAAGCTCCTTGTTTGTAATTCAATACAGTTTCAACATAAAGTTCATCTAGCTCTTTTTGTTGCTTGCAAACATCTTTCTTCTGACCCATCATCGTCCTAAAGTCATCCCTCACTCCTTGAGGGCATTTCTTGCGCATTGCTACATTTCTATCACCACCAACAATGTGGGATTTGAACCGTGTGATGCCACCACCTCCTATTTTTTTATCACAATATTTGCAAATCACTTGTTGTTTGGTACCTGGGATTTCAAGGCAAAGATCCCAAGCAAAGTCCACCGCTCTTTTAGGACCACCCTTCCCCCTACCAGCTCCACCGGCTCCACCATCATCACTGTGACTGTGAGTACCTGAAGATACCATTTCCTGTATAATTGAAAGCAAGCATAACTTAGTTATTTGATAATCATATTTGATAACTAGTTAAGTGAATCTAATCTTTGGTAATAAATTATTAGCATGATAGCATTAGCATCATACATAATTGTTCTATTCTAACTTCTACTTTTTTTCACATTTTTTAAATTTTTTTGCATTTTTATATTCTGAAATTATTTAAATTAATTTAAAATTTGAAACATCGTATATCTATATATAATTTTCGTTGAAATAAAGTCACATATTATATAAATATATTTTCAACATTGTATACAAGCTCAGATTAAAAAAAAAACTCAACTTTAGACTATTTTATGTATTTTCTTAATAAGATTAAGAAGAAAAAAAATATAAGTTAGATTTGTATGGTACATATGATGTACGTGTAAATTATAAGCATCATACATAATGGTTCTAATTTTTTTCCCTTTTTTAATTTTTTTTTTGCATTTTTAGGTTCTGAAATTATATATTAGTTAATTTAAAATTCGAAATTTTATATATATCTATATACTTTTACTGAAATAAACTCATATAGTATGTATAAGTAGCTTTTCAACATTATTTAAGTATATTATGATGTATTTAAGCTTAGATCTAGAAAAAAATTAAAAAACCTCAATTTCAGCCTTTTTTATGCATTTTATCAAGAAATAAAGAAATATATAGGTGCAATTCGTAAAATAATGATAGATCTATGTTCTATAGTGACTAATCTCATAATATTAGAAATTTAAGTAGAAGAAATTAAGATTTGAGGAAGATCTACAACTTTGAAGTTTGGATTTTCGGAGTTCATCTTGTAGGCTAGAAAGAAGAGGTTAGAAGTGGGAGAAATGGAGTTAGATGGGTAGAAGAGAGGGTAAACATACCTTAGAACCGAAGAAGGAAGCCTCCAAGGGAAGAAAATCTCACAAAAATCGCCCAAGCAGCACCCTTAAGCCAGCAACAGCGTTTTCGTCAAAAATCGGAAACAACAGCAGTGTTTCGGCCGCATTTCGCGAAATAGGGCCTCAAATGGCCATTTTGCACCGAAATCCAGCAACTTTTGCGAAATTTCGACAGGGGGGTGCGAAATTTTAAAAAATTTCGTGAAATTACACTTCAGTCCAGCGATCGTATCATGTCTGTTTCTGGTACCCGTCGAAACCGAAATTTTGACCGAAATTTCGCAATTTCGATCGAAATTTTGAACCATGATCTTGGGTATTAGAGAGACAGATCCACTAGCTAGCACTCTCCTCACTGAACCATCTGCCAGTGTGACAGATTGGTGAGGGATATATGAGTCAATAGATTGGAGCAATCTCTTCATACCAGTCATGTGCTGAGACGCGCCAGAGTCAACTACCCAAGATGTAGGAGATCCAGAAGTCATGAAAGATGTAGCCTGATTACCCGCAGTAGATGCTAGATTTGCTGATGACGAAGATGAAGATCCCACACTCATGTGCTGTGTAGCCTGAAGGAACCGATCATACTCCTCCTGAGTAAGGGTGATGCCTGTCCCAGAATTGATGCCCATAGCTGAAGACGGAGTGGAATCTGTAGAAGTAGCACAATGTGCTGCCCCCACAGGAGGTGCAGCAGGTCTCCCATGTTTCTTCCAACACTTCTCCACTGTATGTCCCGGTTTGTCACAGAAGGTACACTTTGGACGTGTCCCACGTCCTCTGCCCATACCGGGTCGTCCTCCTCTCACTCAGCAGCTACGGATGCATGAGACTCCCCAGAAGATATAGCAGAGACAGGATTAGCAGACTCAAAAACAGACAGTTGAATTCTTGAATAGGCTTCTACAAAACTTGGCAATTTATCAGAAGCCAGAATAACACTCCGGGCAGAACCGCAAATGGAATTAAGCCCGGATAAAAATTTAGCAGTAACCAAGTCGTCTCTGTCTTTGATCTGTGCAACAGCTGTCACAGGATGATAGTAACTCAACTCCTGAGCAAGAGCCTGAATAGCTCCAAAGTATTCCTCAAGAGATCTCTCACCTTGCCTCTCAGCAAATAGACGATCATATATCATGAATAGCCGAAGGGCATTCTTCTCCTGGGAATAGTGTTGCTTTACTGCATCCCATATCTCTTTAGCTGTAGTATAGAACATAAACCTAGCCGCAATTGCAGGTTCCATACTATTCCATAACCAAGTCTTCACAAGACTATCATGACGCTTCCATTCAGCGTATCCTTTATCAGCAATATCCAGAGGACCCGAGTCAACATGTCTTGCCTTATCGCGAGATTCCAAGACAGTGTGAACCGCGTTCATCCATAGTAGATAGTTTTTCCCGTTGAGTTTGATGGAGGGGATAGGAGACGCCTCGCCGTAGGGAATCTTGGTGTCCTCCATTGTAGACGGGAACTAAGTGACGGATTGATACACGTCACAAAGAAAGCTGAGGTGACGGAGAGATACACGTCACAAAGATAGATGGGGTGACAGAGAGATACGCGTCACAACCAAAAAGAACAGATAAATGCGTTACTGACACATTCACAGCCTCCAATCGATTTTCCTAATCACACATGGAGGAGATGTGATTAGGAGTCCAACTGTCGGGTGACGAGTCCTCCGATTTAGATTTTAGACGGTCGTCGGATCACCCGAAGATCCCCAAACAACTTGTGGTGAAGTCTACGGTAGCGTTGGAAATCTATCGAAGACCCAGCGTAGACGGAGAAACCCTGCAAGCCCGGAGCCTCACTCCAGATCGGCGGATGGGCTGCAGCCGAGCGGCGACCTTGCCGCACCTCTCGGCGGCGCCGCCGGCAAGGAGAGAAGGAGAGAGAAGCGCCGCCGGCAAGGAGAG
This sequence comes from Alisma plantago-aquatica, assembly GCA_963693085.1. NCBI lineage: Eukaryota > Viridiplantae > Streptophyta > Magnoliopsida > Alismatales > Alismataceae > Alisma > Alisma plantago-aquatica. Next base: position 577,093,509 of record OY856410.1, read on the forward strand.
AAGGGGGAGAAGGGAGAAGGAAGAAGCGGTAGCGGAAGAGGAGAGAAGCCCTAGATCGAGCTCTGCTCTGATACCATGTTAGAAGAGGTGAGGAGGAGAGAAGACGAAACACCGAGAGATTTGTCGGCTGCAAGGAGCAGCTTGCATGAGAGGGCAATAGCCGTCTCACTCCTTTTTATATATTAGGGTAAGATACATGGTGGTACAAAGGAGAAAATAATAGAAAAGCAATAAAACAAATAATATAATGAAGATAGAACCAGGGAGACGATCGTCGATTTCCGCCGCTGTGACCATCTTGATACCATCGACAGGACTGTCGATGGTATCGACAGAATGATGTTCTGTCGCTGAGACTATCTCGATACCATCGACCTCCTGTCGATGGTATCGACAGAGATGCAGGTTGTTTCACAGTTCATATAACCTAATTAAGTTCTAACACTAGACTTAACAATCACTATAAACTAGTTTTAATAATAACTATATATCAGTGAAATAAAAAACGGTCAGGCGGGCCGCTTTAGCGCCCATGACCCCCAACCGCTTAATTTTGCCATTAATCGCCCGCTTAATCATTTTGAACAAAATCGCCTGCTTTTTGCCCGCCTCAACCGCTTTTTCCCGCTTTTTCCCCGCTTTTTCCCGCTTTTGTTTAAAAATCCTAATGTAAGCATCTAACATTAATTAATTACATAGCCAAGTAGTATTGACTATAATATACGAAACTTGTATACATTAAATGTTCTATGATATAGCTAGTCCTAATTTAGAATGCATACTTTGTGTGTAAGCTGTAATAATTGAGTACTGCTGTAATGCATCTAAGTAAATATCCTATTGCTCTATTATACTAGTAATGCATGATTAGTTTTACTGATTTCCTTGCTGCTTTCAGTGATTAATGATTGGTACTGCTGGTTAGTATTACTTTAGTGATTACTTTAATTCAATAATTAATAATTTGTTATATACAATTACTGATCTGCTTGCTGATTTTAGTGATTAGAGATGCTGATTAATAGTAAGTATTGATGAATACTTAGTTAATTACTGATTTGCTGATTAGATATGTATAGAAGTTCCTTATAAATATATTTTTTATATACACATACATGTAATTTTGTTAAAAAATATATAAAATTTAGACACCCGCTTTTTCAAAAATCGCCCGCTTAATCGCCCGCCTACCGCTTAATCGGTTACAGGGTGCCGTCCGCACGCCTTCCGCTTCCCGCTTTCTAATACATTGCTATATATATAAGCTTAATTTTTACTTAATACATAATTATTAAATAATTTTAGACCTAAAGTTAAAAAAGGGGGAATGCAATATTATGATTATGTGATGATTGTAATATGTGATATTACTAGTATTAGAGAGTCTGGTTAATCTAGTTAATCAAGTTGAGTCTATTTGTATATGGCCCAAGTCTGTCTTGGCCCTTTAGGGTTTAAATTATGTACGCTTCCCCCTTTCTCCTATATAAGGAGGGGGACTCCTCTTATCAAACATATTGGATAGCCGTCTTTTACTCTTTAACAAGGTATCAAAGCATTTGATCCTAACCTAGAAAGAAATAGAGAGTCTCCGTCTGTGGGCGACAACCATCGTCGCTTTTTGGCTTGGCCGCCTGCCAGGCATCATCCCGACGTCTATGGTGGCATGGTTGTCTTCTTCCTTCATTAAAAATCCAATTTTGTTTACCCATCAACTAGCACGTCTTCATCCCGGTCCCATTCCTGAAATCTCACTCGCATTGTCGACGCATGATCTAGCGTATCCGTGCTCAGCCGCACTTTCACTGTGCTTAATCCTTCCCAGTTTGTTCCTTGTGCTATAGCCTACATGTAATTCAAATCAGCTCTGGAACCAAGCACTCTTACCTATTACTGATTTTTTATTCAATTTGTGTTTGAACGTCAAGAAAAAGTGGCTGCTGATTCCAATTATCTTTTTATTCAAATCATCAAGCCGCACCATGCGAAAGTAATAACACCGATGCATATTGGCATGCTACCGCTGTTGGTGTTGTGAATGAGGTGCGACAGTGAGAAGACCTTAGAGGAAATCTACCGTCCCCTTTCTAGCTTTAATGAAGATTCCAATCGATGGATATGGAACCGCTAGCCACTTCGTCAGCTTCTTTGTTAAGAACAAAAGTCTGTCATATCAATCGCCGCCCCAAAATCGTTATTTTACATACTCATTAATTGTATATGCACCTACGGCTCTACCACCAGCCAGATAAATTATGATTGGTATTTAACCTTCAAACTCAGATGCTTTCTTGTAATTATGGGGCCATCAGAATTTGTTGCTGCTCATATTTGCTCAAAGGGTAAAGGTCATCTGCGTGCTACTCGGCTTCCTATTTTCTAAATATTTGACTACATCTGGGAAGTAAACCACAATGACGGCTGATTGGAATATTTGCTACTCGTCACTGTGTCTTGGTGAAGAATATTGGTGTCATGATGGTAGCAGGTGACCATGTTGCTATATAGGAAATAAACAAAGAAAGAAAGGAGGTTTGCGGGTCGTCAACTCCTTGGCCGCACCTTGAAAATAAAAAGGTGCCTTTTTAAAATCTTGAACTATGTTGAAAATAAAAAGGTTTGCGAGTTGTATTGTGCTGCTGTTCAGAATGAAATAAGCTCATGACGAGTAAATTGTTCCAAGGTCTACTGCTAAGAAGGCTTACATGCATATACTTATTATATCTCTCAATTTTTTCTTGTGCTACCCTCCACATACCACATGCATATTGTTTTCCAGATTTATATTTGGATTTGATTTTTAATCTATGATTTACTGGAGGGCATCTGTCTAATACTTTTTTACTATCTCTACCACTGCTGATGACTGTCCACCTCAATCACTCTTGGTTCCTTTCGTGGTTGGTGTGAGGGGGATAAATAGAGGAGAGGTGAGATGGAGGAGAGAAAGATTATATTCTGTTGTCCATTTTTTTTTGGATTTTTATGCACTTCTTGAAGAATTTGTGGACTTCTACTATTGACGCTTACTGTAATATGCTTCTTGAAGAGCTTACTATCTGGTGTTTCATGTCTAATGCTTATTCAAGTTGATGGTCTTCTATCCGGCTACGTCAACTCTACTTTCTACCTTTTGTCTGTGCTTTATTTGCACGTTGACATTGTCCTTGCCTTGCGCACGTTGTCTTACCAAATTGTGAATCAGAACTCTCTGGACTTCTAATGTGAACCGACACTCTCTGAAATTTGTGAACCAACACTCACTGGAATTTTCTACTGTGGACCAACACTCTCTGGACCTTTCTACTGTGAATCAACACTCTCTGGCTTGTCTATGCTTTGTGTACGGTGACTTTCTGCTTGTCCATGCTTTATGTGCATGTTGACCTTTTGCTACCGTGATCGAGTACTCTCTGGTTCGTCCGTACTCTGTTTTTATGTTGACTACTACTGCTGTTCTAAGCCAACATTCTCTGGGCTGCGATGTTAGTGACTGTGAAGAAGGCATTGATGCCATTTTGCTACTATTTATTACTACTCCAGATGCCACAAGAAGCTTATGCTACCTATTTGCGATGTGTACCTGCAACTTGCGACATGCTTCAGATTTGGCCTGTTTGCATACTTGCTTTGGGTTATCCACTTGAGGGGGAGCATTTGAGGGATGAGTGCTTTATTGTAATCTTGCGGGGGAGAAATTTTTGTAAGGGCTTGGTTTATCTTTTTATCCTTTTTCTTTTTTCTTTTTAGTTTGTCTGTCTGTTTTCAAGCTGACTTGGGATTCTTCCAAGCTTCAGCTGGAGGGGGAGTATTAGAGAGTCTGGTTAATCTAGTTAATTAAGTTGAGTCTATTTGTATATGGGCCCAAGTTTGTCTTGACCCTTTAGGGTTTAGTCTAAATTATGTACGCTTCCCCCTTTCTCCTATATAAGGAGGGGGACTCCTCTTATCAAACATATTGAATAGCCGTCTTTTACTCTTAACAACTAGTTTAGTAGTTACTAATTTACTCTTTACGAGTTTGTAGTTAGTAGTTAAACCTTAAATGCTTGTTACTTACTACTTACTACTTATTACTTATTACTTACTAGTTACTAGTTAGTACTCTTTAGTACTTACTAATTCCTTCTTAACTAAACCAGTAGTTACTAGTAAGCAACATCGGTTATATAAGATATGATTTGTAAGTTTGTAACATGTAATTATAAGTTTTAAGCTGCAACTTGTGGGTTTGTAAGTTTGTAATAGTATTAACGTGTTAGACATTTCTGTTCATTTGTGCACTCACTCTTCAAGACATGGAGCCCAGCCGACCTAAGAACATTAAGCTTATTAAATTATCTAGTGTCACTATCTCGAAACATCATGTTTACAAAAGTCCATAACTTAATTCTTTCATTGTACCATCGAAATCCTTGTTGAGACAATTGAACTTCCTTCATTTACAAATGTGGGAGACCCCCACATAGCTAATGTGAAATATTATTACATATGTAAGTGTATCTTGGCGTTTAAACCGTCCATTTCATGATTGAATTTTTTCGTTTCGTCGTCAACATCGTCGTGAACATAAATATCATAATTACCGCCAAAATTTCTATTTTTGAGCCATAGAACACGGTGTCAATATCAGACATTTCATTCTGTGGGTGAAATTGAGTCCTCACATGCAACCTTCTATTGAGGTGGTACATGGGCGAAGCAATGATGAAATCAACTCGGTCAACTCCCAACTTTGCTGGATGTAAGAATATATAGTTATTTTCCTAAATTAAAGTGAGGACGACTTTTTGGTGAGTTTTGTGTCAGGGATATGTTACAGAGGGTCTATGGGCGGGCGTGGGCTGAAATGGCAAACAAATGAAACATTTTTGGGTTTTACATGGTTTGGTGTTGTTTTCGGGATCGATTCCTCGCACTCACCTACTTTTTGGGCACGTATCATTGGGAGAGATGATCTCGTTAATACCAAAACCTTGATGGTTGTGGCCCTTAGGGGCTTAGGTGATGTAGGACAGGCTCCGCCTTTACACACTTACAAGCGTAGACGTCGTCGTGCCATTAGTTAGGCTTTATTTCTAGATTGTGTTATTTCATTATGCCTTCTCTTTAACATGTGGTTTAGTCCCACATTGGCTACCACCCTTTTAGTCTTTCTTTTAGAAGCCTCTATAAAGGCTCTATTGTGTCTTTGTTGAAACACAACTGATGAAGGAGAATCATTCCTTTTAGTCTTTAGCCGTATTTCTTCTTTAATTCATAGATACACATTAAGTGGTATCAAAGCCTAGCCCTAACATCCCTTAGGGTTGTGCTTTTGCCTGCCGCCCTCTAAACCTAGCTGCCACCCTCTCCAGCGAAACCCTACCGTTGCCCTTCCCTGCCAGACCTAGCCGCCATCCACTGCAATCTGCTTCCAGCCACTGCCTATAGTAGCAACAATCTTCATTGTCGCCGCCTATAGCAACAACTAGCCCCTACCACCGCCGCCGTCTACTGCATACCTGTCGTCCGCCAGATCGATGCAGTCGTCCGCTACATATCCGCCGTTTGCCAGATCGACCCCACCGTCCGCCAGATCGACGCCGCCATCCGCTACATACCCATTCTCTACCAGATTGCCGCCGCCGTCCGCTGCATACCGCTGTCCTTTAGATCGACGTTTCTAGTAAGAAGTCCCCAGAATTTTTTTTCCGGGGCTCTCACCCCCGAACCCCCAAGCAAGGGACCGCTGCCCCCCTGCTACCCCTATCCAATTGAGTTGGATCCGCATAGACTCAGGGGGCAGATATCTGACTTCCTCCCGATGTAATTCTCTCCATCCATATCAAAGTCAAGGAAGCAACGACTGTCATCACTTTGGCTAAGATCTTTTCATTGTTTACTATGCTTGTGCTTATCTTCTACAATTTTAGTACATCAGCAAATAGGCCCACATGGTTTTGGTTCCTCTACTGCCATATTGCAAAGTCCCACTTTTGTGAAAGGGTTTTCCCTTGTTTTGTGCGCCACTTTACTATCATATTATCTGTCCGCATTTTTTTCTTGAAATATTCTGTCGTTCATTGCAGAACTAAGTTTTCTCATAGACAAAATATACAAAATACTTTTTTTGCTTTTGTCATTGTGCAAATCATAATGTCGGGTTGTAGATCTAATAGCCCTATATTAGAACCCACTTAAGATGCAATCCTTAAGTCTTCACAACCCACATTTACCCTATATACCCTTGGCCAAGCAGTCAATACCATCATGAAGGAGGTTCACACTATTTGCCAATTACATACACTATAGGCCGGTCAAAACTCGACACCTTTTATGGGGTGTGGGTGCCACCAGATCTGGGAAATGCACCACAAAGCCCCCCTGAACCTACTCCAATGCAATTCTGTCCACCACAACTCCATGAGCCTCTTGCCTACAACCCCTATGGAGAAGTTGATCCTTTTGCAGAACCTATTCCTTATTCACAACACCCATATGTGGAACGACACCCCTATCAACCACCCTACCATCACAAATCCCAAACCGCTACCCCACAAGCACACTATGCAACACCGCCACATCCCCCTTCACGTGCTCTTCGTGCTCCACCATTTGTTCCTGCACCTCATTACCAACCATGGGCTCCCGCTCCGCCGCATGGCTCACATCCTCCCATGGCACCTCATTCTCGAGCCCCTGACCATGATGTTTTTCATAACCCCTCCCGTTCACCTGTTTTTCCCCCACAACCCATATGGTCAATACCACCCGAGACCTCATCCACCACATCACAATGATATCACTCGACGAGTTAAAATTGATGCCCCCACTCTTGATGGTAAACTTCATCCCAAAGCTTTTCTCGATTGGATTGCTAGTTTGGAAGATTATTTCGACTGGTATGACATGATTGACGCTCAACGGATTAGGTTTGCTAAGATGAAACTTGAAGGGCCAACCAAGCCATATTGGCAAGGTGTCCAGCGCGACATGGAGCGTACTGGTCAACCTCCCATCTTCTTTTGGGATGAGATGAAGACTAAGCTACGCAAGCGCTATGTTCTCGCCCAATACCAAAGACAACTTGTTTCTGATTGGATAGCTCTTAGCCAAGGGTCATCATCTGTTCAAGAGTACATGGAACGATTCGAGGAGGCTAAGAACCGTTGTATTCACAATGATTCTGATTGGCAACTGGCCGCTCGTTTCGTGCACCGTTTACATCCTGACATTAAACGAGAAATGGAGCAACAACAATATGACTCCTTGGATGATGCTTTTCACCATGCCCAAAAGGTAGAGAGTTACCTACAACATGCTTCTTGGGGTTCTCCCTTTTCTCGTTTTGGACAATGTACTCACTCAACAAATAATCCTTCCATTACCTGAAATTGCTCTGCCTATCCCCTACCTCAATCACCAACCCAAAGTTCTTCAACCCCTTCCTCCAGTAAAAGCAAGGAGGTAGTCACAACTCCAGTCCGACTTTCTTTGCGAGGTTGTGAATGCTTTGATTGTCACAACACGACCCACCTAGCTGCCCAATGCCCTCATCGTGCTCTTTTTGTGTCATCTGATTCTCCTGATACCACCCCTGAGGATGAAATTGAATATGAAGATGTTTTTCCTACCTCTAAACCTTCTAATGATGATGCTGATTACAACTACGATTATGATAAGTCATATCTCCAGGTCATGTGTGTTTTAGCTGCCCCTTTTGAAGGGGACGAATGGAAACGCACCACCCCCTTCCAAACTTCTTCAAACACATTGGTAAAAGTTGCAAACTAATTAATGGTGGCAGTTTTCAAAACATCATTTCACCCCATGGATTGAAGCGCATGGACTTGTGCCTAAAACCTCATCCTCAACCACATAAAGTCCATTGGGCAAACCAAATTAGCTTTCCCATCGCCCAACGGTGTCTTGTGCCCACCACTCTAGGTGCTTATTCAGACCACATTTGGTGTGATGTGTTGCCTATGGATGTTAGGCATGTCATTTTTGGGCGTCCTTGGATTTATGACTTAGATGCCCACAATGAGGGGCGTTCCAATGTTTATACCTTCAAGCACAAGGGCAAACACATACGATTAACACCTACTCGATTCATCTCTCCTATGAAAAAGAATCCCGCACCAGACCCCCAAACCCCCAAATCCCAGCACACTCTACACCTTGTCACTCGAAGAGAGTTGGAAGAAGCATGTCGTGAATCTGGTTGCATGTATGTTCTATATATCAAAGAATCCACTCCTATCTTTGATTTTCAGCCCCCACCTCCAGAGCTTGTCTCCCTTCTCGATGAGTTCAAAGACATGACCCCCCAAACCTTAATGATGAGCTCCCCCCCCTCTTGCTTGATATTCAACATGAGATTGATTTGATTCCAGGGTCTTTGCTCCCTAACTGACCTCATTATTGTGTGAACTCGACTGAGCATGCTGAATTGAAATGCCAGGTTGATTCCCTCCTTCTCAAAGGATTCATTTGAGAGAGCAAGAGTCCTTGTGCAGTTCTCGCTCTCCTTGCCCCCAAGAAGGATGGTAGATGGAGAATGTGCTTAGATTGTCGACCCATCAATAAGATCACTGTCAAATATCGTTTTCCTATTCCACGCCTTGACGACATGCTTGATCAATATTTCTCCAAGATTGATCTTCGTAGCGGTTACCACCAGATTTGTGTTAAGGAGCCTCATGAATGGAAGACTGCCTTCAAAACACCGTATGGATTATATGAGTGGCTGGTCATGCCATTTGACCTGTCCAACGCACCCAACACCTTCACGAGAGTCATGTACCATGTGTTGTGGCCATTCATTGATAGATTTTTGGTGGTCTACTTTGATGATGTTTTGATTTTTAGTAAGACCAAAGACGAACACCTGACTCATCTCCGACTTATCTTTACCACACTTCGCATTGAGAAATTGTATCTCGATCTAAAGAGGCGTTCTTTTCTTCAAGATAAAGTCCTTTTCCTTGGCTACATTGATCTGCTACTAGCATTGAGGCTGACCCCGCCAAAGTCAAAGCTATCACTGATTGGCCCCAACCCACTACTATCTCTGAATTACGTAGCTTTCATGGGCGGGCTACTTTTTCTCGTCGCTTTGTTCGAGGATTCAACACCATTATGGTTCCTCTCACTGAGCTAATGAAGTGTGATAAATTAGATTGGACGCCATCCGCCACATGAGCTTTTAAGGCTGTCAAAACTAAGTTAACTGAAGCTCTTGTCCTTCGCCTTCCATATTTCTCACTTCCGTTTGAGGTACCTTGTAATGCTTTCGGTGTTGGCATTGGTGGCGTTCTGAGCCAAGAAGGGCACCCTGTTGCCTTTTTCAGTGAGAAACTCAATGACACAAAGCTTAAATACTTCACATATGATAAAGAATTCTACGATGTTGTGCAATCTCTGTGTCATTGGAGGCACTATCTTCTTTACCAGGAGTTCATCCTATGGTCTGACCATCAAGTCCTTCGCTTTCTGAATTCCCAAAATAATTTAAGTGTTCGTCAAGCCAAATGGTGTGAGTTTCTTCAGGAATACACTTTTGTTCTCAAACACCGCTTTGGTGTTGAGAATAAGGCTGCAAACGCCCTCAGTCGTTGCTTGACCACCCTACAGTCTATGAGCGTCGAAGTTTAAGTGGGCTCTGACTGTCTGAAAGATCAATATCCCACCTGTCCTGACTTTGGAATTATACATTCTGTCCTCCTCGATGGCACACTCGACCAAGCTTCTGATTTTATCCTATGTGATGGATTTCTCTTTCGTGGCACACACTTATGTATCCCTTCCTCTTTAGTTTGTGACTTTCTCATTTGGGAATTACATGCTGGTGGCCTCGCTAGTCATTTTGGTAGGGATAAGACCACCGCTCTGGTGACTGATAGATTTTATTGGCCTTATGTCGGGATGTCGCTTTCATCGCGTCTTAGTGTCGTACTTGTCAATTGGCTAAAACCAAAAGACATAATACATGCCTTTACAACTCCTCTTCCTATTCCCCATGAGCCTTGGAAGGACCTAAGTATGGATTTTATTCTGGGTCTTCTCCGCACTTCACGTGGCCACGACTCCGTGTTTGTAGTTGTGGATCATTTTGCTAAGATGGCTCACTTCATTGTCTGTAGTACGACTTTTGACGCTTCTTGTATTGCCCACCTTTTCTTTAATGAGGTAGTCAAGCTACTTGGTCTTCTCACCACCATAGTCTCTGACTGTATTGTGAAATTTGTTAGCTACTTTTGGAAGACTTTTACCAACCTCAAATTCTTTTCGGAATTCCAGCCTCAAACTGATTGTCAAACTGAGGTGGTTAACAAGAGCTTGGACAACCTCCTGAGATGTCTTGTGGGTGAACGTTTAGGCAATTGGGACTGATTGCTACCTGTTGCTGATTTTGCTTACAATAGTTCTGTCAATCGATCCACAGGAAAGAGCCATTTTGAAGTTGTTAATGGTTACAAGCCCCGACCTTCCGACACTGCGGAGACCTTTGCCCAACACATTCATGATTTGCATACCGAGATTCGCCAAAAACTGTCTTATGAAAACTACAGGCTTTTTGCAGATTCACACCACATGTTTCAAGTATTTAATGTGGGGGATTATGTGTTAGTACATGTGCATCCTATACGCTACCCCAAAAATTCTTTCAAGAAGCTTCATGCCAGAGCGTCCAGAGCTTTCCAAATACTTAGTCGACAGAGACCCAATGCCTATGTACTAGATTTGCTAGTAGATTGGGGCATTAGTGCAATATTCGATGTGGAGGATCTCTCTCCTTATCGTGGTACATTCGAGGCCCCTCCATCACCAGAGGGAGGTTCTACAGATCGTCACTGTGCTTCCTTGCCTTCAACAACTATACTTGCTCTATGTTGACTACCTCTGCCGCCGCCCGAGCGCATCAACACTATGTTGGATGACCAGACTGTCCTAACCAGCCAGGGCACCGTACATCGTTTCTTGGTTCGCTGGATAGGTCGTTCTCTAGTAGATGCCACATGGATCATCGAGGAGGAATTTCGCCGCATTGATGCAGATTTTATTGAGCTCTTCCTCAACACTGACTCGACATAGTCGAGTCTTTTGCAGTCGAGGGGAGTTGATGTAGGACAGGCTCCACCTTTATGCACTTACGAACGCAGGCGTTGCCGTGTCATTAGTTAGGCTTTTTTTCTAGCTTGCGTTATTTTATTATGCCTTTTCTTTAATTTAGGCTTTTGTAAAGTCACGTGGTTTAGTCTCACATTTGCTACCGCCCTTTTAGTCTTTCTTTTAGAAGCCTATATAAAGACTCTATTGCGTCTTTGTTGAAACACAGTTGATGAATGGGAATTATTCCTTTTAGTCTTTAGCCGTATTTCTTCTTTAATCCTTAGATATGCATTATTAGGGACATCCACCTTTGACGGTACTTGGAGTTGTGTAGGTGGTGGTACCCCATGGTCTGAGGTGCTGATCTCTATGCTATGTTTTGATTCCGTGAGGTTGGGATAAAGAGGCAAATGGTTAGTTATTTGAAATCCTGATCAGGTGGCAGCAACAAGGTGGGTATTCTAACTTTCATGATAGTTCAAATGTACAATAGGTCTAAGCTTCCTTAGTGATTACGAACATTTAAATACTCTCTTTTTTGTATGGTGGGTCAAGAACAAGTGGAGTCAGGCTTTGTGCCGACCAACATCCTCGAGGAGTAAGTATTTGGCTCTATTTTCAAACTCCTAAAAGCTGAGAGATTTCCTTTGTAGGGATGATAAGCAGGTGAAGATGTTTTTTGATTGTGTATATTGTAGATGCTTTGTGTTGTATGGTGGGCTTTAAAAAATTTAGAGGTGCTTTTCGACCATGGTCGAGGTTCAAGAAAGAAGATTTGGTCCTTTGTCTAAATGTGTGAGGGCTCTCTAGTTTTGTTGGTAATGAGCTTTTTGTTGGGATTGTTGTTGTTTTGATTTGTCTTGGTTCTTGTTCTTTGGGTCTTTACATCTTGATCAGACCATGACCAATGGGCCATAACATAAGCTGATTGGAAAAGAAGGATCCATGTAGCCGACCTGAACATGGTAGGGATTGAGGCTTATATGATGATGATGGTAATGATTGTTGCACTTGCCTTGATGCATATCACCTTTTATTTATCTCTCTCTCTCTCTCTCACACACACACGCACGCACACGCACACACACACAAACACACCCGCAAACACACGCACACACACACAGACACACACACACACATAAACACACACACACGCCGACACGCGCACACACACACAATATTGAACAAAGAATATTGAACTATAATCTAGTGTATATTAAAAGGCAGACAAAAGTACGGTAGAAGTTGTACTCATACTCAAGTTAGGAGATCATATTCCAACTGTATATTAGGTACAAGTAGAAAATCTATAAAAATGTCAAGTTTAATATATCAGTTACACATTCAATTTTATATTAGAAACATCTTATAACTACAAATCAGAGCTTCCTCGCATATAGTCCTTTATGAATATCTAAAGAAAACATGTCTAATCTAATTGATACATTAATGAACATACACAATATCGTTTCTTAAAAGGATATTGAGGATAGTACGTGGAGTGGGCATTTAGGACTTGGAGTAGGAGTGTGTGTGGGCAGAGGAACTAACATGTTGTACGTGTATGTGGTGGTTGAAGAATTGGGTGGGAGTGGGTGTGCAGGGGACTTAAAAAGGGACATGAATTCGTTGGCTGAGGCAATGAGGAAGAGGACACAAGGAAAAATTAGGAAGGTTGGATTGGATTTGGGGGGGGGGTTAGGAAGAGCTACTTTGGATTTAGGGGGGTTGAGGGAGGGGGAATAAGGAAGGAAAGGTGTAAAAAGATAAGGAAATACGTTGGGTGAGGTAGTAAGGAAGAGGAAGTAGGAAGAAATAGGAAGGCTGCGTTGAATTTGGGGGGAGCTGAGGTAGTGAGAAAGAGGGGAAAACAACAAGAACAACAACGTTGGACTAGGGGGATAATGAAGGAAAAGTGTAAAGAGAGAAGGAATATGTTGGCTGAGGTAGTGACAAAGATGAAACATGGAAAAAAAAATACAATGTCTGTGTTGAATTTTGGAGGGGCTGACATAGCAAGGAATAGAGAGGAGTAAATCAGGAAGATAAGGGGAAGGTCAACGAAGGACAGGGAGGAATGGCCAAGCAAAAAAATAAGGTTCGAGGTGATTGAGAAAGGAAGAAGGGCAAAGAGGAATAAACCTGGAAGGAGGAATGAAGTCGAGCTTCACTAGGCCCGACGAGCTCCAATGCTTCTTGGGGCGGAGCTTCCCTGTTGCTTGCAACCTTGTTGGTTGTCGCCTTGTTGCTTGCGGCATTGCTGCTTGAGGACCTGCTTTAGTGGCTTGCGAGTCGTCGCTGGCTGGTTCAGCTCCAGTAGCCAACGGTGTTGTCGCTTGCTTCTTTATGGGTCTACCGGTCTAGGAGTGGGAGGGTTTTGGGGGGGGGAGTGTCTGGGAGCGGGAGGGTTTGGGGGAAAGCGCTGGGAGTCGAGGGTTTGGGTGGGAGGGGCAGGGGGAAAAGTGGAGTAACCGATTCACAGGGAAACCGTTTTTTCCCCAAGTTGCTGAGCCGCCCCAACATGAAAAAGCACGGAAAGTTAGTGAAAAAACTTGAGAAGTCGTGAAAAATCGGCCACAACGTTTTATACGTACTGAATATTCGTTGAGGCAAAAGTACGCGAAAATCACCGATCTTTGTTACTATGCTTGTAACTGCATAAATTGGTTTTCAGCCCAACCAAATGGATCCTTAGGGAACAGGGAACTTCAAAACCAACTTTTTTAGGCCGAAAAATATGGATTCAGTAGTTTCTCTGATGTATGGTCGTACATGGGTAGGGTGTAGGGTAGGGTAAAGGCTTACCCTTACCCTTGCCTGCGTCAGAGTTGCGGTGAACGGGTAGGGTAATTACCCTTTCCTTGAAAACCCTTCCCTTCCCTTACCCACACCCATTTACCCACATTATAAATAGGTAGGGTAAGGGTGAAATGGGTAAAGCAACATGAAGTTAACTATATGATATTTCCAATGCTAATTTGATATGATATTCCCTACGTCAAACATAAGACAATCATAAAACTCATTTTAGACAATAATAATCATGTATCTACTAATGTACAACTAAAAAGACTATTATTTAATCTAATATTTATTGTTAAAAACATCTTAGCTTATCAGTACATTATTTTTTTATTGAAGAATTCTTATTTTCTTTTAATATATGATTATAACAATTGAGACATGCTACCACTAGTTTAGTAAAGTTTATCAAACCAAAGAGTAATACAAATTAGGAAAGTAACTTGGGGTTTTAGTAGGCATTAATATATGTATTAGTCTCTAAAATTATAAATTTAACCTTATACTATTGGGTAAATGGGTGAAGCGGGTAGGGTAAAACTTCTCCCTTTACCCTACCCATTTAGATGTGGGTAAAACGGGTAATGGGTAAACGGGTGGTGGGTAAAATATGGTTATCCTTACCCTACCCTACAGGGTATGGGTAGTGGGCAAACGGCTAATACCCTATCCATTTACAGCCCTGCTCTTATGGCTAGATATCCCTAATCATCATCATTTATATAGCAGTTTCATGGGATACTTTGTCAATTCTCTTTCCCATGCTCTGATAAGGAGCTTTAGGACCAATATATTCCATGAATTTTTCGTGAAAAGGCCAAGCCCTATAGCAATTTCTGCATCAATATCTTCCATGAAAGGACAAGCCTTATAGCTAAGGAAGCTTGACACAAGTAGTTTAGACAAACTATGCGATATAATTTGTTGCTTTTACAGTTTTTTTTTTTTGAGAATATAGATCATAAACACAATCGAAGAGGAAATATAGCACAGGTATACTGGAATCTACATCACATCTTCCCTATAACAGTGCAATTTTCAAGTTTGTTGAGCTTCTTTTTTGTGAAGAATTCAATCTTTTGGCAGTGAAGTAGAGAAGAATCGTGAGTCTAAAGGTTCATCTTTCTTTATCCTACTTGCCATGATGAGTCCAGGAGTCCCAATGTATAGGAAAATAATCTCTCATTCCACACCGGATGTTATCTCTAGCTTTGCATCTCAAATTGTAGCAAACTTCTCTACACTATTGAAATGTGTGATTTACTCTCTTTTCCAATCAGTCATTAGATTTCAATCCAAAATTGATCATTTTCGCTGTTATATTATCTTTTCTGGGTTTCATAGGATGTGCATACCTTGTGGATGGCTCTCTTCAGGAGCTGTAATCTTTGTTCTCCTGACCAAACATTTCTTGGGATCTTGGAGGCTTGACTTTGATGGTGGTCCTCTCCCAGAGTGAGGAAGAACTGAAGAACCTCTCAATCTTCTACACATTGACATGGCCGATGTTGCAGATTCAGTATGTAAGAAAACGCTAAAGGTTTTTGAGTTTCATCTCCTACTAGGAAATATACTTAGAAGAGCAGGGTAAAATTCCTTTACTGGGATGAAGTGCTGCTGAGGGAGAAAGAGATGGCTGATGGTCTCCTTATTCAGGGCTGTAAATGGGTAGGGTATTAGCCGTTTACCCACTACCCATACCCTGTAGGGTAGGGTAAGGGTAAGCATATTTTTTACCCACCACTCATTTACCCATTACTCATTTTACCCACATCTAAATAGGTAGGGTAAAGGGAGAAGTTTTACCCTACCCGCTTCACCCATTTATCCAATAGTATAAGGTTGAATTTATAAATTTAAAGACTAATACATATATTAATGCCTACTAAAACCCCAACAAGCCTACCGTTGCTTTCCTAATTTGTACTACTATTTGATTTGATAAACTTTACTAAACTAGTGGTAACATGTCTCTATTCTTATAATCATATATGAAAAGAAAATAAAATTTTCTCAATAAAAAATAATGTACTAAAAAGCTTAGATGTTGTTTGTAACAATAAATATTAGATGAAATATTAATCTTTTTAGTTGTATATTAGTAGAAACATGATGATGATGATTATTATTGTCTAAAATGAGTTTTTTGATTGTCTTATGTTTGACGTAGGGAGTATCATATCAAATTATTGTTGGAAACATCATATAATCTTCATGTTGCTTTACCCATTTCACCCTTACCCTGCCCATCTACCATGTGGGTAAATGGGGTGTGGGTAAGGTAGGGTAAGGGTTTTCTAGGAAAGGGTAATTACCCTACCCGTTACCCGCAACTCTGACGCGAGCAAGGGTACGTGTAATCCTTTACCCTACCCTACCCTACCCATTTACAACCCTATGGACCTTATTCTTTCTTTTGTCGATGAGCGCTCCTTGTAAATCTTATTTTCCTAGTGGTATTGAGACTTTTCTGTCCTCGCTTAGCTTCTTCGTTGAAACGATGTTTCTCTCTTGAGAATTGGCATCCTTTCGGTTTGAAGCCTTCATATCTCTATGTCAAAATTCTATATCCACTGTCAGTAACAAAGTATTACCTGTGGCATCAGTCAAGTCTATGATGTTGAGCTTCTCAGACCACTGAGGGTCTAATCGTTGGTGTTTAGTATTCTCCTCTTCATTTCCATCAGAAACCACACCTTATTTTATTAATAAAGGTTCTTGAACAATCTATTTTTACTTTAAACTTACTCAAACGTGGCCTTTCTGAAAACAATTGCCAAATCAAATTTGTAATTATATTTGGAAGGCGCGATTTGTAGACTATCTTATGCTAACATCACTCTTTGGAATCACCTGCTCAGGCATACAAATGCTTAAGAAGTACCCCTCACAATTATTTACCACCTTCGAATGTCGATTTGCCTTTAAATCTGACATTCGAGATTCTGAAGGCTATATATTGTGACATAGGTAATTGACTAATCTTTTTCGTTCACTAGATATTCTATTAGAGCATGATTTTTCTGTCTTTCTTGTGAGCAGAGTTGTAGGAGAGGCATATACTTAGCATCATTCATATGCTTGAGCTTTACACAAGTGGGTGGTATAAACAGCAAATCAGGAATTTATGCCCTTTGAGTTTTGTCTGCATTAATTTCCTTTCTAGTACTGGTATATATCTACCAGAGACCTATATGAGATATGTTTTATGTTCTTCCGGAACTGTTTATAGCAGACTCTAACACGGTTGATATGAAAACTTGGATGTTTGAGTTGCTTGACATTTATATTTGAAAACTTTTCTAGTTAATTCTTCATATCCTCTGCATCAATGCAAGATTATACTTATTGTCCTGGGAATATATTTTTCAGTAGAAGGGGTGACCTAACAAGCTTATGGCCAAGTCTTGTTTTAAGTATCTAATTGAAACCAAGCACTGACTTACATCTAATATTTTCATCTTTTTAATACCAGATACACGAGGACGGATCAGTTACATTGAAACACACTCTTCTTGGCCATCAGAAGGCTGTACTCATGCTAGCGTGGAGTCCTGATGATTCAATGCTTCTTACATGCGGAATGACAGAGGTTGTCAGGTGCTGGGATGTTACATCTGGAGAGTGCGTCCGTATATATGAGAAAAACAGTGTTGGGCTGGTATCTTGTGGTTGGTTTCCTGATGGAAAGAGAATTATTACTGGCTTAATAGACAAAAGCATATCCACGTGGGGCTTAGATGGCAAAGAGTTGGAGAATTGGAAAGGACACAGAACAATTATGATATCAGATATAGCAGTTACTGCAGACAATAAGTGGATCATGACTATATGTAAAGAAAATGCAATCCTTCTATACAATAGGGAGGCTAAGATGGAGAAATATATTGAAGAAGATCAAACAATTACTTCTTTCTCAATATCAAAAGATGACAAGTTGATTCTAGTTAATTTGTTAAATCAAGAGATCCACTTGTGGAGTTTATCGGATGATGCGAAACTCCTTGTTAAATACAAAGGTCATAAACGCTCAAGGTTTGTCATTAGGTCTTGCTTTGGAGGATTTGACGAGTCCTTCATAGCAAGCGGAAGTGAAGATTCACAGGTATTGTTGTTTTCCTTTACAATGTAAATGTTATCTTGGGAAGTCTTAAATGATATTTGTGAAGCAGAATAATGTTTTTCTTGAAAGAGTTGGTTTTGTAAAGACCTTGCAATGTCGCAATGTCATTGTCTCATGTTTTGAAAAAATAACTACCCATTTTATGGCCTCGCCAATAGGGTGAGGGGACCCATTATGATATTGTGTCTCGTAGGAGAGTTTGCTACTAAATGTTTAATTAAGATATGTTGATACTTTTGAATGTGAATGTTAAAAAGTGAAAAACAGGGATAAGAGTTGAGGAGTGTAAGTGATGGAATATAGTAGGTAGAAGAAGGTGACATATAGCATAGCTTGTTAATGAGGGCTGTTAGATTAAGACAGGCTGATTCTATGCGAAAGGAAATGACTATCACGAAATTGGGTATTTCAATTTCCATGAACCTCCTTCAAGGAGTTTTTATTCTATTAATTTGACCAAAAACTTCTATTAAAGTAAAGGATACATCATTTACCTATTACACTCATGGTAGGAATCAGGTTTTTCTAAGGTGGTTAGTAAATAGTGGTTTTAGGATATTCTTGGATGTAGCTACAAATGACACATTTATGTACTTTGACAGAGAGTATGGTGGTCATGCCAACCTGAGTACATTGATGCAATGAGGATATGTATTTTCCAGAAGGATGACTGTATTAAGAACCAACCATTCTTTTATAGCTATTCAACGGTAAGTACCAAAAATAGTTTGGATACTGTTTCCTAGGTAAGAAACAAGATCACAGCTATACACTGAAAATAGTTTGGATACTGTTTCCTAGGTTTTAGGATATTCTTGGATGTAGCTACAAATGACACATTTATGTACTTTGACAGAGAGTATGGTGGTCATGCCAACCTGAGTACATTGATGCAATGAGGATATGTATTTTCCAGAAGGATGACTGTATTAAGAACCAACCATTCTTTTATAGCTATTCAACGGTAAGTACCAAAAATAGTTTGGATACTGTTTCCTAGGTAAGAAACAAGATCACAGCTATACACTGAACCACACAATTTAAGACTGAAAAGGTATAAACATGGAAACTGTGACGTGGATGGGGTTGACTAATGTATAAGAAGAAATGAAGCAAACATGGTCAATATTACTCGAACGACACATAAATGTTGAATCAGAAGGAAAAATAATATTTTGTTTTGTTTTCTAGGGAAAAATCTAAAATCACAGCTATACACTGAACCACACAATTTAAGACTGAAAAGGTATAAACATGGAAACTGTGACGTGGATGGGGTTGACTAATGTATAAGAAGAAATGAAGAACATGGTCAATATTACTCGAAGGACACATAAATGTTGAATCAGAAGGAAAAATAATATTTTGTTTTGTTTTCTAGGGAAAAATCTAAAATCACTGAAACAAGAAAAAAAACAA
This sequence comes from Alisma plantago-aquatica, assembly GCA_963693085.1. NCBI lineage: Eukaryota > Viridiplantae > Streptophyta > Magnoliopsida > Alismatales > Alismataceae > Alisma > Alisma plantago-aquatica. Next base: position 577,112,950 of record OY856410.1, read on the forward strand.
TGACTCCTAATTATTTCACGTTTAATGGAGGTAACAAACTTTTGAAACACAAGTATGAAGTTTTAGGATAATTATAATTTCGATCAAGATGGGTATCCTATATAACTAGACACCAATTTGGTTGTAGCGTTGATTTGATTATGAAGGGTCAATTTTCTTTTTAGACATGGGAATGGATTGTTATATACTCATATCAGCTTAGAAGAATCTTATAGGTGGTGCCAAAATGAGGTTATTTGAAATGCTAGAAAAAAGGTTCTATTTCTATAGAGGTGGAGATAAAGGAGTGTATGGTCATGTATAATCGTCTTATTACTTGGGTCCATCCATTATTCTTATGGAAGGTGAAGTACAAGAGTATGTCTCCAGTAGCATCATAATAGGCTGGTTGAAATGGAGGATTGCAATTTTAATACGATGCAACCACAAAATTCTACTTAGATTAGAAGAAAATGTTATGCAGTAGCTATGTTGTATGGTAGTGAATGCTGGGCTGTGAAGAAATATTCACAAGAATCACATCACAACAGACCATGGTAGAAAAAGACTGCTAAAGTGGATGCCTAGTAAGATAAAGAAAGATCACATTGCAAAAGACGATAAGAAATTGAGCTGGTTGAAATGGAGGATTGCAATTTTAATACGATGCAACCACAAAATTCTACTTAGATTAGAAGAAATGTTATTTAGTAGCTATGTTGTATGGTAGTGAATGCTGGGCTGTGAAGAAACATCACAATAATCACATCACAACAGAGAAAAAAGAATGCTAAAGTGGATGCCTAGTAAGATAAAGAAAGATCACATTGCAAAAGACGATAAGAAATTAACCTGGTTGAAATGGAGGATTGCAATTTTAATGCGATGCAACCACAAAATTCTACTTAGATTAGAAGAAAATGTTATGCAGTAGCTATGTTGTATGGTAGTGAATGCTGGGCTGTGAAGATAAAGAAAGATCACAATGCAAAAGACGATAAGAAATTAAGTTGGAGATCATATCTTCTAGAAATGGAGAACAGAACTAAGACAATGATATATGACTAGTTTGAATGCAATTTGTTTGCATGATAAGCAAGTTGAATGAAATATATGCGATGCAACCACAAAATTCTACTTAGATTAGAAGAAAATGTTATGCAGTAGCTATGTTGTATGGTAGTGAATGCTGGGCTGTGAAGATAAAGAAAGATCACAATGCAAAAGACGATAAGAAATTAAGTTGGAGATCATATCTTCTAGAAATGGAGAACAGAACTAAGACAATGATATATGACTAGTTTGAATGCAATTTGTTTGCATGATAAGCAAGTTGAATGAAATATAATGTTTCAATAGGGACAACATGTTAGTTTTGGGTCAATGTTTGGGCCCACCATGCAAGGTATTCCAATCTCCATCTAGACACCGAGAAATATGCAACCTTTATTTTATTTCGGGTTTTCCTCATCTATATATATTTTGTGGCTATCAGAACATATAGGGTTTACAAATTATAGGAAGCTACTGACAATTTTCCCTATTATTGATGCAAATCGTGACTTGTGATAGCAAATAAAGAAACATTCTGTTTAATGTTATGACAACGAAGTGAAATTTAAGCATTCTCTATTTTACTTTGTTGTTTGTAACTTAGCTAGTGTTAGTTAATATCCAAATTATTGGACGCAACTATCTAAACCTTTTCCATATTTCTCGTTGTTCATTATTAGTTTATTTTTCCAACATGAAGTTTTACAGTATTCAAATACTACATGACGTTTTAGAATCTGCCTTAGGGTATATTGTGCCTCATCTTGATTAACACGTAATGATCACAAACTGAATAGGGAAAAAGATTTGCTGAATACTTTGATATCCACAACCAATTTACATCAGTTATTAGTCTGGGAAGGAATATTATGCAGCCCAGTCAGCAGAAGGCCTATTATATATTAGAAGAGCTGATCCACTCCACAAAATGATCTTTTTTTTCTTCAAAAATCTACTAATGCGTTGTTGTTAGTACCTTGATTTTTATATAAGATGTCTTTTGAGTACCTTGAACTTCAAACTGAATACACCACCAACCGGTAGTAAGATGGATTTTTCCTGGATGCAGGTATATATCTGGCACAGAGCCAGCGGAGAGTTTATAGAGAAATTACCTGGGCATTCCGGTTCCGTTAACTGTGTGAGTTGGAATCCGAGGAATTCTCACATGCTCGCCTCAGGTAGTGATGATCACACAATTCGGATATGGGGCGTGCACAGAAATGATACTGCGGGGATAAGTACATGCAACAATGGTGTACTGCATTGCAATGGGAACACCAAATGACAATGACATTGAATCAAGAATATGTAGGATAATTTTTATACTAGTGTAAATTCTTCTCATTCCTGAAATCTCCCTTTCTGGGATGCATAACAGGAAAGAAATTGTAAATTTTCATAGCCAGCATATTCTGATGGTCAAGAAATGATTTGATTATGATGTTGTTAACCTGAATACGTGCTCTTTTACTTTAGGTGTAATTGTTGTCACCGTCATTTTTTATTTAAATTCATGAAGTGCTCTTATACGGGTAGGTGAATCGTTGTCCGTCTGGCGTTTGAGGAAACGTAAACTTTGTAACGAGTAGAAGGTAATAAAGGTGGTTTCAAGTGGGCTTAGTCTGTGTCATGGGTTGGGAGGTCTGTATCTCAGAATGTATGGTAACTTCATCCTTCCTTTTCGTTTTACATTTGAAGCTTCACATTAGTGTACATATGCCCAGTCTTCTATACATTTTGTTTATTCTGGACATATTAGTCTCCATATTAACGTATTGGGTTATTCCCCCGTCCCGCCCCTGTTCTCTGCACATTGCTTTTCAATTGGCACGTTGCTGCCCCCCCGCCCTCTCTTTTTTCTGCAAATTGCGTTTCGGTTGGCAGGTTTTGCTGCCACTTTCTTCTGCCAAGCATATGTAATAGTAGTTACGGTGACGTTATGTTCTAATTGCTGAACTTCGACTCTTTTCTGTTGTAACACATGTACTCTCCAACAACGATCTATCTGTAGAGTTTTTTACAACCGATTCTACCTTGTTGAGCGTCAAATAAATTTTAGCATGACCACCTGTCTTACATGTAACAATTGTGCTGTGCTTTGAACCTAACACTGACACAAATACGTAGTTTGTAATGCCGGCTCCACCCCTAGTGGGCCTATCCGATGCCTAGTACTACATTGACCCGCTGCTCATTCATTCCATGGAGGGTGCTCTTGCATTCACCATAGTTGAAGGATCACGTTTGCTGAGTGTTGGAACTTTCCATCCCGAAGCTCAACTCTACACACGGTGTTCATCAGTCTTTACTTCAGGTGGCATCCTTCCACTCTCCTAGATGCACGATTCATTAGAAGCTAAACTAAAGATGCAGTGTAAATATTGTCAATATTGGATCATGTTTAGAAACACTAGGAAGAAGCATTATCAAGAGCAATGCTCTGGATCACCTTTCCTTACAAATGATGACCTGTGCGGGATAATCTAATCGGCCTTCGACTCCTTTCGAACAGCTCTCACGTTTGTCAAAGAATGTCCCGTGTAAGGATCTTAATCGTCCCCCTTAATTATGCAAATTCTGTTGCACCCGTTCCTTCTATTCCTCTACGCAGAACCGGTTGCCCTTGGATTTTTCAGACTCGGTTGCCTCTTTTCACGTGTTACCTGATGCCGCACAACTTTGGTGCTCCCTTATGAAACTGTTCGATTTGCTGTTAGTCCTTATACAAAACTTTAAAGAAGTCGTTCTTTATTGTCCCTCAACGTTTGTGTGTCAAAATTCTCCGTGAATCTAATGCTCGTGGAACAACTACTAATATGAACCGTATTGTTGGTCGTCAAATTCCCTGAGGACCGTCTTTAGCTGAACATTGCCATAATGGGGATATCAACTTGATTACGTACGTGTTTCAGGCCCTACGGTCGTAACTACTCCAGCTGCATCTTATTTTGTGACATTAATTTTCTGCAATGCCATCATTGTCTAAGGAAACCTATGTGGCTTTAGGGCTGGCAAAACCAAACTTAATCTACGGTTTAAGATTTTTTAATCCAACATGAATTTGACCCAATTTAAAGAATTTTTATTTTAGAGTCGGGCCCGCCTTTGGAGTCTACACCCCATAAACCTGATTGACATGAGCTTTACAAACATATATTCAAATAAAGTGTGAACTGAAGTTTAACTATTCAATGCCTATGATATTACTAATATATCGCTCATTATGTTTATTTGTGACACTAAACAGTATACATTAATTTTAGATTCATTCTTTTCATTCTATAAATAAATACATTTAGATTTTTTTATTATGTGATTTTATTATTAATTTGTGTTTAAATTCTTGTCAGATTATCTAATTAATAATGTATTTTTAATTAGATTTTATGTTTGTTTACTTCTGAAATTCTCGATTATATTTTATAATTTTCAAATACTAGACAAATGCTAGCTTTGTTCTTAAAACGTTCTCTTGATTGATGAATATAGGAGTCAGACTTGACAGACAAAAATATTTACAGGTTTCCAACTCGGTACTTCTGAGTTGATGTCAGGGAGGCGGTTCAAAAATAACAAAACTCAATGCTATCGAGGCCAGTCGATAGTACCGACACGATCGAGATTGCGTGACTAAACCTAAGTGACTTGGTATTACTAACTCACCTAGTTGGTACTATCGAGTCTGCCCGATCAGGCCATCTGCAGATTTCACTCTAATCCAACAATGGATGTTATTTCGTACCCTAAGTGCCTTCTATGAGTTAGGGGGATGACGGACAGACCAGGGGGACGACCATTTCCATTGCACGCCAACCGGAGAGAGAGAAAAGAAGAATCGAGGACCGAAAGCTTCAATTGGGAAGATCCGAGCACCTCCAGAGGACGATTCTGTAGTCGGAAGATAGCGGAATGCACGTATGACGGAGGGGATCTTCCGAACGGGAAGAGATTCAGGGGTTACTTTAGTTTCCTAATATTTCCCACATTTTTCTTCTTCCTTTACATGTATTCGTCGATGAAAACTATACAAGGCTAAAAACCTTTATTCCTTAGGATCCGGGAGTAGCTTGAATATACATTGTAATTGATTTCTATACATTAATATCAATTTTATCTCCTTTTACTGGATGTAAATCTATGAAATCTTTGTGTTCTGTTTGTGCTTGATCACCATAAGTGGATTAATAGACTCCTAGTCATCTCGGGAGAGGGATTAAGGGTTAGAAAGCATATATTTACCCGTGTACTGTGTCCTTTTGGAAAAGCGGTGTGTAAACGGGAGGAGAAACCCATAGAATAATCATAAAGCATCTAACTAATCAACCAATAACTGCGGAAGTGGGATTGACATTAGATTAGGTAGTGAATTACACTGCGGGAGCATGTAATTTTGGCTACAAGCTCCTTATCCAGGGATTGAGATAATCGATATTAGTGTGTGAGGTTAATTATCAGTGTTATATGTGGTGAAACCATTGTCCTAAGGAATTCATTCCATCTCTGATCAATTCAAACCTTTAATTCATTTTGTTTTTGCATTAATTTTGTAACTCAAACCAATTCAACTATTTACAACCAGTCTAGCTGATTAGACTGCAGTTAGTAGTAGTCTACTGGAGAAGCACTTCCCCGTGTTCGACTCGGGCCTCACAAGGCCTTATTACTTCGATACGTTCACTTGTGTATTATGCACGATAAACTAGTGTCAGGGGACCTTGGATGAAGCGCTGCCGCCTAGAGTCCTCGGCGCGGAGGCGGTGGTTGGAGTAGCCAGCCTGCTGCAGCACAGAGGAGGAGGTTGGGCTGCCAAGCCGCAACAGTGCATGAGCAATGGTTGCAATCATTGGCAACTCAGACAATGTCCGAATTGTGGTTGGTCAGCGGTGAGAGAGAAGCCTACAACTGACGCTAGATGGTCGAGAAGTTAGGTGCTAGAGTCGCCCGCGACGTCGGCAGCGGACGCTGCGTCCGTACGAGCGAGAGCGGGGCTCCTGCCTGAGGAAAGGGAAATGGAGTTAAAAGACTCTTTTACCCCGATACACCTATTCAAGACTGAAGGGTGGAGAAGTCTTTTCCCCCTGATCCAGAGCCGAACCAATTAGACAAAAGGTAATTGTTTTTTTTGATGACATGGCAACACGAGATTGGCCCAATAATGATTAATTTTGTAAAAATATAACTACATATTAGTAGCTCGGATGGGAACATATAATAAATGAAAACTGACCATTAGAACAAGAGGAACACAAAGAAAATATAACAGAGATCTAACTAGACTTTTTGTTCCAAAAATAGGGTAACATATGATAAAGTGGTGATTATCACATGGAAACCCTAGTTTTGGGTATTATAATGTTGAAAACATTAAAAGCCTTTCTTTTATGCTATTATCTGATCTTGTTGAGAATAATGATAATAAAAGTAATGATGGTAATAATGATAAGGTAACTAGGGTCTCTAATGTGGGTAATCATTAATGTGTGGAATTAGGGCTAAAGATCCTAACTTGCTATGTTGTTAATGAACATATTTGATCTAAGTGATCTTAATGAAAGGATAAGATGGATCTAGTAACTAGGGTTCACCTAATGTTAAATATGCGATGGAAATAGGGTTAATACCCTTATTCCTTATCTAAAACCTAAACCCTAAATTAGGACTGAGTAGGGTATAATGTATTTAATGTGATTGGTGACACTTTAGAATTTACATAATGCAAATTATATGATGAGTGCTTTATTTGCTTGCTTGCTTGGATAATATGCTTGAAGTGTAATTGAATAAGCTGCATGGCAAAGGTATGTGGTTACGCTTATGGCTAATTGCTCTAGTTTCACAACGAATTCTGAGGTTTTACCTATTGCTTGTAATTAACTTCTTGGATGAACTTTAATTCTTGCAACTATAAAGTGACTATGTCTATCACCATAAATATATGCATGACTAGCTCAGATCCTAGTCCTCCTCTATAGCTTTGAGTATATGTGTGAAATTGATGACCTAGGTATTGGTCTACCCTTGTGGTAGGATCATCAGGTTATCATGAGTCGATGTTTGGTCTACCTTTGGGTAGGACCATACGACTGTACAACTCTATATTTTGGTCTACCTTTAGAGTAGGATAAAAAGGGGATAATTGGGATCTACCATATGAGAAAGGTAGGATCCTTGTCCACTATAGGGACAACACAGAGGCTTGGATATGTCAGTATTAAATAGTTATGTTTAAGACGCAAAGTTTGGTATGTTAATCAATAATTTGGTTGCAATATGCTGTTACAAATAGATGCAAACTTTTGTTTCCCCCAAATACTAGTATAATTCATTATATTGACTGACATTTTGTTTGTTGGCATTTTAGGTATATATTTCACATGACAAAAGGCATGAAGAATAAGATGAAAGATATCAAAGGTATTAAAACTATACCAAGGAGGACTAGATAGATGATACTTCTTCTCAATCAATATTAGTTCTATGAGGTATATCAATTTACAACTTGTAAACGATATTTGAAATTCAATTGAAATTAATTTCTATTATTTGTTATTTGACTAATCTAGATTCTTGGGAATATATGTAATGGCTCTCAACTTGAATGTCTTTCCTTGATTGGGGATGCAAAGTGAGGTCATTACATTTGGTATCAGAGCCCCAGATTTTTCAAATAATATTTAATAGTTTATAATTTCAAGTAATCTATATAAAATATGAGGGAACTATTTGGGCATTTTCTGAAGATGATGGTGTCTAGAAGGGACCACGACTGGAGGCTGGAAAATTTTTCCTCCGCACCGCTAGTTGGATTACGAGGACTCCCAGACCCGTGCATCATGCCTGGAAAAAGTCAGAAGTCTTTGCCTAAAGTAAAATATCTTTAGGGTTTCTTTCTCATCTCTTTCATCCACTTCTCATACTCCTGCTTAATAAACCCTGAAAGGAACTTCTCTCCTCATCTCAAGTTAGGTTTTTTTTGAAAAGAAGTAGGATTAAGGCATCCTCCGCCAATTAATGTACATGTAATGACAAAAATTAATGTACATGTAGAATAATAATGTACATACAATACATAGATAATGATGAGGTAAAGAAAAATAGTTATGGGTTTTCTTGGATAGGGTAAACCCTAGATGGGACTAAGATTGAAAAAAAAACTTAGTGGGTCAAGGGACATAGAAACCCTAAGAGTTAGGGTGTAGTCTCTAACCCTAATCATAAGAAAAGGGAGTGGAATGGTAAAATAGAAACCTTGCTCATATGAACCCTAATTTGGGTAAGAGTAATGAGAATTAAGAAAATTATAATTAAGTCTAAGTGATATAGTTTTACATGTATGAAAGGTGGAGAAATTTATGCACGATGCATGTGGAAAAGATTTACATATACATGAGAGATATAAAATAACAAAAGATCATACATGAAAATGGAAAACATGAATATAACTTGCTCATAGCCGAAATGCAATCTCTAAAGGAATGGATGGATAAAGAATACCCCCAAATGAGTGGGTATGTTGTCTCCAAAGAGTGGGTAGACCATTGTGAATACTCCCAAGAGGGTTCCTGGACTCTTTTTGGTCTTCCGAATCAAAGCTCCTGGGTATAGCAGAGATGCACAGGGTCTATTCTCTGGTGGTCGTTGATCGATGAAGAGGAGCTGGACTTCTTCCTAGAATTCACATCTTCAGGGATTTATTCAAATGCCAGTGGAGGAAAGGAAGGGCCCAGCTCAAGGACATTTATTGATGGTCTGCCTGTGGACGGATGCTGCTACTTTCTCTCCTGTTTCTCAGTGGTATTTCAGTCTCTTAAGAGTGATGAATCAGGGTGCTGGTTCCAGTTTGATCCTGGAAAGGAGATAGGGGGTGGCAGCTCTTGTCTTCTTTTATGTTCATCGTTTGGTGCTTCCAACTACTGGGATGCGTTAAGCAAGGGACGTGTTCTGTCTCTCTATGCTGGTGATAACCTCCTATTTTAGTAGTTTATCTTAGTCTTTTTCTTTAGTTTTCCATACTCTTTTTATGTTTATACGGTACATAAACCTAATTTTACCCCTTTTTGTAAATACATCATCAAACTAACTTTTTCCTTTTACAATTGCAGAAAAAGCACAAAAAAATCATAAAAGAATAAATCAATCCCAAGACCGCATGAAGCCAAACGGTCCCAAGACCGCATGGAGTTCAAACGGTCCCGAAACCGCATGAAGCCAAACGGTCCCAAGACCGCATGGAGTTCAAACGGTCCCGAGACCGCATGAAGCCAAACGGTCCCAAGACCGCATGGAGTTCAAACGGTCCCGAGACCGCATGAAGCCAAACAGTCCCGAGACCGCATGAAGCCAAACGATCCTGAGACCGCATGAAGCCAAACGGTCCCAAGACCGCATGGAGTTCAAACAGTCCTGAGACCACATGAAGCCAAACGGTCCCAAGACCGCATGGAGTTCAAACGGTCCCGAGACCGCATGAAGCCAAACGGTCCCAAGACCACATGGAGTTCAAACGGTCCCGAGACCGCATGGAGTTCAAACGGTCCCAAGACCGTTTGACGCCAAACGGTCCCAAGACCGTTTGACGCCAAACGGTCTCAAGACCGTTTGAACCCAAACGGTCACCAGATCGTTTGACCTCACTCAAGGCCTATAAATAAGACCTCAAGGGCCATCCTTATAGAGGTCCAGACGTCCAGAGGCTGTCTCTCTACTACCAGAACAACTCCATCCACCGCCCGAGGCTGCCGGTCTGAGACTCACGTTCCATTGCAAAGCTACCTTCTCTCTCATCAACAAAGAAGGTGAGAGGAGAAGATCCGTCGTCAAGCAAGCCACGAAGGGTGAAGATCGTTGCTCTCTCCACCAAGGGTTCAACCTTCTCTCCTCAGTGGAGATGATGTTCTTTCTATCTCTTCTTTCCTCCTCCTTTGTTGTTCCCTCTATGAGGAGCGAGTAGTTCCATCCACTGGGGCGCGGGGACTAGCCCCGCTGCCCATGTTTTGTACTTTGTACTAAAAAGATGTTATCCTTTCGTTTTAATACTAAATCGTTTCATACATGCTTGAATGATGGCCACGTTCTTGTATGCATCTATTGTCTTTTGTTGTGGTTTGTCTACGACCGCTCTCGAGACTCGAATACCGATTTAGTGTTGGTTTCTGGTGTGTGTATCCACCACGCATCCGATTCGGTGTCTAGGAGTGTATCTCAAAGAGTGGAGTAAACTCACTACCATCCGTTGCACTTCTATCTGTATGGAAGTAACCTTGGTAAGTCGAGGAACACGCTTTGCGAGGGGAATGATGTAAAGCATGTGACCATTTGATCGGGAATGGCTGGCGTTGCAACATTCCTGCACTTCTCGTAGCTAGGTTATCCGAATAGGAGACTAGGCCTACAAAGACGCTATTCGATTTGATAATTATCGCTCTCTTGTTAGTTTTAGATGCACGTTTCATGAGGTTGAGTAAGATTCTCTCTTTGGAAGACTACATATCTTCAGTGACGCGTAGAAATGTACCGAATGAGAGCTACTTAACCCTTGAAGGATGCGATGCATTGCTCTTGTCTTATATGGGCATCGGTCTTGTGGAACATCGAAGGATGCAATGCATCGCTCTTGTCTTATATGGGCATCGGTCTTGTGGAACATCCTTGGATGCAATGCATCGCTCTTGTCTTATAAGGCATCAGTCTTGTGGAACATCCATGCATCTAGCTTATAAGTCTTGCTTGCTTAGTACATATACAATGCATGTGTAGCGGTGGTGAATACCTGCTTAACCCCAGTGATTCATCATCATTTGTTAAATCTTAGTTTTACTTGCTTTATTTACTTTTCATGCTTTAGTCTAAAAACCAATCAAAATCCAACCTTTTGATATAAGTGCCAATTAGTAAAAGAACTAAGTGAAGTGCTGTACGTTTTCCATCTTATTGCTTGCAACAAGACCGTTGTCTTTTGGGTTCGATCCTAAATCTGTACTATGATAAGGCTTCCATATTCTTATGGGGTTGGAGTTGTTATCTAAGCACCAGTTCTAGGTAAACCTAGGGAAGACATCAATCCTCTCTAGGGTTTTTGGTGATAGAATCCTGGGACTCCCATTGGAAGACTGAAAATCTTTTGGTGTAAGTCCCAGCTCCATCAAAAAATGGCGCCGTTGCCGGGGACAACGGAACGTTAATATTTCACTTAGTTTATTTTTCTAGTTGGTTAGGATTTTACACTTTCTTTTTGAATCATAACTCATCATCTTCTTGAAACTTTCATATTGTCTCCATTATCTAAAGGTGTTCTCTTTTATTTACTCAGGTAGAACCCGTATATGCAATCACCGCATAATCGAGGATTCTCCCCTGATCCGGAGTTCGACTCCGAGGTAGAGAGAAGTTTCCACCGCAGAATCCGTCTCAATCGCCAACACGCTAGTTAAATGGCTGACGAACAGCATCAAGCCGCTTTGGTGATGGAGAGAGTCAATGCTGCTATCGCCGCACAACGGGCACAACTCATTGCAGACACCCGTGCCCAAATACAAGCAGAGATACGAGCAGAAGAGCAAGCCCGCATAAGAGCAGAGACCGAGGCTGCTCAGCTCGAATTACGAAACAAGCAACTGAGGGACTATGCTGTCCCGAAGAATTACAAAGATAACCACCCGGTCCGGCCTCCGATCATCAACATCCCAAACTTTGAGATTCGGACCCAGTGGATCCAGATTATGCAAGGAATTTCCTTCTCAGGAGGTTCAGGGGACGATTGCATGGACCACTTGAAACGGTTTAAGGCATTATGCCGCCTGGTCCCGCAAGCTGGCATTGCTTTCGACGCAATAATGCTCCACCTGTTTCATTTCACCTTATCTGGAAGGGCCTTGAGTTGGTACAACTCATTGGACAGGAACCCATCATAACCACTTGGGCCCCTCTAGAGGAAAAATTCTTGGAGAAGTTCTTTCCACCCTCGTTGACCTATGAAATCAGAGGGCAGATTAACCATTTCTCCCAACTACCTGGAGAAACCCTCGCAGAGGCATGGGAAAGATTCAAGGAACTTCTACGCAAATGCCCTCATCATGGAATTTCACAGAATCAATTGATTGAAACTTTTTATCGGGGGGGTAAGCGATGACATTAAACAATTCCTAGATTCCTCGTCTGGAGGAAATTTCATGAGGAAAAACTATGAAGATGCCTGGAAGATCGTTACCTTAGGAGCCGAAAACCAGTCCAATTGGGGGCGGTCAGCCGGAAAAGGCGTCTTAAAAGTCTTTAAAGCTGAAGAATCTATGGAACTAAAGTCAATAGCCGAGGCTTTGAAGACAATCGCTCATAAACAGCAAACCCTTGAAACAACTCTAGGGGAAATTGATAAGAAGAAAACCCCGCTGGTTCATCAAGTCAAAGCCGTCACAGGATCCTGTGAGGCTTGTCATTCTTCGGATCATCCAACTCTTTCCTGCGGAATACTCTATAATGTGATGATGGATATGCATCCACCACCACAATCCTATGAGGCCATCACTAATCAAGCTGAAGATCAGATTCCAGAGCAGGTCAACTCCATTCATACTATTCCCGGACAAGTTTATTATAATCCCAGTCAACCAAGGAACCATCCTGGATTCCAGTATGGGAATCCCTCTGGAACTGCGAATCCGCAACATCAGACACAAGGGGGACTTGACAGTAGGCTGCCTCCTGGATTTCCAAACAATTTTAACCAAAATCAAGGGAATCCAAGGAACAATTTCCCCAGGGCTAACTACCCTAGAAATCAATCAGCCTACTATCAGTACACTCATCCCCCGCTTCACCCACAATTGCATATTCAACAGTCTCAACAACAAAACCCTCAGAAAAACGTCACTACACAACCGGAAGATGAGCTATCTTTGATAAAACAAATGCTTCAGTCTCAGCAAACCATGCTAGCTAACCAACAAGCCCAACAAAAGGCAGTTGAAACCCAGCTTGCTCAGATTGCTGCACAGTTGAAACCTTCGGCAAGCACTTTTGATGGGCAGCCTAAACCAAATTCTAAGTACGGGCAAAACAAACACGAACAGCTGAATGCCGTCACCACAAGGTCGGGATGCATTCTTCCTGAACCCATCAAGATCACTCTAGATGATGATGATGTGCCCACTTTTATGACGAAAGAGATTTCGCAACAAAGGATTGAAAAATCCTCCGAAGGCACAAAGGACGAAAACAAAGAGCATGTACCTGCAGAATCCAAAGTCCCGCAATTCAAACCAAGGATCCCGTACCCAGGCAGACTGCAAGAAACAAAAATGGACGCCAGGTTTCAGAAATTCAAGGAAGCAATGAAGAAACTTTATATTGACATCCCACTCCTTGACACTCTATCCGAAGTACCAGCATGGGCAAGGTATCTCAAAACTTTGCTATCGCGTAAGTATATTACCAAAGAGCAGGAGACCGTCAAGCTCGCTCAAACCACTTCTGACATCATCCTGAACAAACTACCCAAAAAAAAGAAGGACCCAGGTTCCTTCGGAATCCAATGTTGCATTGGAAATGCATCCACAAAGAAAGGGTTAGCTGACCTCGGGGCTAGTATATCCATTATGCCCTACTCAATGTGCCAACGTCTTGGTCTCACTGACCTGCTGCCTACAGCAATGACTATTCAACTAGCCGACTCCACCGTAACCGCACCGTTGGGAATCATCGAAGATGTCCCAGTAAGGATAGGGAAGGATGCCTACGTTCCATGTGATTTTGTCATCATGGATATCAAAGAAGACTTGAGGTATCCGATCATTTTCGGCAGGCCTTCCCTAGCTACAGCCAGAGCGCTAATCGATGTAGAACCTGGAACCATCATTCTTAGGCTCGGAAAAGAAGCAATTCAATTCCGCGTCCTTGATAGTATGAAAGGTCCCAGCATCCAAGAAGAGGTCTTTCTTTTAGACGCAATTCAACAAATGTCGCAATTAGAAATCTCCGAGCCAATCGACGAACTTGAAAATGCTCTTATCAATCCAGAAGTTGAGTTCTCTGCAAATGAACTAGTCCAACAATGTACTCAATACCTAGAGAAGATAGAAGAAGCACCAGAGGCTACTTCTGAAGAGCTTAAAGCCATCACTACCATTGAAGCAGCAGAACCACCAAAAACCCCTGAATTGAAGACTTTACCCACAGGGCTCAAATATGTTTTCCTGGATAAGGAAGAGTTATGCCCAGTTATTATCAGCTCCACCCTTACCGAAGACCAAGAAGTCAGGCTTCTGGACAAACTAAGGAGGCACAAAAAGATCATTGGTTATAAAATAACCGACCTTACAGGCATAAACCCGGCTCTGTGTATGCACAAGCTTCCTATGGTTGAAGAATTTAAACCCACTCGTGAACATCAAAGAAAACTGAACCCAAACTTGAAAGAGGTAGTTCGTTTGGAGGTCCTCAAACTACTCAAAGCTGGCATGATCTATCCTATCTCTGACTCTCAGTGGGTCAGTCCAATTCAGGTTGTTCCAAAAAAAGGGGGCACTACTGTAGTAATCAACGATAAAAACGAGCTCGTACCCACTAGGACTGTAACGGGGTGGCGAATGTGCATGGATTATAGGAAGTTGAATAAAGCTACAAGGAAAGACCACTACCCTCTACCCTTCCTTGACGAAGTCCTAGAGCGCTTGGCCCACCAAAAGTATTTCTGTTATCTCGATGGTTACTCCGGGTTCTACCAAATACCCATACATCCAGAGGACCAAGAAAAAACCACTTTCACTTGTCCCTTTGGGACATATGCTTTCAGAAGAATGCCATTCGGGCTATGTAACGCTCCGGCTACTTTCCAACGATGCATGTCTGCCATGTTCGCCTGATTAACCGAATCTGTTATGGAAGTCTTTATGGATGATTTCTCTGTCTATGGAGATTCTTTCGATAACTGTCTAAATAATCTTGAACGAGTCCTGCAACGTTGCAAGGAAACGAACCTTATCCTGAATTGGGAAAAATGTCATTTCATGGTAACAGAAGGTATCGTCCTTGGACATAGAGTAAGTGATAGGGGAATTGAGGTCGACAAAGCAAAAATTGATGTTATCTCAAAGTTGTCACCTCCGAAGGACATAAGGGGCGTTCGAGCTTTCCTAGGTCATGCAGGGTTCTACAGAAGGTTCATCAAAGATTTCTCAAAAATAGCTAAACCTATGACTCAACTCCTGACAAAAGATGCCGAGTTCGTTTTCGACCAAGAATGCATGCGAAGTTTCTCTACCCTTAAAGAAGCATTAACTTCCACACCTATTCTAAGGGCTCCAGACTGGTCGCAACCATTCGAAATCATGTGCGACGCAAGTGATTATGCCATAGGAGCCGTTTTAGGACAACGGATCGATAAGAAACCCTATGTCATCTACTATGCATCAAAAACGCTTGACGAAGCACAGAAAAACTACACGACCACGGAAAAAGAGTTTCTGGCTATCATCTACGCCTTCGAAAAATTCCGCTCTTACCTGATTGGCTCTAAAGTCATCGTCTACACTGACCATTCTGCTATCCGACATCTGATCCAGAAACAGGACGCCAAACCCAGGCTCATCCGCTGGGTATTAATGCTTCAAGAATTCGACCTAGAAATCAAAGATAAAAGCGGCGTAGAGAACGTTGTAGCCGATCACCTCAGCAGAATCGAGGTTGAAGAAAAAGATAAAATCCCTATCAGGGATTCTCTTCCTGATGATCAGCTTATGAAGGCTACTCATAGTTTTCCTTGGTTTGCCGATATCATCAATTATCTAGCTACATGGATCATCCACCCGTCTGTTTCATATCAGGATAAAAGGAAATTCCTTCATGATATAAAACGTTATCATTGGGACGAACCTTACTTATTTTACCTCTGTGCTGACGGACTTTTTCGCCGGTGCCTTCCAGAAGAAGAAATAACCTCGGTTTTGGAACACTGCCACTCCGGACCCACGGGGGGGCACATGGGCGCCAAGAAAACTGCCATAAAAGTACTACAATCTGGTTTCTTTTGGCCCACTATATCAAAAGACTCACATGATTTTGTCAAAGCCTGTGATAAATGCCAATTTTCGGGCAACATATCAAAAAGGGATGAAATGCCTCTTACCATGTGGCAGGAAATTGAACTGTTTGACGTATGGGGGGTAGACTACATGGGACCTTTCCCTTCATCATATGGCTTCTCTTACATTTTGGTCGCAGTAGATTACGTCTCAAAGTGGGTCGAAGCTATACCCACCGTATCCAATGACTCCAAACCTGTTGTCAAATTGTTCAAAGACACTATTTTTCCGAGATTTGGAGTTCCAAGAACAGTCATATCAGATGGCGGGACCCATTTCCTGGAACGAAGTTTCGAAGCGTTACTGAGAAAATATGGAGTCCATCACAAAGTGGCCACACCTTACCACCCACAAACTAGTGGCCAGGTAGAAGTATCCAATAGACAGATAAAAGCGATTCTTGAAAAAACAGTGAATAAAAACCGCACTGATTGGTCCACCAAACTTCCTGACGCCCTCTGGGCATACCGTACTGCTTACAAAACACCAATTGGAACAACTCCGTTTCGTTTGGTATACGGCAAATCATGTCATCTTCCAGTAGAACTGGAACATAAAGCCTGGTGGGCCATCAAGCAACTAAACTTCGACCTTAAAAGCATAGGGGAAATCAGACAACTCCAGCTACAGGAGCTAGAAGAACTCCGAATGACAGCATATCACAGTGCCAGAATCTATAAAGAGCAAACAAAAATGTGGCACGATGGACATCTTAAGAGAAAAGATATCGTCGTTGGCGACAAAGTGCTCTTATTCAACTCCAAGCTCAGATTATTCCCCGGAAAGCTCCGAACAAAATGGTCCGGACCCTTCACCATAAAACATATCTACCCAACTGGAGCCACCATTATCATCGACAACAACGGAGGAGAACGAACGGTTAACGGGCACCGTTTAAAAAGATACTACACTCAGGAAGACAAAACACATAAACAAACCCTCGATATCAGAGATGCTACGCCCACAACATAACAACCTTACAGTTTCGTCGAGCCAGTGACGTAAAACCAAGGCGCTTCTTGGGAGGCAACCCAAGACCTCAGTATCACCTTCTCTAATTTCTAGACTTTTATTTTTCTTTTGAATTTGTTTTGCTTTCTTTAAGTTCTTTCATCATTAATCTAAAAAAAAAATACAAAAAAAATCTACATAATCAAAACTACAAAAACAATACATAAAGCTAACAACATAAAAATTCATAAACCAAAATACAAAAAAATAATATACATACTCAAAAACAAACATAAAAATATACAAACCCTTTATGCCCCTCCAAACGGTCTCCAAACCGTTTGGAGCCAAACGGTCTTGAAACCGTTTGGACTCCAAACGGTCTTCAAACCGTTTGGAGCCAAACGTCCTTCAAACCGTTTGGACTCCAAACGGTCTTCAAACCATTTGGAACCAAACGGTCTTGAAACCGTTTGGACTCCAAACGGTCCTGAAACCGTTTGGAATACAAAAGGGTCACCCACCTATCACTATAAATATCGACCCTACCCCTCCGTCTTTCTCTCTTCGAACCTTCGTTTTCTCCAGAATTTTCGTGCGAAGAGCTTCCTTTTTTGCTCCTTCTGCAACCGCACAAAGTCACCCTTCCATCCACCTTCCGCAAGGTTGTCCGGCGACTCCACGCTGCTCATTCCATCGCCAGTCGCTGCTTATGCCGCCATCTCCGTCATTATCAATGGTTTTATCAAACGACCCGTCGCCTTCGTCGCCGCGCCGTTCTGTCGCCACCATCATGATGCCAGTGCCGTTCCCTTTACCATCGCACGACGTCTTTTGCCCCGCCATCGCTGTCGCTGTCAAAAGATTTCACCGACTCTCCCACCGTTTTCATCGCCGTCGCCGTTCTTCTCATCGTTTTCGTAGGCGCCGGCGCATTCTTTGCCTTCGCGCCGTTCCACCTTCTCCCGCGCCGGCGACCTGCGCCTTTTCGCTTTCCAAACGGTCTTGAAACCGTTTGGAACCAAACGGTCTTGAAACTGTTTGGAACCAAACGGTCTTGAAACTGTTTGGAACTAAACAGTCTTGCAACCGTTCAGAACCAAACGGTCTTGAAACCGTTTGGAACCAAACGGTCTTGAAACCGTTTGGAACAAAACGGTCCTCAAACCCAAAACATTTCTCTTTGAAAATGATCTGAGGTTTGGAGACGTATTTGTATTTGAGCTACTTCTGAAGGACAAAGATATCATGAACTTCTGTGTAACCAAGCAGCACATATCAAGCAGCACTTGTAACAAAGACTATCCTCCAGTTAGTGGCAACATGGAAGATGGAATCAATATTGAGAATAGCAGCTACCTGACTCAATCCATGGATGATGAAGTAGGACATCCCAAGGAAACTGATGTCGAAGGCAGCGGCTACCACAGTAATTTGAAGTATGATCAAGCAAAGGACCTGCTAGACAATATCAAGACAAAATTGCAAAAGAGTGCGCTGCAAAATTAATGAAGCTCCTGAGTCAGCACTCCAAGGCATACATCAAAAAGCACTTCAATCGCCCAACCTTCTGCCACAAATGCCCCCATCTTTACAAGGGCAATTTGCATCCACTCTACTCCGATCTCCAGGGGCTACTGAAAATCTGCCTTAACTCGCAGCCCTTGTTCTAATGACTTCTCAACCTATCACTTTTCCACTCTGCGGACAGAGTGTGTGATAAGTTAGGGGGGGGATTCATTAGACAAGGGCTAGGTATCAACTTCTATACTCCCTTTTCCCTTTTTTTTTAGTCACCTCAACTAACCCTAGAATCATGTTAGTCTCTGCAAGTAAATAGCACTCAGACATCAAATGGCGATTTATCAATTTCCACCTACCATGGAACCCGTATTTTTGCTTCAATTCTTTATCTGACTCTCCACAGGTCAAAATCAGGGCAGAAATAAGCCGAGATCTCGAGGATGAGAGGGAAATTAGGCAACTTCCAAATCAAAAGGTTCTGCAAGTGGACCACAAACCAAATAAGTGCATGCTGAAAAACTTTAAGAACAACTTTCCTCTCTTCAAAATAAAAGAGGCTTGGCCGCCCAAAATAAATCCTCATTCCAAAACCCAAGCCTGTGAGTTTTTGAATAAAAGCCAGAGAGACGAATAAAATCATGAGAGTTGTGCCACGCATAAGGACCTATATGAAGAACTGAAAAAGGGCTCACCCGGCCGGCACATTCCGCTGCCCTCACAAAGGCAGATGTGTCGCGTCCGGTAGTGAAACCCTAAAAGTTCCAAGTATATGAAAAGGCTCATAAAGGACTTGCCCGGCCGGTACATTCAACTGCCCTCATAAAGGCAGATGTGTCGTGCCCGGTAGTGATATCCTAAAAAGCATAGACAGCCCCTCCCCCACTCGAAGGGGAGCTACACTTCAAAGCCTTTAGCCAACCCTCATACCCTCTCTAGCTTCCAGTAGGTTTCCAGAGAGGTATAAAGCTGATTAGAGTCAACGACATGCACAAAATAAATGTGGTCCCAAGGCAAATTTCGAGATACGGAAAAACCCTGAGATCCAAACAACTCTCGAAATCCAAAAGAATCAAGGCATGCAATAAGCCTCGATATGACTCCTGGGGAACTCAGGTCAAGAATTGAAGCAAGAGTATGGAGACCCTAATTAAGATCACCTCGCCATTTCATGTCTCAGCTCTATCTAACTTGAGGACAAGCTAGACTCTAAGTTAGGGGGGGTGATAACCTCCTATTTTAGTAGTTTATCTTAGTCTTTTTCTTTAGTTTTCCATACTCTTTTTATGTTTATACGGTACATAAACCTAATTTTACCCCTTTTTGTAAATACATCATCAAACTAACTTTTTCCTTTTACAATTGCAGAAAAAGCACAAAAAAATCATAAAAGAATAAACCAATCCCAAGACCGCATGAAGCCAAATGGTCCCAAGACCGCATGGAGTTCAAACGGTCCCGAAACCGCATGAAGCCAAACGGTCCCAAGACCGCATGGAGTTCAAACGGTCCCGAGACCGCATGAAGCCAAACGGTCCCAAGACCGCATGGAGTTCAAACGGTCCCGAGACCGCATGAAGCCAAACGGTCCCGAGACCGCATGAAGCCAAACGATCCTGAGACCGCATGAAGCCAAACGGTCCCAAGACCGCATGGAGTTCAAACAGTCCTGAGACCGCATGAAGCCAAACGGTCCCAAGACCGCATGGAGTTCAAACGGCCCCGAGACCGCATGAAGCCAAACGGTCCCAAGACCGCATGGAGTTCAAACGGTCCCGAGACCACATGGATTTCAAACGGTCCCAAGACCGTTTGACGCCAAACGGTCCCAAGACCATTTGACGCCAAACGGTCCCAAGACCGTTTGACGCCAAACGGTCTCAAGACCGTTTGAACCCAAACGGTCTCCATATCGTTTGACCTCACTCAAGGCCTATAAATAAGACCTCAAGGGCCATCCTTATAGAGGTCCAGATGTCCAGAGGCTGTCTCTCTACTACCAGAACAACTCCATCCACCACCCGAGGCTGCCGGTCTGAGACTCACGTTCCATTGCAAAGCTACCTTCTCTCTCATCAACAAAGAAGGTGAGAGGAGAAGATCCGTCGTCAAGCAAGCCACGAAGGGTGAAGATCATTGCTCTCTCCACCAAGGGTTCAACCTTCTCTCCTCAGTGGAGATGATGTTCTTTCTATCTCTTCTTTCCTCCTCCTTTGTTGTTCCCTCTATGAGGAGCGAGTAGTTCCATCCACTGGGGCGCGGGGACTAGCCCCGCTTCCCATGTTTTGTACTTTGTACTAAAAAGATGTTATCCTTTCGTTTTAATACTAAATCGTTTCATACATGCTTGAATGATGGCCACGTTCTTGTATGCATCTATTGTCTTTTGTTGTGGTTTGTCTACGACCGCTCTCGAGACTCGAATACCGATTTAGTGTTGGTTTCTGGTGTGTGTATCCACCACGCATCCGATTCGGTGTCTAGGAGTGTATCTCAAAGAGTGGAGTAAACTCGCTACCATCCGTTGCACTTCTATATGTATGGAAGTAACCTTGGTAAGTCGAGGAACACGCTTTGCGAGGGGAATGATGTAAAGCATGTGACCATTTGATCGGGAATGGCTGGCGTTGCAACATTCCCGCACTTCTCGTAGCTAGGTTATCCGAATAGGAGACTAGGCCTACAAAGACGCTATTCGATTTGATAATTATCGCTCGCTTGTTAGTTTTAGATGCACGTTTCATGAGGTTGAGTAAGATTCTCTCTTTGGAAGACTACATATCTTCAGTGACGCATAGAAATGTACCGAATGAGAGCTACTTAACCCTTGAAGGATGCGATGCATTGCTCTTGTCTTATATGGGCATCGGTCTTGTGGAACATCGAAGGATGCAATGCATCGCTCTTGTCTTATATGGGCATCGGTCTTGTGGAACATCCTTGGATGCAATGCATCGCTCTTGTCTTATAAGGCATCAGTCTAGTGGAACATCCATGCATCTAGCTTATAAGTCTTGCTTGCTTAGTACATATACAATGCATGTGTAGCGGTGGTGAATACCTGCTTAACCCCAGTGATTCATCATCATTTGTTAAATCTTAGTTTTACTTGCTTTATTTACTTTTCATGCTTTAGTCTAAAAACCAATCAAAATCCAACCTTTTGATATAAGTGCCAATTAGTAAAAGAACTAAGTGAAGTGCTGTACGTTTTCCATCTTGTTGCTTGCAACAAGACCGTTGTCTTTTGGGTTCGATCCTAAATCTGTACTATGATAAGGCTTCCATATTCTTATGGGGTTGGAGTTGTTATCTAAGCACCAGTTCTAGGTAAACCTAGGGAAGACATCAATCCTCTCTAGGGTTTTTGGTGATAGAATCCTGGGACTCCCATTGGAAGACTGAAAATCTTTTGGTGTAAGTCCCAGCTCCATCAGCTGTTTCTCTCTGTAAAAAGGAGTTTCATCCTTACATCTTTGTGGGTGGGGTTTATTGTAATGTTTGTATGGCTCTCCTTATTATTTGTAGTTTCAGTCTAGTTAGATGGAGGCTGTTCTTGGTTATGTTTTCCTGTTAGTCTGGTGTTTTCTATGTTTTTCGATCCTCTTTAATCTCCCTGCGTGGAGATTTAGGGATCAGGTCTTCCCTTAGGGGCCCTTTTGTACCCAAAGTTTTGGTTTCCTAGTAACACGCTTTTTGACCGACAAAAAAAACATATTATGGTTACAAAAAAGGGATAAGAAAGATACATATGAATTAAGTGACCCAGTCTCCCATGCATGTATGCATGTGGAACAATGTATTAATGAGAAAAGTTTTAAGAAACTTACGAACAACAAGTGGTATAATATAACTTGCTCAACTAACTCTGATGAATGTATGCAATACATGTGGGATGTATGATCAAGCCTATCTAATCACCTCAGGCCAAGAGGGCCTATGTATGATTGGTTACTATGGTGGATGGTGATCTAGCCTAGAAAAGATAATCACCTAGGGCAAAGGTCTATGTATGATTGCCACTATAGTGATAGGTGATTGGCCAAGGCTTATATATGATGTCCACTGTAGGGACTTACCCTAGAGAGAGGGTTCCCCACATGAATACTTTAGAAATGGAGTTACCATAGAGAATAAGTTGAGAAGTTAGAAAGAAAATGCATGAGTATATACATGAGAAACATAAGTAACCAATGATTATATATATGAAAAAAATGAAAAATCTGAATATAACTTGCTCGAACCCCTCATGCTATCTCTGGAAGTTTGGATGACTATG
Source organism: Alisma plantago-aquatica (assembly GCA_963693085.1). Taxonomy (NCBI): domain Eukaryota; kingdom Viridiplantae; phylum Streptophyta; class Magnoliopsida; order Alismatales; family Alismataceae; genus Alisma; species Alisma plantago-aquatica. Next base: position 577,135,810 of record OY856410.1, read on the forward strand.
ATCAAGCCCCTGGAGGAGAAGGTCAGAAAAGATCAAGCCCCTGGAGGGGAAGATCACAGAAGGTCAAGCCCCTGGAGGGGAAGACCGACATAGTACCAAGCCTTGGAGGGGAAGGTCAAGAAAGGTCAAGCCCCTGGAGGGGAAGACCGCCATAGACACCAAGCCCCTAGAGGGGAAGGTTGCCCAAGTCCACTGCATGGGCAAACCCCACGAGAGGATATTCCAGACATTGAGCAAACAAGGGTTGAGAAGTTATTATAATAAAAACAATACATAAAGATGAAAATATGAAACCTTTAGGGCTAGTGTGCCAACCCGGGGTGGGTCAACCCAAGAGTGGGAAGATGACCTATGGGGGAGGCAGAACCTTAGACCTTGGGGTCAGGTTGTGGCTAGATAAGCCTAACTTCCTCCTATGAGCCATGAAGGCACCCTAGATTAGGACCTTCCATAGAAAGATAAGTTGACTAAATCAATTTAAGATTGAGGTAACCATGAATGTACCATAATATAAAAGATGAAAGCACATATATTGACTATGATTCTTTGAACCCAAGTATGCCATCTCTGAGGAACATGAGGAAAAGTCACTATAGAAGTGGTTGACCATATGGGATCGAGTCTAGAAAAGAAATGTTGCCTTGAAATGTTGCCATGAGTCCAATGAGGGGACATAAAGTGAATAATGAACATTATAAGAGATTGAGGAAATCTGATTTAAAGAATTGCATACCCAAATAATGTGCTAGCCTTGAACCCTTGGGAAGGATAGAGCCTGAAGTCAATCCTAAGGTCAAGTAGGGAGTATTAAAGGTACATGGACCAATGAGATTAGGAGTCAATTGATCTCTGAATGCACAATACCATATGGTCCAGAGGTAACATCTATGATTGCCCAAGGACCATGTCTCAAGAGATTAGCTACCTTCATGATGGTCATGTGGACAATGGGTGAATGTGAGGCGCACTCCTTAGATGCATAAGGATAAGATCATTCCAAAAAGTACCTATACTCCTAGAGACCTCAAGGAAGTGGATAAGGCTCATAATACCTGAGCTGTGAATGTAAAAGATATAAAGAAGTTGTGTAATTAAAATAAACTTGTAAAGAGTTGTGCACAAGCTCAAGAGTGAGAAAGACACTTGGCTTCACGAAATATAAGAATAACAAGAATTAAAATTATGTATGGTTTACAGTAATGTTGAGGATGATTCAACCTAAAATGAGAAATTTTGAAGTATGGTGTGAATATACCGTCTCTCACCCTTATGAGTGAAAGAGATGGAGTAAACACATGTTGTGTTTAAAATTAACATATGAGAATGAAAGTTGAGATTAATGCTATGATTTAGGGTTGGATGTGTTACCTCACCCTTATGTGAAAATAAATGAGCAATAGGATGGAAAACCTAAGGGAGAGGTATTCACTAAATGAAACTAAAATCTAAAAAAAAAGAAGATGTAATCACCAAGATATGATATCATGTAGATACTATGTATGTGGAGATCACTTGATTTGAATTCAAGTACCCATCATAGTAATAACATGAGGAAGTTTGCATATCTATAAAAGATGTTAAAGTTAATTAAGTAGGGTTTCTAATCCTAAGGTTTGAAACAAAGATGAGTTGTCATTCACCTTAAGCTTACTAGATTTGAATTTTGGGGACAAAATTCCTTTTAAGGAGGGGTGAATGTAGTATCCTCAATTTTGTAAAATTGAATGATATCAATGTAACGTATGTTGTGACAAATAACTTTCTCAATGGTATATTGGTGGAATAGCAATGTGGAACCTTTGTGGCATGGGTGCGTGTGGAACAAGTTAAATAAAGGAATTAGTACATGAATTAATGATAATGGCTTGTGAGAATGTTGCATAACTGAAATATAAGATAATATGCAAAGTTGCCAAAAGAAAATAAAATTTGTGGTGTTTTAGATAATTAAAGGATAATTATCTAAGTCAAGATTAGAAACACAATGGTTAAGGCATCAAATAAGAATATTTTGTCTTAACTTGAAAATAATAAAGGAAAGAAAGAGCATTCTAGAAATTTGGAGAAAAAGGAGATTTCATGAGATAATATTATTGTTTTAAATAACATTTAAAAGTGGCAAGTTTTGTAAGGGAAAGGAATCCCAACAAATCCCAATTACTAAATGTAATTTAGAAAGAATATTAGGGAGTTTCCTTGAAATGGGGATAATTGGTTTTAGGAAGATACTAAGGAGAGAGATAAAAGAATAATCTAGAATCTAATAGTATTTCCTAAATAGATTAAATGATCAATTATCCAATGGACACTATGTAGAAATGGATATTCCTTAATGGATCTTTAGTTTGCCAAATCCAGGTCATAACAAGATTGGTGGTGTCCCTTTGTGATCTTTGGTTTTAAAAGAATAAAAGCTAAGAGTTTTACATAAAGATATATAAAAGGAATATATTCATAGCTAGGACCATCCTTGCCTTTTTAATATTAATTTGATTTAGTAAAAGAGGCATCGTTTAATGAAAAGATGGTGATGGAGTGCATTAATTTCTTGGTTGCAACTAAACTTGTCAAATCTGTGTTTTATGGAAGATGGAGGTTTCTTTCGCATTGTAATAAAATTTATAGAATAAAAAGTCTTAAGAGTCGATGAGTATTTGAATATGGGAGGCACGTGTTAACTATTTTTGTAAGGACCCTGACCTTCGTTTAGGTCTTACCCTGTTTGCTATGCTTAACCCTGGTGCTTTGATGCCTGCAAATCACCTTTAGTGGTGATTAGGGTTTGGTTGTGCTTGGATGAGAGTTGAAGGTGCTATTTGCAAATAACCCAAGTTTAGGGTTTTGTGAGCAAGTTTACCACCTTGTGAGGTATTCTTCTCTCTCTTTGCTTCCTCTAGGGTTGAGAGGAAGGCTTGGGCTTGTTGCTCAAGTTCTTTGGGCCTTTGTTGAGCTTGTTTGGGCCTTGAGGTGCCTTGGTTGGGCTTGGTTGAGCCTTGTGTCGGCCAAGTGATGCTTGTGTCGCCCAAGATGAGGTGTGTGTCGACCTAGGGTGTTTGTGTCGGCCAAGGGAGCAAGTGCTGTGTCACCCAGAGTGCTTGGTTGTGTCGCCCATGTTGCTTGGACCAGCTTTGACCTTGTTTGGTGGACACTTGGTGCATATCTTGGACAAGTGTCTTAAGGCTTGCTAGAGAGGTGGCTTGAACTCTAGGACAAGTGTCCCTTGGGTGGACGACACCTAGCATGGATCAACCTTGTTTTCTCCTCCCTTTCCTTCTATATAGGTGGATCTTTCCCTTGCCTTGACTTCCTTTGATCTTTTGGTCTTTCCTCCACCTTGAGTGCACAACACTCCTTCCTTCTTTGCTTGTGTCGGCCGACACACTCCCTTGAAAAAGCAGTGGTGGCCGATACACCCCCTTGGAGGAGCTTTGGTGGTCGATATCCCTTGAAGCTTGGAGCTCTTCTTCTTCCTTGGAGCTTGGAGCTTAAGGCGGGTTGCATAACTCTAACCCTAACTACTGTACTCTCTTTTCATATATGTTGATTCCATAATCTTGCTTATATGTATGTGAGTAGCTTAGTTCTTGCTTAGTAGCCACGTTGGCCGATCCATGTGAGTTAGGGTTTAGGGAGCAACACTCCTTTCTCTTCTTGGTCTAGAAGAGTGAGTTTGGGTCCTAGTGCCATGAGCAACACCCCTCTTTCCTAGTCGATTGAGGTGAGCTTGTGACTTAGTGGCTTGAGCAAGACTCTCTTCTCACCTTGGGCTAGAAGGTGAGCTCGTTTTGTTGACCTTGTAGAGATGTATCTTGGGTGTTTGGTGCTTGTGGAGGTGCTGCCCGATAGCCCCCTTGATCTAGTTTTCCCTTGCACGGCCTGCTCACCTTGAATCGGTTGAGAGTTCTGCTCTGTGTGGGGCGCGCAAGCCAACCCTTAGTTGCACGGCAGGCTGCACGCCTTGGAGCTGCTCGCCCGGTGGGCTTGCTCGCCCGGTGGGCTTGCTCGCCCGACAGAGATGTCTTGCACGGATAGACCTTGACGCGCGAGCGACACACTGCCCTGCACGCTCGACAACCCTGCTTGCCCGATACCTACCTGCTCGCACGACACCTACCTGCTCGCCCGACACCTACCTGCTCGCCTGACACCTACCTACTCGTCCGACACCTACCTGCTCGCCCGACATCTCCTTGCATGCCCGATGAACCCTACACGCCCAACAGTGCCCTGCACGCCCAACAGTACCCTACACGCCCGACACACCTTGCATGCCTGTCAGGGCTGCACGCTCGACAGGGCTGCACGCCCGACATGGTTTAGATGAGAGCTAGCCCTGCCCGGGATGGTCTTTTGTGAGGGTTGGGGTATTTCTTTTGAGGGTCCTTAATGTTTTAGTGAGGATTAACCATATCTTGGAAATGTTGGTTGATATAAATGACGGTGGTGATGTTTGTGCACATTTGGTAAGTTTGTTCATCAAATCTCCTTATGTTTATACAATTGAAGGTGAGTACCTCATTTGGCTTATAATACTAAGAGTAATGATAGGCATGCTTTAATTTTGGGCTGCGTGATAATGTGCATAACCATAACACGAGGCATAGATACCATTATTAATGTCTTTTGTGTTGCCATTATGCTTAACCCTAATTTGCCATTTTGTGTTGAATCCTAAATGCAACCTTGTGTTGGTAATATCAGTCTCCTGATTATTCATATTGAGTATTGAATGATGATAACCATGCATGTAATGCATAGCCAAATGAAAGGCTATGAGGAATGGTTATATGTGAATAATGAGATGACATGTGTATTATGAATGATGTTCCATAATGATGATGAAAGAATTGATAGGTTGTGGCACTATGTGATGAGGGATTGAGATCCCATGTTGTGTGATGATCCTTGAGGTGGATCTAGATGGTTGGCAAGAGGCCAAGTGATAACATGTGATGTTGGATCCTTGAGATGGATCAGGTTGATGTAATTACAATAATAACATAATGTTGAGTCTATGTTGTTTATTTCCTTCTATAGTTTGCATGTTATACAACTTGGTCGAACCTTGCAATCCATCTAAAAGATACTAATTAATCACAGTGAAATCTATCATGTAGTTGCCCTGGCCATAGATCCATCATCAGTCAGGATTGGGTGATGGTGAAACGAGTTCTCCTGCGGGTTAACCCGGAGCGCATATTTTTGAATATGCGAGGTTTCTCCTAGCCTCAAATAGAGAGGTGAAACGAGTGCAACTGCGGTTGCAGACTCGGATATGTGATGAGCATGGTGAACAGGCCCATGGCTCCAGATATGTGATATGATGAGCATGAATGCGTTCATGGCTCCGAGCACGGTGATTAGGCCCGTGGCTCAGTTTTACTAGCGCCGTGACCTGTACCAAGGCGGGCTAGAGGAAGGGTATCCTGAGGAGCTGACCCTGTGGCTAAAGGCCACTTGAGCATGAGACTACGGTCCTGCTTTGTGTTCTCATGTACTGACCACGAGGGGTGAGGTCGTGGATTCCGGCTCTTCCATTTGACCTTGTATGACACCGGCTATGGGGTTCGCAGCCGAAGGTTGGATTTGAACGGTACAGTTCATTTCCTCATGGCATAATAAAGCGTAATCCATCCGTTTAGTATATACTGCTTGAGATAAACACGAAACATTAGTTGAGGCCTTGTTTGTGTAGTTACTCTCTTATTATCTTGCAGTTGTTTATATGTTCTTTTATGGCAGTAGAACTTGAATATTTTGTCTTGTTAATCATGTTGCACATGTAATAATTGCATACATCTGGTAAGCTTAGATAGCTTTATTTCATAGACTGCTTGTGATGTATCTTCTATCAGTTAACTGCTTATATAAATGCTCATATGAGGTTTTGTAGTTTTGGCGGGGAGTTATGCCTCCCGCTGGGATAATGTTCAATTGTCTCACTCCGTTGGTTTACACCCTTTTTAGGTGGTCGAGCTTTTCGTGGTAGTGGTCGCGAAGTTGCGGCCGAGCAGCAAGAAGAACAGTAGAAGGAAAGCTTTGGAGATGCTGCTGTTTTGGATGTTTTGTTGTAGAGTCTAGAGTCATCCTTGTACTCTCAGGTCCTTGGCGGTGTTTTGACGTTGTTTTACGATGTACGATCGATGATGTTTGTATATCCTGCTGCTGGCCGGATATGGGTCTTTATATGTATGAACAGGTGATGAACTCATGATTATGACAGGACAACTGTTGCTCTAAGCTGTGGACATGTATCCAGGCTTGTATGGATATGTATATAGCATGTTTTATTGCATGATGTGGACTGAAATGTAATATGTTTCTCTATTTATCAATTTTTCACAATCGGTTTTAATTAACCCGTGTTTTTGATAATATGTGGTTATGGTGATTTCCGCACGTTATCGCGTAACACCTCGCTGTCTGTGTGATAGTGGGATGTGTTGCCACAAGTTTTGGTATCAGAGCTTTAGGTTCACTGAGTCTACAGGGATGTAGGACTAGGTTGTGTCTGTTCTTATGAGTTTTCCAGATTTTCTCACAAGTAGTCTTCTGCCCTCAGCAGAAGAAAAGTCAAGATGTCTGGAAACCATGAAGAACACACTGCTGAACACAGCGATGCTGCATCTGTTGATGGAGCAGTAGGTCAGGCACATGAAGATCGGGTGCCTGAGGTCCCCCAACCTGACCCAGCCATACTTGAACATCCTGCCTACCAACAACTTATGGGGCAGATGATGGCTACGATGAATCTCATTGTTGAGCGATTACCAGTGCCTCCTCCGTGAGCACAGGTTCCCCATGGAGAAGCATCGGGTATTGGGAAGACCTTCGAGCGGCTTCGCCGAGTCGGAGCTTCATATTATGCTGGAACGGCTGATCTAGCCGATGCAGATCTGTGGTTGTCAAGTCTTGAGAAGGCTTTTCGGATCCTTGACATCCCCGAAGCAGATAAAGTAAAGCACGCTGTCTACCTTTTGAAAGGTAGTGCTGGTCACTGATGGACCATCGAGGAAGAGAAACGACCTGGTGAGGTGATCTGTTGGGAAGTTTTCCGACACGAGTTCGTCAGCCGATACTTTCCCAAGACGTATCTGGATGAGAAGATCTGTCAGTTTGAGAGTTTGCGACAGGGAACGATGAATATCACCGAGTATGAAGCCAAGTTTATGGATCTGTTGAGGTTTTGCCCTCACATGGCGACGACAGACGAGGAAAGGATCAGACGTTTCGAGAAGGGTCTGAGTGCTGAGCTGACGACACCGCTTTCTGCGTTGGAGAACCGGGAACGGTTTGCGATGTTTGTGGAATCCATCCGAAGGATTGAACGATCTGTTAGGGAGAAGAGAGAATCTATGGCTAAGAAGAGACCTACTCAGTTTTAGGGACAAAGGTTTGGTGGCTTCAAGAAGCCTAGGTTTTCAGCACCATCAACGATGAGAGGTTCTGGTAGGCCATCTTAGTGGTCTCTGAGTAGAGGAAGAGGTTATGTCTCTTCACCATCTAAGGCACAAAGTTCGGCTTCTATGGCAGTGACAGGGCCATCCAGGCCTCGAGATGATGTTAGGACATGCTATGCCTGCGGTCAGACAGGGCATGTTAAGTCAAGTTGTCCCTTCAGAGATGATGAAGTGACACAACAGTCGAGGCAGAACCTTCAGGGGTCAGAGAGACCACAGCCCAGTGGTAGCAAAGGACGAGGACGCGGTCAAACGTCTCAAGCTGGATCGTCTGCTCAAAGAAGCAGAGGTCGTGGACAGCAAGCAACGGCTCGATTGTACGCTATGAATCAGCCGGAGGCGATAGTCAACCCACGAGTAGTGACAGGTCAGATGGAGTTATTTCATTCTGATATGTCTTCTTCTTGCTTTATATCTGTTATGGTTGACCCAGGTGCTACACACTCTTTTATCGCCTATAGTATGCTTGAAAACTACCGTTTATCTGTTAGCGGTTAGAAGGATAGCTTGTTGTTAGAAACCCCTCTTGATGGTTCCTCTTTGCTTCGAGAAGAGTGTCCCTCTTGTGTCTTGTCTTTCTTGGGACACCGCATTCAAGTGGACCTCATACCACTTGATATGCATGGTTTCGATGTCATCCTTGGGATGGATACCTTAGAGAAGTATAAGGTTGTTCTGGACTGTGGTTCCAAGCAGGCAGTGTTTGATGATGTTGGAGAGAAGTGGATCTTCCAAGGAGATAGGAAGATTCTTCCGACGTGTCTAGTATCAGCTATGGTGGCAGATAAGTTGTTACGACAAGGATGTGAGGCGTTCTTAGCCCATGTGGTGGATACCGTGGTGGCGGCCAAGGCGAAAGGTCCTAGCCTTGAGGAGGTGTCAGTTGTACGGGAGTTTGTAGATGTGTTCCCTGAGGAGTTTCCTTGTGTTCCCCCACCCCGAGAGATTGATTTCAAGATCAGTCTGGTACCAGGAACACAGCCAGTTGCACAGACACCGTACAGAATGGCTCCAGCAGAGATGGCAGAGTTGAAGAAGCAGTTACAGGAATTGCTAGACAAAGGTTTCATCCGACCAAGTACATCGCCCTGGGGTGCTCCCGTTTTGTTCGTTAAGAAGAAGGATGGTTCGATACGGTTGTGCATAGACTACCAGCAGTTGAACAAAGTCACAGTCAAGAATAAGTACCCGTTGCCAAGGATAGATGATCTGTTTGATCAGTTGCGTGGTGCTACAGTGTTCTCGAAGATCGATCTATGGTCTGGATATCATCAGTTGAGGATCAAGGCGGATGACATACCAAAGTCAGCCTTCAGGATGAGGTATGGTCATTTCGAGTTCGTGGTTATGCCGTTTAGGTTAACCAATGCACCTGCAGCTTTCATGGATCTGATGAATAGAGTGTTTCGTCCGTTCTTAGATTAGTTTGTTGTAGTCTTTATAGATGACATCTTGATCTATAGTCGGGACAGGCTAGAGCATGAGCAACATCTTCTTCGAGTGTTGACTCTTCTTCGCCAACATCAGTTGTATGCCAAGTTCAGTAAGTGTGAGTTCTGGCTGGAAGAGGTGACTTTCTTGGGCCACGTGATATCTGTTGAAGGAGTCAAGGTAGATCCGACGAAGGTGGAATCTGTTGCGGATTGGGAACAACCGAAGACGCCGACAGAAGTTCGTAGTTTCCTTGGTTTAGTGGGATACTGCCGGAGGTTTATCAAAGACTTCAGTGTGATCGCGTTGCCGATGACAAAGTTGACGAGAAAGGACATACCTTTTGTTTGGGACGATCGATGTTAGCAAGCTTTCCAGAGTTTGAAGGAGAAGATGACTAGTGCTCCAGTGTTGATCTTGCCAAAACCTAGAAAAGGTTATGTTGTTTTCTGTGATGCTTCCAAGAAAGGCTTAGGTTGTGTGCTGATGCAGGAAGATCATGCGGTTTCTTTTGCCTCGCGACAACTCAAGAAGCATGAGGAGAACTATCCGACTCATGACTTGGAGCTGGCGGCAGTGGTTCATGCGTTAAAGATTTAGAGGCACTATCTGTATGGGGAAGTGTGTCATATCTTTACAGATCATAAGAATCTAAAGTACATCTTTACGCAGCAAGAGATGAATATGCGACAACGGCGATGGATGGAGTTGATCAATGACTATGACTACACTATTGAGTACCATCCTGGTAAAGCGAATGTGGTAGCTGATGCTCTTAGTCGAAAATCCTCTTTTCCTTCCAAGAAGGCACAGTTGAGTTCCCTGGTTTGCCATAGGCGAGATGTGTTTGTCTCTCTGCGACAGATGGATGTGCAGATGGAAGTGTCCTCGTTAGCTGGACTCTTAGCACAGATGCAAGTCAAGCCTACGTTGAGACAACAGATCAAGGATGCACAGCAGACTGATGATGCGGTACAGTTGATCAGATCAGAGTTCGGCATCGACAAGCGTGATGGGTTTCATGAGTCCGAGGATGGACTAGTTTTCTATCGTGATAGAATGGTGGTTCCAGATGTTGATGGGATGAGGAAGTTGGTGCTCGAGGAAGCACACACGTCGATGTATGCTATGCATCCAGGTGTCACCAAGATGTATCATAGTCTGAAGGACTTGTATTGGTGGCCCGGTTTGAAGAGAGATGTGGCAGAGTTCGTGGCGAGATGTGCGGTTTGTCAGCAAGTGAAGGCTGAGCATCAAAAGCCGGCAGGTACATTGCAACCTTTGCCGATACCGCTATGGAAATTGGATCATATAACCATGGATTTCGTAGTTGGTCTACCCAAGACAACTAGGAATCATGATTCCATTTGGGTGATAGTGGACAGATTAACAAAGTCTGCCCATTTCCTACCCGTGAAGACGACGTATACAGCTGAGAAGCTCACTAGAGTATATGTGGATGAGATAGTCCGTTTGCATGGGGTGCCAGCAACGATAGTTTCAGATAGAGGTCCTTAGTTCACAAGTCATTTCTGGGAACAGTTACACTGAGCGTTGGGAACGCAGTTGAGGTTCAGTACAACTTTTCACCCACAGACAGATGGACAGTCTGAGAGGACTATTCAGATTCTGGAAGATCTCCTTCGAGCCTGTGTTTTGCAGTTCCTAGGCAGTTGGGATATGCATCTGAGTTTGATAGAGTTTGCTTATAACAATAGTTATCAGCGAAGCATCGACATGGCTCCTTATAAGGCTTTGTATGGGAGGAAGTGCATATCTCCTTTGTGTTGGTATGAGTCCGGTGAGTATCAGTTGTTGGGTCCTGAGCTAGTGCAGCAGACGACGGAAAAGATCAAGGTGATACAGCAACATTTGAAAGTGGCACATGATAGGCAGAAGTAATATGCAGACACTCACCGACGACCTTTGGAGTTCCAGGTAGGAGACAACGTATATCTCAAAGTCTCGCCGTGGAAAGGTGTGCTGAGGTTTGGCCAAAAGGGTAAGTTGGCACCCAGGTATATGGGGCCTTACCCAGTTATAGCATGTGTTGGAAAGGTATCTTATGAGATAGAGTTGCCTTTAGAGTTGCATATGTTACATCCAGTGTTCCATGTCAGTATGCTGAAGAAAAGCCATCCAGATTCATGAACAGTAATACAGCTAGTTGAGGTTGAGCTTGATGCAGATGTGACCTATTAGGAAGGTCCTGTGGCGATCTTGACAGAAGGATCAAGAAGCTGAAGAGGAAGGACCTGGTTCTTGTGAAGGTTCTTTGGCAGCGTCGTGGCGTTGAGGAAGCCACGTGGGAGCATGAGGAAGAGATGAGGAGGAAGTATCCCTCGCTTTTCTCTTCAGATTTTGGGGACAAAATCCCTTAAAGGGGGTTAGATTGTAAGGACCCTGACCTTCGTTTAGGGCTTACCCTATTTGCTATGCTTAACCCTAGTGCTTTGATGCCTGTTAATCACCTTTAGTGGTGATTAGGGTTTGGTTGTGCTTGGATGAGAGTTGAAGGTGCTACTTGCAAATAACCCAAGTTTAGGGTTTTGTGAGCAAGTTTACCACCTTGTGAGGTGTTCTTCTCTCTCTTTGCTTCCTCTAGGGTTGAGAGGAAGGCTTGGGCTTGTTGCTCGAGTTCTTTGGGCCTTTGTTGAGCTTATTTGGGCCTTGAGGTGCCTTGGTTGGGCTTTGTTGAGCCTTGTGTCGGCCAAGTGATGCTTGTGTCGCCCAAGATGAGGTGTGTGTCGACCTAGGGTGTTTGTGTCGGCCAAGGGAGCAAGTGCTGTGTCGCCCAGAGTGCTTGGTTGTGTCACCCATGTTGCTTGGACCGACTTTGACCTTGTTTGGTGGACACTTGGTGCATATCTTGGACAAGTGTCTTAAGGCTTGCTAGAGAGGTGGCTTGAACTCTAGGACAAGTGTCCCTTGGGTGGACGACACCTAGCATGGATCAACCTTGTTTTCTCCTCCCTTTCCTTCTATATAGGTGGATCTTTCCCTTGCCTTGACTTCCTTTGATCTTTTGGTCTTTCCTCCACCTTGCATGGATCAGGTTGATGTAATTACAATAATAACATAATGTTGAGTCTATGTTGTTTATTTCCTTCTATAGTTTGCATGTTATACAACTTGGTTGAACCTTGCAATCCATCTAAAAGATACTAATTAATCACAGTGAAATCTATCATGTAGTTTCCCTAGCCATAGATCCATCATCAGTCAGGATTGGGTGATGGTGAAACAGATTCTCCTGCGGGTTAACCCGGAGCGCATATTTTTGAATATGCGAGGTTTCTCCTAGCCTCAAATAGAGAGGTGAAATGAGTGCAGCTGCAGTTGCAGACTCGGATATGTGATGAGCATGGTGAACAGGCCCATGGCTCCAGATATGTGATATGATGAGCATGAATGCGTTCATGGCTCCGAGCACGGTGATTAGGCCCGTGGCTCAGTTTTACTAGCGCCGTGACCTGTACCAAGGTGGGCTAGAGGAAGAGTATCCTGAGGAGCTAACCCTGTGGCTAAAGGCCACTTGAGCATGAGACTGCGGTCCTGCTTTGTGTTCTCGTGTATTGACCACGAGGGGTGAGGTCGTGGATTCCGACTCTTCCATTTGACCTTGTATGGCACCGGCTATGGGGTTCGCAGCCGAAGGTTGGATTTGAACGGTACGGTTCATTTCCTCAGGGCATAATAAAACGTAATCCAGCTGTTTAGTATATACTGCTTGAGATAAACACGAAACATTGGTTGAGGCCTTGTTTGTGTAGTTACTCTCTTATTATCTTTCAGTTGTTTATATGTTCTTTTATGGCAGTAGAACTTGAATATTTCATCTTGTTAATCATGTTGCACATGTAATAATTGCATACATCTGGTAAGCTTAGATAGCTTTATTTCATAGACTGCTCGTGATGTATCTTCTATCAATTAACTGCTTATATAAATGCTCATCTGAGGTTTTGTAGTTTTGGCGGGGAGTTATGCCTCCCGCTGGGATAATGTTCAATTGTCTCACTCCATTGGTTTACACCCTTTTTAGGTGGTCGAGCTTGTCGTGGTAGTGGTCACGGAGTTGCGGCCGAGCAGCAAGAAGAACAGTAGAAGGCAAGCTTTGGAGATGCTACTGTTTTGGATGTTTTGTTGTAGAGTCTAGAGTCATCCCTGTACTCTCAGGTCCTTGGCGGTGTTTTGACGTTGTTTTACGATGTACGATCGATGATGTCTGTATATCTTGCTGCTGGCCGGATATGGGCCTTTATATGTATGAACAGGTGATGAACTCATGATTATGACAGGACAACTGTTGCTCTAAGCTATGGACATGTATCCAGGCTTGTATGGATATGTATATAACATGTTTTCTTGCAGGATGTGGACTGAAATGTAATATGTTTCTCTGTTTATCAGTTTTTCGCAATCGGTTTTAATTAACCCGTGTTTTTGATAATCCGTGGTTATGGTGATTTCTGCACGTTTTCGCGTAACACCTCGCTGTCTGTGTGATAGTGGGATGTGTTGCCACAAGTTTCCTGAAGTTGTTTTATTTCCAATTGTATACCAATAAGGAGATCAACCAATCCACACATCTAAGAATACATATCAAATGTGTGAGGGACTACCCCTAGCCGTCTATCTTGGATGTGGCTATTCCATCGTTCCTCATAGTGCTACACCCTTGCTTGTCCAAGACAACCAAGGGTTCTCTCTGAGGCAAGATACATGCCAACCGAATGAGATAAGGGAGATGATGAACGATCTGCTTCAAGTTTCTCTATTTTGACCTTTCCATGGGAAGATGTCACAACCTCCCTATGATCCAGCTAGACCAACGATGCTCAAATTGGAACCAACCCAGCAACGCCATAGACTCCACCTCCTTTATCCTTGTGACCACAACCTCGAGTGGAGGGGACCCTGATGAAGCACTGCCGCCTAGAGTCCTCAACGCGGAGGCTGAGGCTGGAGTAGCCATCCCGTTGCAACGTGGAGGAGGATGTTGCACAGCTAGGCCGCAGTAGTGCATGGGAAGTGGCTGCAATCATTGGCAACTCAGGCAGTGTCTAGATTGTGGTTGGGTCAGTAGTGAGAGAGAAGCCAACAACCGATGCTAGATGCTCAAGAAGCTAGGCTCCAGAGTCACCCACGACGTCGACAACAGACACTGCATCCGTACAAGTGGGAGCGGGGCTCCTGCGTGGGGAAAGGGAAATGGAGTCAAAAGACTATTTTACCCCCATCCTCCTATTCATGACTGAAGGGTAGAGAAGTCTTTTCCCCCTGATCAGGAGCTGAACTAATTATACAAAAGGTAATTTTTTTGATGTCATGGCAGCACGAGATAGGCCCAATAATGATTAATTTTGCAAAAATCATAACTACATACTGATAGCTCATATGGGAACATATGATATATGAAAAATGATCAGCAAAATGAGAGAACACAAAGAAAATATAATTGAGATCTAATTAGGATTTTTGTTCAAAAAATAAGGTAACTTTGATAAAGTGGTGATTAGCACATGGAAACCCTAGTTTTGGGTATTATAATGTTGAAAACATTAAAGCCTTTCTTTTATGCTATTATTTGATCTTTTTGAGCATAATGATAATAAATGTAATGATGGTAATAATGATAAGGAAATTAAGGTCTCTAATTTGGATAATCAATAATGTGTGGAATTACGGATAAAGATCCTAACTTTCTATGTTGTTAATGAACATATTTGATCTAAGTGATCTTAATGAAAGGATAAGATGGATCCAGTAACTAGGGTTCACCTAATGTTAAATATGTGATGGAAATATGGTTAATACCCTTATCCCTTATCTAAAACTTAAACCCTAGATTAGGGATGAGTAGGGTATAATGTATTTAGTGTGATTGGTGACACTTTAGAATCTACATAATGCAGATTATATGATGAGTGCTTTATTTGCTTACTTGATTATGTAATATGCTTGAAGTATAATCGAATAATCTACATGGCAAAGGTATGTGGTTACGCTTATGGCTAATCTCTTTAGTTTCACAGTGATTTATGAGGTTTTACCGGTTGCTTGAAATTAACTGCTTGGATGAACTTTAATTCTTAAAACTATAAAGTGACTATGGATATCACCATAAATATATGCATGACTAGCACAAATCCTAATCCTCCTCTATAACTTTGAGTATATGTGTGAAATTGATGACCTAGGTATTGGTCTACCCTTGTGGTAGGATCATCAGGTTATCATGAGTCGATGCTTGGTCTACCTTTGGGTAGGAACATACGAATATACAACTCTATGTCTTGGTCTAACTTTAGGGTAGGATAAAAAGGGGATAATTGGGATATAACATATGAGAAAGGTAGAATCCATGTCCACTGCAGGGAGAGCACAGAGGCTTGGATATGTCAGGATTGAGTAGTTATGTTTAAGATGTAAAGTTTGGTCTATTAAGTAATAATTTGGTTGCAATTTGTTGTTACAGATAGATGCAAACTTTTGTTTCCCCCACATACTAGTATAATTCATTATACTGACCGACGTTTTGTTTGTCGACATTTTAGATATTTCACATGAGAAAAGGCATGAAGAATAAGATGAAAGATGTCAAAGGTATTAAAACTATACCAAGGAGGACTAGATAGATGATACTTCTTCTTAATAGGTATTAGTCCCATATATATCAATTTACAAGTTGTATACAATATTTGGAATTTATTCAAAATTATTTTCCATTATTTGTTATTTGACTAATCTGGATCCTTGGGAATATAGGTAATGGCTCTCAACTTGAAGGTCTTTCCTTAATTGGGGGATGCAGAAAGTGAGGTTGTTACACTATCCCTCCCTTTATCAGGAATGATTTGCTCGGGTTCTTTCGATTACCACAACTAGAAAAAACAAACATTTGTTAGAGGCAATTGATGTGATTGAGAAGCCTCTAGTACCCCTCTATTTGTAAGAGGGGTTAGGGTTTGGATTCCAAATCTATGTGGGAGTGAAAGGGACCAAAATTTCTATGAATTAATTATCCAGCGACAGGTGAACCGGTCAGCTGACACAGTGAGCCTATCAGTTCACTCATTGAGCCAATCATTTCACATGTTTTCCAATCACAATTTGAACTGACAATTTGCTTACAATTAATGTCTAATATGAATTCATTGTACTAATCAAATTGAACAAGTGAAATGATCAACTATTCTCATGAAGTGGGAAAATCACCAGAAGCTTTGGTGGGCATGACCGAGCCGATCGGTTCACTAGGTGAACGGTCGTCTCACCAACCTGAGCCAATCGGTTCACCCAATGAGCCGATCAGTTGGTGTCCTGACTCATGCATAATTTAGCCAATTCAGTTTTCAATCAATCTGACACCCAAACCAGTTAGTCCAACACTTGAACTTGATGATTTTGAGTCTAGTCAGTTAATTGGTTGTTTAATTGAATACCTAAGCATCTTTAGTAATCAACATAAACGTCATTCATGGATAAACTCCTCTTCTAGGTTAATTCCTATGTGTGTGACCCTATAGGTCCCATATTACATTGGCAAAGAATGTCCATAACCAGTTATGACATCACAAGCAAAGAGCGGTGCCTAGTCACACATCATTGCTACCTAAGTAAATGAAAAGTTGGAGAACAACTTCAACCTACAATCTGTGTATGACGTTGTAGTGTTTGTATGGCTCCTTTGTTACTTATATCCAGATTGAACTCAAGGCATGGAGTAGTCATCCTCTTCAATATTCAATCTTGTTTTTTGAACCAAAGCAGTCTGTCTAAAATATGCGTAAGGTTAATATCACATATTGACTCACATGTGCATGGCCATACGTTTCTGAGTCTCTCTTATCAAGAGTCCTAGGATATCAAACTCCTATAGGAGGGAAAAATCCCATATACATCATTCACACTCATCCCCATGTGTCATAGTGTACCCAATCATCACCTTTTGTAATAATCCTTATTTAGGATTATGATGGATGATGTTAAAGTACACCGAACGACATGTAATGAGTGTAGTGACTTCAGGTCCAAGAATCACAATCACCACAACACCATGAGAGCTAACTATGACTACCATTATAATGGTTTACATGTGCTACTCTCATGATGGGTTTGTCTGATACACTGTTCTCTAACTTGTGTGTGTGCACTTGGTTTGATATCATATATCATGACTAATGATATTTTGTCATCAACCAATACACTCGAATCTTATGTGTTATTGTTGTCTATCAACCTTCCACAATAACATCTGACCATAAACATAATGAGTATGTATATACTCTTAAAATCTATATGATCTCATTGTGCAAGTCACGTACTTGAAGACATACGTCATTGAGTAATATCATTCTCTAGATATTTATTGTATTACATCATTATCTCATAATTGAATGAAAATAAATAAATTATAAGATTGACTTTATTATTAATCAAATCACTTACAAATTATGCCATTACAATCATCATATGATTGGCTCTTTGGGCATTCATACCAAAAGAATCCCAATTGTATTTAGAGACAATCACTCACAAATCTTATCCCAAGTCATCTAACACAAACATCATGCTTCTGCTTCAAAAGTGCCTTTATCAAGGGGTCAGTAATATTATTCTCAGTTGGTACTATGCAAATCTTCACATCTCCTCAATGTACGATCTCTCATAAAATCAAGAACTGTCTCTTGCTTGGAACTCTTCCAACTTATAGCTTCATTGTTTAGGCAAAATAAGAATCTTGATTGTGATCTGTAATCATCTTTGTCAGTTTGGAAGCTTGCATCGGTGTAACCCTTTACCATTAACTATTTCTATCTACTGTAGATGATGAACCAATCCTTAGTTCTTCTCAGGTACTTAAGGATGTTCTTTAAGACTGTCCAGTGAGCATCACCCAAATTTGAATGATATCTACTCATCATGCTCAAGGCATATGAGACATCAGGATGGGTACACAACACTTCATACATGATTGATCCAATTGCTGATACATATGGAGTCATACTAATGCGTTCCATTTCTTCACAAGAATTGGGACTTTGAGCTTTAGAGATGGTAACTCCATGTAGCATGGGAAGGTTTCCTCTCTTTGAGCTCTCCATTCTAAACTGCTTCAACACTATGTCAATGAATGTGCTTTGACTTAGTCTAAGAATCCTTCTATATCTATCTCTATAGATATTGATCCCCAAGATGTAGGATGATTCTCCCAAGTCTTTCATAAAAAATGTATTTCCCAACATGTCTTTACCTTTTGTAAAGTAGGGATGTCATTCCCCATAAACAGTATTTCATCTACAT
This sequence comes from Alisma plantago-aquatica, assembly GCA_963693085.1. NCBI lineage: Eukaryota > Viridiplantae > Streptophyta > Magnoliopsida > Alismatales > Alismataceae > Alisma > Alisma plantago-aquatica. The sequence continues at coordinate 577,154,010 of OY856410.1, forward strand.
ACAATATGAGTAATGTCACTATGCTCCCACTAACATTCTTGTACTCACAAGGTTCATCTTCATTTTGTAAAGCCAAACTTTTTGGTTGTCTCATCAAAATGAAGATTTCAGCTTCGAGATGCTTGCTTCAATCCATAGACTGATATATGTAGATCACATACTTTATTTGCATCCTTTGGATTTTTAAAACCCTCAGGCTGTGTCATATATATATCGTCAAGAAGATTCCCATTAAGGAATAACGTTTTTACATCCATCTGCCAAATCTCATAGTCATGATATGATGCAATAGCAAGCATGATCCTCATGGACTTAACCATGGCCACTGGAGAAAAGGTTTCATCATAGTCAACACCTTGAACTTGTCTGAAACCCTTTGCAACAAATCTACCCTTATAGGTTTGTAATTTACCATCCATGCCAGTCTTCTTCTTAAAGACCCACTTGCACCCTATAGGTTTTACCTCTTCAGGTGGATACACCAAGGTCCATACTTTGTTGGTATACATGGATTCCATCTCAAATCACATAGCCTCAAGCCATTTTTCAGACTCTGGTCCCTTAGTAGCTTCTAGATAGGTTGTTGTCTCATCATCTATGACCAACTCACCACCTTCCCGAGTCACAAGATATCCAAATCTCTCAGGTTCAAGGTGTGTCATATTAGATCTATGAGGTACCTGTGATACTTGACATTCCACAACACTTTGTGATTCTCTTTGTTCCTCTTGTACATCTACCCGTTCAATGTTTTCTTGTTGGTCTCAAACCTCTTTGAGTTCCACTTTCCTCTAACTAATTTCTTTGGAAATAAATTCCTCTAGGAATACATCATCTCTGGAAACAGACATTTTGCTGTCAGATAAGGAATAAAAGTAACATCCTTTAGTCTCCTTAGGATATCCAACAAAGTAACATTGGTCTAATTTAGCGCCAAGCTTTACAGGAAACATTTTCATTACATCAGCTTCACATCCCCAAATCTTCATAAATGACACATTGGGCCGCTTCCCATTCCATATCTCATATGGTATCTTTTGAACCAATTTAGATGGTACTTGGTTTAGTGTAAATGCGGTGGTTTCAAAAGCATAACCCTAGAAAGTATTCAAAAGCCCAGCTAAACTCATCATTGATCGCACCATATGTAGAAATGTGCGATTCCTTCTTTCGGATAAACCATTATGTTGAGGTGTTCCAAGTGGAGTCCATTGAGATACAATCCCATGGGCTCTAAGAATGTCATAAAACACTTAGCTTAAGTATTCTCCACCTTGATTAGAATGAAGTGCCTTAATACTTTTGCCAAGTTGGTTTTGTACTTCATTCATAAGCTCCTTGAACCTGTCAAGAGTTTCTGACTTATGTTTCATCAAGTAAACATAATCGTACCTACTGAAGTCATCAACGATGGTAATGAAGTACTGATACTCACCTCTAGCGGTTGTTATAAAAGTCTTGCACACATCAGTATATATGAGTCCTAATAGATCACCAGCCCTCTCGTTGTTACTAGTGGAAGGGGTCTTAGCCATCTTGCCCAACAAACAAGATTCACATGTCTCTATTGATTTGAAATCAAAAGAGTCCAGATAACCATCTTTATGGATTCTAGATATGCGATTCTCATTTATACGACAATGCCAAAGGTATGTTTTGTTTGAGTTGTTGAGTTTTAGTCTTTTGTTATGTTATAAACACCTATCTTTAGATCTAGCAAATAAAGACCATAAGACATTGGGGCACTGCATAAAAGATCCCATCTTTTGAAATACATTGACCATTCTTAATGTGAAATTCATATGCATCCGTTTCCATACAATATATAGAAATGATGTTTCTATTTATGGAAGGTAAATTATAGAATTGTACTAACTCTATTACAAACCCTATGGGCAGACATAAACTATAGGTTCCAACTGTAGTGGCTGCAACTCTTACGCCATTTACAGCTCGGAGTTCAATCTCACCCTTTCCCAAAGGCCTACTTTTTTTCTTTCAGATCTTGCATATTTGAGCATATGTGAGATCCACATCCAATATCAAGTACCCATGATGAATAACTAGATACAGTTATCTCAATAACATATGTACATAAAGTGAAGATCTGTGTCCCCATCTTCTTCTTCCTGAATGCCTTCAAGTACAAAGGATGAGTTCCTCTTGTACTTTTCTTTCTCCTTATCTTGAGTGTTGAAGATATAGATTTGGGCTTGGCCTCATAACTTTTAATGGCCTCACTTTCATCCTTGGATTCAACTCTATTGATCGCCATCACAAATTTGTCCTTCTTCATTCTTTCTTCATTATGAATCTGCATACCAGGCTGACATTGATCTGGCCATATTATTCACATGCAATAAAGTAGCTATATGATTCTGGAAATTATTTTAGAATAATATCCATGGCAAACTCTTGGCTCAAAGAGAATCCTAGTTCTTTAAGATGATACACATGTCCAATCATATTGAGCATACATTCTTCTATTGAGTTTCCCTCTATCAGCTTACACTCAAAGAGCACCTTTATGAGATTGTTCCTTTCTTGCTTCGTGACATCATGGTTCACTTTCCTAAGATGTGTTACCATCTCAAGAATCCCCATATCCTCGCATTTCTCATGAAACTCATAGTTCATGCATCTTAGCATAAGGTTTTTTATGTCCAAGGCATCGTTAGCATGCTTTTAGTAAGCATCCACCTTAGCCCTAGGTGCATCAAGAGCATGCATTTCTGGCACTGGTTTATAGAGGACATAGAGCTTGCACTCTTCATTGAGAACTCTTCTCAAAGTTCAAAACCAGTCATATAAATTTGTACCATCAAGTTTGTCCTTCCTAAGGTCTGATCACAATACTAATTTGTTCGTCATTTGATTCCATAAGAGAAAATCTGCATTTTGTCAAAACCCTTTTTGATTTGATGTGATTTAAAAAATTGACTATATTAATTAGATATTTAATTAATTATCGCTCCCACTATTTTATCCAAATTGATACTCCTCACATATCAATTTAGAATATTGCAATGTACAACCTTCTAGAGAGCCAAGATCCAAAATAATTCAACTATTACCCGGCCAATGCCAACATCCATAGTCAATTATTAAGGTAGAAAACTTTTACCAATTGCATCATATGAAACTATGGGATAGATGATATGTGCAACTACTTGCCATTATCATCTGAATGCTTCTAGTTCTTAATCTCATTAAGGTCACACAATTAAGACTAACCCAAAATCCAACACAATAATAATGCACCCCACTTGGCGGGCCCACATTATCACTACCACACTTCCACAAGATAGACATCGCACGACCCTTGGGCTGACCACACTTATTTGATCAAGATTTTCATGTGTGATGCTAATGGAAAGAATCTAAGACTACATATTTAATTGAGGGAGTTTGTATTTATAAATACATTTGTTTTATCCAATCACCACATCTATAGTACGTATCATATACATGCTATATCCCACAACAAAAACATGCAATAAAATAAAAGCGGTAGTTATGCCATCCTAATGTAATGTTTTGGAGCCACAAGGAATTACGACAAGCTAGGGTCTACATCTCATGTAGAAGCCTGTTGTTGATAAAGATCCCTGCTTGCCAATCCATGTTGATTAGTTCAACCCTTGAATCAGTCAATTCGCCTCCTGACCGGTCGGTCGGTTGTCTCCCCAGTCGTCTGGACTCTGGTCCACCATCTTCTGGGTCCTCCAGTTGATCAGATGGGCCTCCAATCAATTGGTCCTCCTTGGTCCTCCAGTTTTTGGGCTCGTCTTCTTCATAGCAACAAGAATTTAAACTATCATACTATTACATAATTATAGAGAAACCTCGAGCTACATTCGAGGGGAGCAAAGGTAGTAGAGAATAATACTTTTACAATTGGAAGATAAAGTAGAGGCTCGATATACAAACTAAGATGAAGCAGGAATAACCAACCACACAACCATGAACAAATACTTAGGGTTATTGGCCATAACACGCTACACATACACTATCAAAACTCGCTTTTATGGTGATAAACTTTGTGTTTGTGGATGGAACCCCCTAGAAGGGTGAAAATTGCAATTTCCGCCCCTTGAGAGGTGCCATAAATGACTACTAGAATCTGGGTTTTGCGCATAAAGATTCCACTGACCTATAAAAAGATATATATATATATATTTATCATATATATATATATTAGTTTGGGATTATGTGGTATTTGTTGGAAAAAAATATTCGCATTGCAATAAATAAATGATAAAACTTAAAGTCCGATCATATAAATTATCCCAAAATATAGTAGATTGCCATTGGCTCTGATACCATAGTAGGGAAATATGGTGACAGAATAGGCAGTGGAAACAAAAAATTTACTGCCATATTCCACATTAAACCACCAGACCACGTCAACAACTACATAATGAAAATGACGGTTTTGAGGATATACCTAGTCATGGAGCAAGGCCAGTGACATCTCCTCATCATTCTAGTCATGTAGCACTCCTAGTTGCACTGTGACTCGTCTATAGCAACTCCTAGTCTCCATTACAAACAACAAACTCAGATGACATCTACAACTACTTTTCCACAGACTGCAGACTGACGTTGTCCTCCTAGAGATGGGAAAAGGCTACCTTGCCTCTATGGAAGTCCACACAGACCATATACAACTCTTATCATCCTACTAAAATGAATAGGATGGAGTTTTCCCTCCAGTTGGTGTACTAGTCACCAACTTGCTCTCCCACAATTGTTCTCCCTTGCTATCCCTCCCTTTATCAGGTAGGACTTGCTTGGGTTCTCTCAGTTACCACAAGGTCCACAACCAGAGAAGACAAACAATCGTCAAAGGCAGCTGATGTGTCTGAGAAGCCCCCAGTACCCCTATGCTTATAGGAGGGGTTAGGGTCTGGGTTCCCCACCTGTGTGGGAGTGGAAGGGATCATAACTTCCATGAATTAATTGCCCTGTGACAAGTGAACCGATCGGTTCACTGGTGACCTGGTCGACTGGCACAATGAGTCAATCAGTTCATTCAGCGAGCCAATCATTTCACATGTTTGCCAATCAGAGATTAAATTGACAATTTGTTTACAATTGATGTCTAACATTTATTCCTTTTACTAATCAAATTGAAAAAGTAAAATGATCAATTATTCTCATGAATTCGGAAAATCACCAGAAGCTTTGGTTGGCATGACTGAGATGATCGGTTCACTAGGTGAACTGGTCGTCGTCTCACCAACCAGAGCCAATTGGTTCACCTAGTGAGCCGATCAGTTGGTGTCCTGACTCATGCAAAATTCAGCCAATTCAATTTTCAATCAATCTGACACCCAAAGCAGTTAAACCAACACTTGAACTTGATGGTTCCGAGTCTAGTCATAATTGGTTGTTTAATTGAATACCTAAACATATTTAGTGATCAACATAAACGTCATTCATGGATAAACTCCTCTTATAGGTGAATTCCTATGTGTGTGACCCTATAGGTTCCATATTATGTTGGCAATGAATGTCCATAACCAGTTATGACATAAAAACAAAGAGCAGTGTCTAGTCACACATCATTGCTACCCAAGTAAATGGAAAGTTGGAGAACAAATTTAACCTGCAATTTGTGTATGGGGTTATAGTGTTTGTATAGTTCCTTTGTCACTGGTATCTAGATTGAACTCAATGCATGGAGTAGTCATCCTCTTCAACTTTCAGTCTTGTTTCTTGAACCGGAATAGATCGTCTGTGTGATAACCTGATCACACCAAAATAAGATTACTCAAAACAAAGCACAGAATTAACTCTAAACAACCAGATCACCATAAAACAAGGTAAATCAAAACCAATTGCTTACAAGATCCTCAAGCGGAAGAACATTTCATCAAGGTCCACAACCTGTGCCACCTATATTACATATCATGCCACAAAGGTATACATGTCACTGTACCATGACCATCTTGTCACAACCTATTATAAAGGATAACTTATTTATATATATACAAGCCATACATGTACAACCATGGCATACCGCCAAAACCTTGGATCAATGTACATCATCTACAAAACACCCCCAAGGACCTGAGAGTATAGGGATGACACATAGGACTCTACTACAAAATACTAGCAATATATCCAACCTTCAACAACTACTAATCTCCTTGCTACTCTTCCTCAACCACACAATCTCTACTTCGTCATGCACGACCACCTAAAATATGTGGAAACCCACGGGGTGAGACTAACGTCCCATCAAAAGATATAACTCTCTGCCAACAACTATTGTTAACACAAATGATTATAGAAGAAAGGAAATACTATTAACAAGATGAGCAAATTCAATTGATATAAGAAGAACTGATAACATAGATTAGGTAGTTTAAGCAGCTACAACTGATAAGCATATTATCATACATTCTCAGAAGGAATATGAAGAATATGTACATAAGAAACAAGGCAAAGGGGTCATCCAATGTGAATCATATTTAATCCTAAGAAAATACACTACATGGCTGTATTACATATTTTAATATGCCCTGTGGAGATGAAGTATACCACTCATGATCCAACTGACAACTACTAAGTCCAAATCAGTGCCATACAAGATCTAGGTTAGTTGGACTCCTATTATCCCCCACACCCTCGATCAGTCCAAGTACGCCACAATGACATATATATAGAGTCAATTGCAAATCAACCTAGTCCACCTTAGTATATAGGCACGATACTAGTGGGATACGACCATAGTCATTCTCCTTCCAGGGTAGGATCACAACCATCCCTAAAAACATATGATATGAGATAAAACCTCAACCATTCTCTTATCGGGGTATGACCACAGTCATCCTCCAAAATCTATGATTGTGGATGCAAGGATATATCCTCAACTTGAACCCCAACATATTCAACAATATGCACTCTGAATTTCCTCTAGGAATTACTCATTTCACCATCCAACAAGTACTAACGCTGAAGATGGATCTATGGCTCAGAAAAATCTACATGATTAGGGTTTCACTTGATTAGTTATGCCAATTGGGTATATTTTAGTGCATCAATCAAGTTACAACGTATAAATCCTAAACAATTTCTACAAATATAGGGGTAGATTACAACTCTAGAAGATATAAAACATATGAGGTATAAACTTGTCACATCATCACATGATATCATCGCCATACAAGGCCATCAATATTATCACATCACTAGGGGATAACACTTCCTCATATCATCACTAGAGGATATCACCTCAAACTAGGCACGAAGCCTCTACCAGGTCATAAGAACCAAATATATAGTTCCTGCACATCATCATTATCTCAACATGCCTCATAGAGGCTCATAATCATTACCCTCTATCATATTAGAGATACCACAACAACCATAAGATATGATGTTCATTCAACTTGCAACATTAGGGTTACACAATTAGGAGAGAGAATACTTCATTACATGCTAATGATTCAAGCAAGATAGCATTATCACCATGCGCTCATGTTTACGGTTAGGATTTCAACAATGTAAGCGATTAGGGTTTTCAAACAATATATGAAATCAACCTTGTATATCATTACTTCCCACATTAATGGAACCTATAGGGTTAACATTATTATCATAATAGTCAACTCCATATTGAACACTAAAAACTTTGATAGTTGGTTGCTGAAGGTCATTCTCATAGTTGAAAACTAAACAATAGGGTTGACCGCTGAAAATCGAAGTACACGGTCGCTGAAACTATGCTATCATGTGACCATCTGTTGCTGATGATCATGCACCCAACTGATCACTGAAGATGGTCATCTTAGCGACCATTCATGAGGGAGGATCAGTGACCAACCAACATAGCCAAGGGTCATCGACCGTAGAGCAAAAACACCCACCCAAGTGACCAAAACAACAACAAGGTCAACAATTAAAACAACATCCAAGTCAGCAACTAAAAAACATCTCATCGACCAAGAACCACCATCAAGCCTTCGACCACTCAAAGGAAACCACACAATGACCCAAGTACATTCAACCTTCATTGACCAAAGGGGATGCTATTTGGAACCAAAAATAGAGAGGAAACATCACAAAACCAAGATAACCAAGGTGATCAACACCATGAAACTGAACCCAATCTTGAAGACATGTTCATGACAGAAAGTATCATTCAAAGCCTTAGAAATCTGATCACTAAACATAGGAAAACCAAAACTATGACAAGAGAGATAGAACCATACATCAAACACATGTAAAGAAGAACTAAAATCTCCATCTTCATGTAAGGTCAGAATCAAAACATGATAGCAAAACCAACAACCAAGATGCATGTAATAAACAACAACTCCACCATCAAGAATTAGGGTTTGGATAAAGAGCAATCTGTACAAGAATACTTCATAATCTTAAACCCTATATCAAGATAACTTCATCTAGAATCTTATGATAACGTTTTAGAGATCAAACAGTAGCATGCAAGCAAGATAAAAGTGCAACAATAGTATAGGAGAGAGTTATATAACCCACCTTGATGTGAAGATCAACTCCCAAGCCACAAAGCTCTGAGAGAGAGAGGAAACCACAACTTGGATCAACTCCAAAGCTAAGCAAGATCACCTAAAGAGAAGAAGAGCAACCAAGGTCAAAGGAAAGATCAATAGAAGAAGGTAAAATCCCTTAGCCAAAAAAGAAAGGAACAAGGAGGGAATCTCCATCTCACATAGGTACTACTATGGAAAACCATAGATTCGACCTCTTTTAGAGAGGAGTTCCTCAAGAAGACCAACATGGAGAACCATGGGTATGGATAAGATAAGAAGAAAGGGTACAAGAAAAATGAGATCAAGAAGGTCATGTCACTTACCAAGCACAAGGATCACCAAAAGATTCAATAAAGAAGAGGTGCTCCAACCCTAGATCACTACATGCAAGATGATCGGCCACCAAAGCTCCAAGGTTAAGCTCATCTTCACCACTAATCACCTTTGGGCCGATCTCCAAGAAAGTAGAGAGGAAGGAAGGATGTAAAAGGTTCATATGCATGCGAAGAGGGAATCACATATACTCAAGGGTAGGAGAGAGATGAAAGATATTGGGTATCCAACTAAACATGCCACTTGTCCATCAAAGAACAACCATGCAACCACTAAAACCATGCATGCAAGAAGGGTCATGAAAACCAAGGTGATTCAGCAACCTCACTTGGTCCTAGAGGACCATCAGTCGAAGGGAATCATGGCCTCTAAGATTCATTGGTCGAAGACCAAAACACATTCACACCCTAGGTCCCTCATTGACCTAAAAGAGAGCTCCAAGAATCTTCGATCAAAGGGGCTCAAGGCATACCAAAAACATCATCGACCGTAGAGATTTGAGCCAAGAAAACACAATGGTGGTTTCTAAAAAACTAAGAAGTCAAGCAGTCAACACATGGTCAACACCAAACTAGGGCATCCAAGAAAACCCTATAAACATCAACACACAAGGTGTCACCACTTTTCTCCTCAATAACCAACGTGTAACAAGGTGCCCCTAAGCATCACACACACACACACACACACACACTCTCTCTCTCTCTCTCACAATGACAAACCATAGGAGGAACATCCAACATGTGACAACTTACAAGATAAACCCTTAACATGGGTGAATCACAACTTGGTCCAAAAGCAACATACACATAGCATAGCTAGCTCAAACATCAACTAAATTGTAAACATAAGAATGCCACATGTTATTAAATTCATCACATGATTAGATTAAGGTCTAAAAATATTATTAAGCAAAAGCAAACAAGATTATGGACTAAGATAGGTCAGGGGTCTTACAACCATAAACCCCTAACAAGGATTTCACCCCCAAAATTCTACGCGAAAAGAGACAGATACTTCATACGCATCTCTTCCTCAAGCTCCCACATGGCTTCCTCCATGCTACAATGATGCCACAAAACCTTAACCAAAACAATATCCTTCTTTTTTAACCTTTTCACCCTTTGGTCTAAGATCAACATAGGACCCTACACATACGACACGTCCTCTTCCAAATCCTCCTCAATAGGATGTATCACGAACTCTATGTTAGGGTGACACTTCCTCAACATAGAAGCATGGAAGATTAGATGGAACCTGTGCAACTCTGGTGGCAACTCCATCTTACAAGACACCTATTTAACACATGCAACCATAGGGTAAGGTCCCATATACCTGGGATCCAACTTACCTCTCTTTCCAAACCTCAACACACCTTTCCAAGGAGAGACCTTGAGGTACACCTTGTATCCCACTTGGAACTACAATGACCTTTGATGATTATCAACATAAGATTTATGTCTATCCTGGGTTGCCTTCAACTGATGCTGTATCATATTAATGTTTTCTATTGTTGGATGTACAAGCTTAGGAGCCAAAAGTCGACATTTACATGTTTTATACCTAAATAATGAAGATCTACAACGTCTCCCATACAAAGCCTCATAAAGGTACCATATCGATACTCTACTAATAACTATTGTTGTATGCAAACTCTATCAGAATGAGGTGCACATACCAACTACCCAAAAATTATAGAACACATGATCTAAATAGATCCTCCAACATCTGTATAGTCCTCTCAGGCTGTCCATCTATCTGTGGGTGAAAGGCCATGTTGAACCTCAACTTGATCTAAATAGATCCTCCAACATATGTATAGTCCTCTCAGACTATCCATCTATCTATGGGTGAAATGCCATGCTGAACCTCAACTTGATCTAAATAGATCCTCCAACATCTGTATAGTCCTCTCAAACTGTCCATCTATTTGTGGGTGAAATGCCATGCTGAACCTCAACTACGTACCCATGACTGTATGCAAGTGCTCCCAAAAGTGATTGGTAAAATGAGAACCTCTATCTGACACGATGGTCACTGGGATACTATGCAAATGGACTATCTCATCAACATATATCTATGCAAATTCTCTACTGTGTATGTTGTCTTCATAAGAAGGAAGTGTTCTAACTTGGTCAGCCTATCCACTATCACTGATATGGAATCATGACCTTTGGCTGTCCTAGGAAGTCAAACCACAAAGTCCATCGTGATATGATCCCATTTCCACTGCGGTATAGGTGACGGTTGCAAAGTCCTTGCATGATTTTGATGTTCAACATGTCTCATTTATGGCACAATAAAGAACTCAACTGTGCCTTATCATTAAATGACGATGAAGAAGACTTCTTTCTCAAGGCATATTCCACCATGTTTGCCTTTCTTAGATGGTAATATATGGCACAATCATAGTCTTTGATTAACTCCATCCAGTGTTGCTATCGCATATTCAATTCCTATTTCGAGATGATGTACTATAGATTCTTGTAGTTGGTGAGGATCTAACATTCCTCACCATAAAGGTAGTGTATCTAAACATTCAAAGCATGGACCACAATAGCAAGCTCTAAATCATGTGTTAGGTAATTCTCCTTGTGTTTCTTAAGCTGTCACAAAGTGAAAGAAATCACATTTTTATCTTGCATCAACATGCAACCCAAACCATTCTTCGACACATCACAAAAGATGATATACCTTTTACCTTGTTCAAGAAACACTAACAATGGTTCACTGGTCAACTTCTCCTTCAAAAACTAGAAAGAATGCTAACACTTGTCATCCCAGACAAATGACATACCTTTCCTCATCAACTTCATTAGGGGTAAAGCCATTGCGCTGAAGCTCTTGATAAACCTTTTGTAATAGCATGTCAAGCCTAGGAAACTGTGAACCTCCATTAGTGTCTTTGGTTCTCCCATTCTAACACAGACTAAACCTTCTTGGGATCCAAACAAACACCCTCATCGGATATCATGTCCCCAAGAAACGACACCACCTTCAACCAAAACTCACACTTGCTAAATTTGGCGTACACCTTATGCTGTCTCAACAAGGTTAGCACCTGCCATAGATGCTACTCATGCTATTGGTTATCTCTGGAGCAGATCAGAATGTCATCAATGAACACAACCACAAACTAATCATGATAAGGATGGAACACCTTGTTCGTCAGATCCATGAATGCTCCTAGTACATTGGTTAGCCCAAACGACATAACCACACACTCATAGTGACCATATCGAGTCCTAAAAGCTGACTTGGGTATGTCATCCACCTTGATCCACAACTGGTGATACCCTAACCTCAAATCTAATTTTGAGAAAAGTGCAACACCCCTCAACTGATCAAACAAATCATCTATTTGTGGCAACGGGTACTTGTTCTTGATTGTCACCTTATTCAGCTGTCAGTAGTTGATGCACAACCTCATAGATCTCCCTTTCTTCTCAACAAACAACACAAAAGCATCCCAAAGAGAAGTGTTTGGCCTGATAAATCCCTAATCTAACAGCTCATGCAATTGCTTCCTCATCTCTTGCATCTCATCTGGTGGCATCCTCTACAGTGTCTGTGCTATCATATGTGTAGCACGAACCCGATTGATCTTAAAGTTAAATATCTTGGGGTGGGGGAGCACCTAGAAACTCATAGGGAAACACATCTGAACTCACAAACAACTGGTACCTTTTGGATACTAGGAATCCTCACCTAGGTATCCATGACGTTTGCTAAGAATGCTTAACTACCCTACCTCATTAGCCTCTCTACTATCATCACTGACACCAAGCATGTTGGAAGAATCTTGCTATCTCCTTGGAAGACCCACGAAACATCACCGTCAAAGAATGTCACCACCTTGGAACTATAGTCCAAGACCACTCGATACTTCTCCAATGTATCCATCCCAAGGATCACATGAAATCCATGCATGTCAAGTGGTATAAGGTCCACTTGAATGTCGCTTCGTAAGAAATAAAGAACGCAGGATGGACACACCTCTCGCAACTTGGAGGAACCAACCAAAGGGGTTTCTAAGTGAATACTATCACATCTATGACTAACATGCAAGTAACAACTAGCAACCACTTATCTAGTGATAAAAGAGTGCGTCACACCAGGTTCAACCAAAAGAGATATAAAGTAGGAAGAAGACAAATCCGAATCAAATAACTCCATCTGACCTGTCACAGATTGAGGGTTGACTACTCCTTCTGGTTGAATCATAGCATAGAATTGAGATGTTGCCTTTTGTCACCCCCGTCCTTTGCTGGTCTGTCCAACAAACTAGCCTATGACGCTTGATCGTGTCCCCTACCACCACCACTGCTAAACTATCGCTCATGTGACCCTTGTTTACTCTGTCTCGGCTATTGCATCACCTCCTCATCCTCCACTAGGAAAAATGACCTTAGATGTCCCTACTGTCCACACTGATAATAGGTTCTCTCATCAAACTATGGCCTAGATGGCCCAATCAGTAAAACCGATGCTGTACTATGAGCTCCACATGGAGGAAAACTACGGCCTCTGTCCTTGCTCAACGACCATTGCAATTGAACAACTGACCTCTGTTGTGCTGAGGTGCTGAAAACCTAGGATTCTTGAAGCCTCTAGGAGACTGTACTTGGTACTATGCTGATCTCTTCTTAGTGTGCGCTTCACACTTCTCAACCACTTATTGCTCAATCCGCCTCACAGACTCCACAAATGTAAAAAAATGCTCCCCGTTCTCTAAAGCTGACACCATCATCATCAACTCTAAGCTCAAACCTTTCTTAAAACATATGATCTGCTCCTTGTCCGTTGTAGCCAAGTAAGGACAAAACCTCAGAAGCTCTATGAACTTGGCCTCATACTCATTGATCATCATAGATCCCTCTCGGATCTTCTCGAACTAAGACATGTTCTCATCCAGGTAGGTCTCTGTGAAACATCGACTCACATACTCCCACCAAAAATTGTCTCAACTGATCACCATACCATGCCTATTATTCTCCTTAATGGCCCACGAATGGCCAACACTACCCTTCAACAGATACACCACGTGCTTCACCTTATCCTCTTCCAGGATGTTGAGGATCTTAAAGGCCTTCTCCAACTCTATCAACCACATATCTGCATCTTCCGTATCTTCCGTACCATTGTACTATATTCGCTCCACATGCCTTAACCTCTCAAAGGCCTTCCTAGAACCCTAGGATTCCGCATTGGGAATAGATTCCCTTGCTTGGAGTACAAACATTCTATCCACCATATGTGTCATTGTGGCCATAAACTGTCCAAACATGGACTAAAAAGTGGGGTGGTCCACAGTTGCTGGGTCAAACTAAGGCACCTCATACACTCCATCTACCCTTGCCTACCTCCTGGCACCACCTCTTGGTGCAGCAATGCTACTCTCAACATGTTCTTCGTGTTCTACAGACATATCTTTTCCTTTCTTGTTCTAGTTTGTATTCTTCTTTTGCATAAGCATAAGTTATGATCAAATATGTCAAATGACACAAGAACATACAAAAACCCTAGTCCTATGTCCCTATAGACTCAGTGAACCTAGAGCTATGATACCAACCAAGTGTGACAACCCAATAACACCAAAATGATATTACTCAAAACAAAGTACGAAATTAACTCTAAACATCCAAATCACCAGAAAAAATGGTAAATTGAAACTGATTGCTTATAACATTCTCAAGCAGAAGAACTTTTCATCAAGGTCCACAAGCTGTGCCACCTATATTACACATCATGCCAAAAAAGTATACATGTCACTGTACCATGGTCATCTTGTCACAAACCTATTACAAAGGATGACTTATTTATATATATACAAGCCATACATGTACAACCATGGCATACTGCCAAAACCTCAGTTAGATGTACAATGTCTACTAAACACCCCCAAGGACCTGAGAGTATAGGGATGACACACATGACTCTACTACAAAACACTAGCATCATATAGAACCTTCAACATCTACCGATCTCCTTGCCGCTCTTCCTCAATCGCACAATCTCTACCTCATCGTGTGCGGACACCAAAAAGATGTGGAAACCCACTAGGTGAGACTTACATCCCAATGAGGGATATAACTCTCCACCAACAACTATTGTTAAGACAGATGGATTATAGCAGAAAGTAATTACTATTAAAAAGATGAGTAGATTCAACTAATTGAGATAAGTAGAACTGATAACACATATTAGGCAGTTTAAGTAGCTACAACTGATTAACAAATTATCATATATTCTCATAAGGGAACATGTACACTTGTTATTAACTAAACATTATAAGAAACAAGGAAAAGGGGTCACCAAATGTGAAGCGTATTAAAGCCTAAGAAAATATACTACACAATTGTATTACATCTTTTATTATGCCTTGTAGAGATGAGGTATATCACTCATGCTCCAATTGAACAATGCTAAGTTGAAAGCAGTGCCACACAAGATCTAGGGGAGCTGAAATCCTATGATCTCCCACACCCTCATCCAGTTTGAGTCTGCCGTAGTGACACACACACACACACACACACACACACACACACACACACACACACACACACACACATATATATATATATATATATATATATATATATATATATATATATATATATATATATATATATATATAAATCAGCCTAGTCTACCTTGGTATATATAGGTACGACACTAGTGAGATACGACCACAGTCATTCTCCTTCTAGGGTATGATCACAACCATCCTTGAAAACATATCATATAAGATATAACCTCAACTATTCTTTTGTTAGAGTATGACCACAATCATCCTCCAAAATCTATGATTGTGGATGCAAGAATATATCCTCAACTTGAACCCTACATATTCAACAATATGTGTTCTAAGTTTCGCGCAGGAATTACTCATTTCACCATCAAACAAGTATTGATGCTGAAGATGGATCTATGGCTCAAGGAAACCTACATAACTAGGGTTTCACTTGATTAGTTATGCCAATTTGGTGTCTTTTAGAGCATCAATCAAGTTACAACGTATAAACCCTAGACAATTTCTACAAAGATATGGGTAGATTATAACTTTAGAAGATATAAAATGTATGAGGTATACACTTGTCACATCATCACATGATATCACTACCATACAAGGCCATAAACATTATCACATCAATAAGGGATAATACTCCCTCATCTCATCACTACAAGATATCACCTCAAACTAGGCACCAAGCCTCTACCAGGTCATAAGACCCAAATATATATTTCCTGCACATCATCATTATCTCAACATGCCTCATAAAGGCTCATAATCATCACCCTGTGTCATATTAGAGATACCATAGCAACCCCAAGATATGATGTTCATTCAACTTGCAACATTAGGTTTACACAAGTAGGAGAGAGAATACTTCATTACATGCTAATAATTCAAGCAAGAAAGTATTATCACTATGCATTCAAGATTAGGGTCAGGGTTTTAACAATGTAACCGATCAAGGTTTTCAAACAATATATGACATCAACCTTGTATATCACTACTTCCCATATCAACAAAACCTATAGGGTTACCACTATTATCATCATAGTAAACTCCATATTGAACGTTGAAACTTTGGTAGTTGGTCGTTGAAGGTCATGCACATAGTTGACCGCTGAAAATTAGGGTTGACCGCTGAAAATTGAAGTACATGGTCGCTGAAACTAAGCTATCATGTGACCATCGGTCACTGATGATCATGAACCCAACCGACCACTGAAGATGGTCATCTTAACTACCATTCATGAGGGAAGATGAGTGACCAGCCAGCATGACCAAGGGTCATCGATCGTAGAGAAAAAACACCCACCCAAGCGACCAAAATAGCAACAAGGTCAGTGATCAAAACACATCCAAGTCAGCGATCAAAAGCATCTCATCGACCAAGAACCACCATCAAGCCTTTGACCACTCAAAGGAAACCACACAACAACCCAAGTACATTCAACCT
This sequence comes from Alisma plantago-aquatica, assembly GCA_963693085.1. Lineage (NCBI taxonomy): Eukaryota > Viridiplantae > Streptophyta > Magnoliopsida > Alismatales > Alismataceae > Alisma > Alisma plantago-aquatica. Next base: position 577,170,832 of record OY856410.1, read on the forward strand.
TCATCGACCAAAGGGGATGCTACTTGGAACCAACAAGAGAGAGGAAACATCTCAAAACCAAGACAGCTAAGGTGATCAACACCATGAAACTGAACCCAAGCATGAAGACAAGTACATGATAGAAAGCATCATTCAAAACCTTAGAAATCTGATCACCAAACATAGGAAAACCAAAACCATGATAAGAGAGAGAACTATACTTCATTCACATGTAAAGAAGAACCAAAATCTCCATCTTCATGTAAGGTCTGAACAAAAACATGATATCAAAACCAACAACCAAGATGCATGTAAGAAACAACAACTCCACCATCACCTAGATTTCAGATACACGAATTAGGGTTTGGAGAAAGAGCAATCTATACAAAAATACTTTGGAATCTAAAACCCTACATCAAGATAACATCATATAGCATCTTATTATCACGTTTTAGAGATCAAATAGTGCATGCAAGCAAGATAAAAGTGCAACAATAGTAGAGGAGAGAGTTATATAACCCACCTTGAGATGAAGATCAACTCCCAATCCATAAACCTCCAATAGAGAGAAGAAACCATGACTTAGATCAATCCCATGGACAAGAAAGATCACCTCAAGAGAAGATTAGAAACCAAGGTCAAAGGAAATATCAAGAGAAGAAGGTAAAAGCCCTAAGCCAAAAAAGAAAGGAAGAAGGAGGGAATCTCCATCTCGCATATGTACTACTATGGAAAACCATAGATTCAACCTCTATTGGAGAGGAGCTCCTCAAGAATACCACCATGGATAACCATGGTTTCAAAAAAGAGAATAAGAAAGGGTAGGGGTCAAGAAAAATGAGATCAAGAAGGTTAGGTCACTTACACAAGGATCACCAAAAGATTCAATAAATAAAAGGTGCTCCAACCCTAGACCACCACATGCAAGACAACCAGCCACCAAAGCTTCAAGGTCAAGCTCCTATTCACCACCAAGCTCCCAAGGGCCAATCTCCAAGCAAGAAGAGAGGAAGGAAGAATGTGAAGGTTCATATGCACGCAAATAGAGAAACATACATACTCAAGGGTAGGAGAGCGATGAAAGAGATTAGGTGTCCAACTAAACATGCCACTTTTCCATCAAAAAACAACCATGCAAACAATAAAACCATGCATGCAAGAAGGGTTAGGAAAACCAAGGCGGTTCACTGACCTCACTTGGTACTAGAGGACCATCAGTTGAAGGGAATCATGGACTATAAGGCTTATTGGTTGAAGAACAAAACACATTCACACCCTAGGTCCCTCATCGACCCAAAAGAGAGCTCCAAGCATCTTTGATCGAAGGGGCTCAAGGTGCACCCAAAACATCATAGAACACAGAGATTAGACCAAGAAAACACAAGGTTGGTCACTAAAAAATTAAGAACTCAAACAGTCAACACTAAACTAGGACATCCAAGCAAACCCTAGAAACATCAACACACAAGATGTCACCACTTTTCTCCTCATCCACTAAGGTGTAACAAGGTGCCCCTAAGAATCACACACACTGTGACAACCCCAATTTCTATATACTTTCCATAATGACATTCACAGATATGCATGCACTCATATCTATAGATGTCAAAAGGGAAAAATATAAGAGATTAAGGTAATCAACTAAAATCATAGATTGAGCCAAGATCAAAGTTCACATAATCTCATAAAGCCACAAAACATTCATTCATTCGTAAGGATAAAAATAAAGTCATTACGTAGAGAGAGAAAATATTTTTCTAAAGAAAGATAACTTTATTACATAGGATCTTAGTCATCCTCAACATCCACTAAAAAAAATAAACTAACATCTAGCAAGAATAAGATAAGAGGAATAGATCTTCTAATAAATCCTCCATGCTTATTAATTTATGCCTTTAGGTACTTTGAGCATGCATTTCACTTTGTTGTCAATTGTTCCTTGCACCTAGAAAATATGAGAAACAAAAACATCAACAAAGTTGGTACGTGGTAAAAAGTTACACTAATAAGGTTGCATAAAGGAAAATATTTGAAAAAGAAGAAAGAGAGATAAAACCATTTCTTAAGGTGAAAATCAGGTAAACATTCCTTTTATTGCATTCACTTTGATGCGGTTGTACTACACATACTTGCACTTGACTTACATCTAGTGTGGGCAATATAGTATCATCATACATATAACATGGGCCAAGGAATCATACATCCATGTTAGGCAACATACATCCACACCAGGCTATGTTCTCTAGTAGCTACAACCCATCATACTCATTTATGTTCTATTAGATTTGGCGAAGTATAACTCATACTAGTTCAACCAAGCAATCATATCCAAATACGAGCATTCAATATATTACATATCATAGGCAACCAGAAATCTAGTCTTATACTTATAAGACCATGTACCTGCTTGTTTAGATAAGATATCCAAGGATTTGAATTAATCAAGAAATAAGTCACCCTGCAAGGGAAAGCAAGGGTACAACATCACTACTGGTCCATGTGACCAAGACTAAGATATGTTCTTAGTTATTATTCTTTTCATGTTATCTTGTTCAGATCAGGGATTTTCCATATTTAAATTGAGTTTTGATATATTATCAGGTCTGATCCATCATACAAAAGTTTGATTAAAAGATAGGATTTAGTTAATTAAACAGAAGATTTTCATAAACTAGGGTTTCTAGGATGGTCAGATAAAAGGGAAGAAACCCTTAAGATATTAATGATTTCATAAAATCAGGGTTCGATTCAGGGTTCAGGACCATTCATGATCACCAATCATCATCTAATAATATTAGATTTGTTATAAAGATGTACCTTTAATTACATGTAGAGAGATAAGACTAGATTTAGGGTTTCTTCTAATCATTTCATCATTTATCAACTTAGACTAGTATTTCGAGTTATTTAGAGAACATGGTTTCATCTAGGGTTAAATATATTGTAGAAAGTCAGATATCATCAAGGAAACTATTATTAATAATTAATTATAATCAAAAGGTAATATAAGCTCTAGATAACTATTTTTGAAAAAGGAAACGGATATAGGTCTTGACCATATTTTATTTGGATATAGAATATTTTTCTGATCAAAATGGTATATAGGTTCAATATTTTCTGCTAATCCTAGAATTTTCTATGATTTTCTTAAGATAAACCATTTCTTGGGAAAAAGAAAATTAAAAGAAAGGTTTTACCTTGATCAACGGCCGGATCCGACTGGATCGACGACTCTCGTTGATTCCAGGATTTGCAAGGAAGCATGCGGATTTTTGAATTGGAGTGCTGGCCCGTGACTCCTCTAGCTAATGTGGCAAAAGCCTACTGGTCTGACTCGGCCTCTCCCCTCTTGCTCTATTTCTTCTTGCTCACTGCTAGCCCAAGCAGCTAGATCAACTCCGGCGAGGGTCTGACTCGTGGAGCAATGAGATTGCGAAGAAGTGTGGGCGCGATCAACTTCTATGGATCTTTCCATGTCCAGGCGTCAAGGTCCCACCCTCAGTCTCCCCCTGGAGTCCCCTTCCGCCGCGGGGGTGGTGAAGGTCGTCGGTGTACGGTGGCTTTAGATGTACAAGGCGTTTGAGATGTCGGGGGTTGGCCGCGAAGCACCCATGGGTTGGGGTGGACTTGATGGAGAAGGTAATTGATGAGGAGAGGTCTGTGGAGGTTCCACTGAGGTGACTCACCGATGGAGAGGAGGTGGGAATGGTGGTGATGCTTGGGGTGGTTGTGCTCGCAATCGATGCAGGAAAAAGAGTAAAGGGGAAATGGAGGAGCTAGTGGAGGGGTTAAATAGGCACGTGGGGGGGGGTCTAGAAGAAGAAGCCCTAACATGGGCACCGCCACCAGTGAGAGGTGCAGAAGGAAGGGAGTTTGTTCTCCCTGATCTGAGGGTCTTGGGTGACGTGTGAGGACTCATTGAGTTCGTTTCTGTGAGAGGAGCGCGTCCTCCAAATATCTCATGCAGACGATGCAGGAGTCAGGCGCCCGAGGTCGTCGTTGGGTCGGGGGTTCTATTGGGGTCAAGGCCGGGAAAGGCAAGAGGTAGGTGACAGGTCCTTGACCCTTGGATCCCGAGCAATCTGAGGGGCCAGGATCGTAGGGTTAGAAACATTCAGTCCCAAGAACAAGCCGCGTGACACATTTAAACAAAAGGAAATTCGAAACTTAGGTCATAAGCTCCCAAAATGAATGGAATATGCACCAAATTAAATTGGTCATATCTCCCAATTGGTTGATCCAATTGCAATAATATTTTAGGGGTTGTTTTATAAGGTCGTTATGAAACTATAGTATAAATTTGAAATCCAAATTCGAATATTTGATATGTTCATTTACTAAATACACTAACACAAGTATTTTATCTTCATAGCATACTAAGGTTTGCATTTTGTGACACATCTTTGTTCAATTGAGTGAGGAAAGTATATGAGGGCATTTTGGTCAACAAAATTGATAATAAAACTTTTAAGAGAGAGAAAATATTATACAAAAACTCACTTTGTCACATCTCTCTCATATGATGCCAAAACATAGGAAGAAAATCCAACATGTGACAACTTGCAAGATAAACCCTCAACATGGGTAAATTGCAACTGGGTCCAAAAGCAACATACATATAGCATAGCTAGCTCAAACATCAACCAAACTAGACCAAAATGAAAACATATGCATGTCATATGTTATTAAATCTCATCACATGATAAGATTAACATCTATTCATCTTATTAAGCAAAAGCAAGCAAGATCAAGCACTAAGCTAGGTCATGGGTCTTATAGTCTGGGATATATGTAAGCTCAATATCACATATTGACTCACATGTGCATGCCATGCATTTTTCATTCTCGCTTATCAAGAGGCCTATGATATCATTCTCATATAGGAGGGGAAAATCCCATGTACATCACTCACAATCATCCCCATGTGTTACAGTCTACCCAATCATCACCTTTATGATAATCCTTATTCAGGACTACCGTGGATGATGTTAAAGCACACCGAACAACATGTAATGAGTGTCGTGACTTTAGGTCCAAGAACCACAATCACCACCAACACTACAAGAGCTAATTATGACTACTATTGTAATGGTTTCCATGTGTTACTCTCATGGTGGGTCTGTCTGATACATTGTTCTCTAACATGTATCTGTGTGCTTGGTTTGATATCATATATCATGACTAATGAGATTCTGTCATCAACCACACAGACTTTGATCTTAAGTGTTATTGATGTCTATCCGTCTTCCACAATAACATATGACCAGGGATTAATGAGAATTTATATACTCTTAATATACTTATGAACTCATTGTTCAATGTACTTGAAGAAATATGTCATCGAGTAATACCATTCTCTAAACATTTATTATGTTACATCATTATCTCATAATTGAATTAAAGAGAATAAATTGGAAGCTTGCCTTTATTATTAATCAAATCACTTACAAATCATGCCATTACAATCATCATATGATTGGATCTCTGGGCATACATACCAACACTTGGATCATAAACTCCACCAAATGTCCTACCTTTTGCATTCAACTACAATTTTTTCCCTCATAACCCTACAAATGAAAAAAATCCTTGTGACATCTCCAGTGAGATTCCTACTGGAAACCCCAGACTCGAAGAAGTCCCCTACCATTCCTGTAGTAAGTTATTAATTTTGAGATTATAACACTGATTGTCCTAGTGGTTCCATCGTCGATGATTCAAAAGATCCATGCCCCTAACAAGAAGTAACCTAGTTTGTGAAATGCAAGATGCCATGTCTACTTAGGTTTCTACATTGGAGCACACTTATACATGAAATTGTTCCTATTCCTTCTCGTGTTACTCCCAATGACTACAAGTGAATCTATAAAATAAAGACACATTTTGATGGTTCTATTAGGCCCCACAAAACTGGATTAGTAGCTTATCATTTTTAGTAAGACCATTGTTGCAAGTATGATGAGACTTTACCCTAGTTTCTCACGAGCATTGTTCTTACTCATCTATGTTGTCATTTGGAAAAGGAAGATCTTTCATATGGATGTTTGACATGGAATATTATCGCACTAACAAACTCACTCAGGGTTGAGATCCCTGAGCTTTTACCAAAACCTTGTGCAATAATACCACCCACAAGTGAACAGTTCTAATCATAGTATAGTTGAGGATCGAATCCCAAGAGACAACATTTTTAAGAATCGTCGTTAGTCGAATCTAGCTCAAGTAAGACTAATATTTAGAACCAAGGGTTGATTTGAGGTTAATTAAACTAAGTGCGGGAAAGTAAAGAGCAGAATTAAAGTGGATCTAGATTAATGATTATGGAATCACTGGGATGGTCTCGAGTTTCACCACCACTACACATGAAAACACATCCAAGCATCAAACATCAATGCAAGATATAACTATCCAAATGGAGCTGCTGCAAAACCCCCCATACGGGCGTTAGGCTTGCGTAAGCATCACCTTAGGTATTAGATGTCTCGTCACCATCCGGATCACTCATCTACGACTCCGAAGATATAGAAATCCAAATGAAGCTGTGGGACCCCTATACATGCATTAGGCACACAGAAGCATCACCATGGGCTACATGGCTCGTCCCCTCACAGATCATACACTTACAAATTCAAGGAACCCTATCATAAGTTCTTGTCAAGGAGTCAACCGTGCTAATCGACAAGCGAGCAAGTGATTAATCTACAAGTAAACATCGACAATTAACAAAGAAGATACAAAATCCAACTAAGGTTGTGGCCCCGCTATACAGACGTTAGGCACACAGAAGCGTCACCATGGGCTAGATGGCTCGTCCCCTCACGGATCATACACTTACGACCTCAAGGAATCCCATTCTATTTCTAGTTTGGGAGTCAACCTCATTAATCTGCATTCTACCCTACGTATAGTAGTTCTCACAGCATAGAGAAAAACATGATGAAAGCAAGCACGTAACCAATCTAGAAACATTAACGCTTAACAACGAAATGGAAAGTTATATACATTGCCATGTAATGTTTAATAAGTGAACATGTTTGCATGCACAATGGGGCTAGTCCCCACACCCCAGCAAAAAGCAACTACTCGCTCATGATGCGAGAAACAAGAAGAACAAGAGAGAGGGAAGATTCCACCATGAGCATGATGCAGAAGGTAGTCACAGCTCGATGAAGATGACGTGGTCCTCTACGTCATGTCGGAGCAGATCTGGATGAGGAATGAGGGACACCAAGACAGTCCGGGCAGTCTTTCTCACTCCTCCTCCCTTCTCTTCTCAATCTCCTCAATCGTAGTAGGAGCAACAAGTGAAATGACGACAACATGGAAGATGGATTGAGATCAAACCTTGCATTTGGGTAGCCTGTCGGCGTCCCAGATACGATGCCTCAAATGAGGACCCTACTGGTCCTATTTATAGGCTCGGGTTTGGTCCTCACATTTTTGGTGTGAGTCCTCCTCTCAATTTGGTCCAAACGGTTTGGTAACTTTTTCCCAAATGGTTTAGTATGTATGTCGAAATAGTCTTGTGCTTTTATCTCCAATCAGTCTTGGATATGGATCCATACGGTCTTCAGTCCTATGATATCCAACCGGTCTTGAGCTGATCATCCAAACGGTTTGGATTTGATTAAGAGTTCACATCCAAACAGTCTGCTATCCTAACGGTTTGAAAGATAGCACGTTTAAGTGGTCTTCACTAGTTTCCAATCGGTCCTTGCATCTGATCGGTCTTGGGATTGCAATCTCTGCCTTTGCGGTTTGCTATCGAGTGGCCGCTTCACAGTCTTCACAAGCCCTGCTATTCACGGTCTCCTTGCCCTATCGGTCTCGGTTCTTTCTCTAATCGGTCTTGCAAGACCGTTCTTGCTGCTTATGCAATCTGGGACTCCAAATGGTCCTGCGACTTTGTCCAAATGGTCTTGGTCTCGGTGGGCGATCGATGGCGAGTTGCTGTGAGGTGCAAGAGCGTTATGGCACGGTGGATAAGGGACGTGACTGAGGAGGTTTTAGGTGGCGATGGGCACAACAGAAAGGTGAGGATGCATGTGCGGTATCAGTGTGCTTGCTACAGGTCTAGATGCTCAAACGGTCTCAGCTCCCAACCTCCAAACGGTCTTCAAGTTCCGATCGGTCTCGTGGTGCAACCGGTCGTGAAGACCGATGGATTCCAATCGGTCTTGAGGACCGTTTGGGCAGGTGGCTGGTGCGGTGGTGGTCCCAGACCGAGGGATGCAGGTGGATGGAGGTGCGATGCCCTCAGCAGGTGGTGTAGGAGTTAGGGTTATGGCGGGAGGAAGGAAGAAGGGAAACAGGAGGTGAATCCCTCCATACGGTCTTGAACAGATTGCCCAACCGGTCTTGAAGACCAATGTGTATCAAACATGCTTGGAGAAGAGGGATGGCCAAACATTCTTGAGGGGTAAGCAAGACCGGTTTGGAGGAAAAAATGATGGACCAAGACCGTTTGGGCATATTGTTTGATTGAAAGGACGGGGACCGTCGATCAGTGATCTGATGGTGAAGAAATGCTCACGATCTGAGACCGAATGGATGAATGGTTAAGACCAATAGGTCGAAACTGAATGGGCAAAACTGTATGGATGAGACCGTATGGTCAAGACCGTTTGGTCAAGATCATTTGGTCAAAACCCATTGGTCAAGACCAAGGATGAGTGAAGGTAGATCTAGGGTTGAGAAAGGTAGGTCCCACTCATCAGGGTTTGATTAGGATGATGGGCGATGTAGATAAAGATGAAATGAAGAAAGGGGTATTGATGATTATGTTGAGGGTGGATTAGGGTTAAAAGGATGTGGGTGCCACCTGATGGCACAACCTTATCATGACCTCCATAAAATTGATATAAACTCAATTAATAATCTTGATAATTGCATCAATTAAGTAGCTTTGAATATTGTGATAGTTAGGAGAAGAAATCAGATGGATTGAATCAAAATGATCCCAAGATGAAGATTGAATATTATGATGAATATGCATTCATCAAAATACCCCAAACTTAAACGTTGCTCATCCTCGAGTAACACAAAATCTAAAACAGTCGCCAAATGAATACTTTCAACTAGTGTGGTTGCCTCATCTTCACATCACGATTGTTTTCTTTCTGCTCAGTATAACTACACATCTCAACTTCCTGAGACCACTGAACACGTCTTACCATATCTTCGTTCCTGAGTTTGTTTCCCAACATCACTTCCTCCTCACTTTTTCCGACAACAAGCGTGTCAAAGAGTTTTGTACAAGTCCAGAGATACCCATTGAACAACAAGTGTGCATCCGATCTGACACTGGTGTTTTTTAGGGTAGTGGAGGCATTCATTGTGCCTTTAGGTAGAAAAGGGAGTGAAGGGTGGTATGGAAGGAAGAATTAAATCTCTCCTCTATTCGACTCGAGATTTTTATTATATGGTTTGCAATTTCATTTATTGCATTTTTTGGGTGCAAATCTCTCCTCTATTAGACTCGAAATTGCATTTATTTGTGTGCACTTTGGCATCTTTTCTTGGTGGTATGCCCCCTATTACTTTGCAAGGGGTATGGAAGAAGTGAATGTAGAGGGAAGTGGCGTGCCACCCCAAACTTAGGGTTTGGCACTATTTTGGCTATTTTTGTTTCTTTTTGATGAATGGAGGGGTACGAAGATGATAGAAGAAGTGTAGAAGAGAGTTCAAACTAGAATGCAACTTGATTTACAATTCAATGCACCGGGTCGTTCTCTTTATCGTACTCTTATCAAATAATGACTTGATGAGGATCCAATGGAGATTCCATGTTATTGTTCCACTAATTAGTTAGGAAGCATGACGTGTTTGATCCCAATCAGTTCGACATACACTAGTCATTTTTGCATAAGTATCATGGTGTTAGGAATCATAAGCTTCACAAGATGATTTCGATCAAAAAGGCTTGTTTCAAAAAGTGGTCCTTTTGAGGATCTGCTTCGAATAAGGAGGGTATAATGATTCCAAATGCATTGAAGGCTAGGAAGTGGCTTTTAATGAAACAAAAAGCGTTAAAATTTCATCAAGTATCTGTTCAATTTCTTTTGAAAACTATTTTAAAAATTTTGAAAATTTTGGTCAAATATGCAATGATGAAATCTTAAGTCAGAAATAGATGGGTGAAGGTGGAAAGTAAAGTATGTACCACCCACCCTCCACCCCAAACTTAGAATTTTTCTCATCCTGAGGAAACTCTAAATCTGAGATGGAGGGGAAAATTCATGCTGGTTAGACCACTAGATGTGGTTGCATTCCAATCAGCGTGCATCCTCCATCTGAAAATATAAAAAATGAAGATAAATCAGAACTCAAGATAGCATCTCGCGATGCAATTTTTATTTGGTGCAAAATTATCTAAAAGGTAAAAACAAAATTAAGAAAAATTTCTAATTCAAAATCAAAACCAAATACGAATTTATTGATTGGGTTGCCTCTCGATAAGCGCCTTTGTTTTATGTCGATGGCTCGACTTGATTCCTTCAACTGTTACGGTGGATATGTTGGATTGGTGAAATCCAACATTGCTTCAAAGCCTGTGTTAGTAGAGGTGAAATATCTCTTCAATCGTTGACCATTTGCAACAAATGCGCCTGATTTTTCACTCCATAAAGAGAAAGCACCGTGTGGGTAGATGCTCTTGACAATATAAGGTCCAGACCAGTGAGAACGGAGTTTTTCTGGGAATAACTTCAGTCTTTAGTTGAACAGGAGAACTTGGTCTCCCACTTGTATATCCTTTCTTTTCAGATGACCATCATGCCAAAGTTTCGTACGATCTTTGTAGATTCATGCATTTTCATAAGCTGTCATCCGGAGTTCTTCCATCTCTTAGAGTTGTAGAATCTTGGCTTGGCCCACTTTCTTCATGTCAAAATTTAGTTGTTTAATTGCCCACCATGCTTTGTGTTCCAGTTCAATAGACAGGTGGCAAGATTTTCCATAGATTAATCGAAATGGTGTGGTTCTAAGAGGAGTTTTGAAAGCAGTTCGGTATGCCCACAATGCATCATTGATTTTCACTGACCAATTTTTTCGATTGCGGCCTACTGTCTTTTCCAAAATAGCCTTGACTTGTCAGTTGGAAACCTCCACCGGTCCACTTGTTTGTGGGTGGTAGGGTGAGGCTACCTTATGAGTTACACCATATTTACTCAGCAATTCTTCAAAGCTTCTTTCAAGAAAATGAGAACCGCCGTCAGATATCACAGTGCGTGGGACACTGAATCGGGGAAAGATAACATCTTTGAACATCTTGATGATAGGTTTGGAGTCACTAGTGACAGTCGGTATGGACTCTACCCATTTTGAGACATAATCAATTGCGACTAGGATGTAGGAAAATCCGTAAGAAGATGGGAATGGATCCATGTAGTCCACACCCCAAACATCAAATATCTCGATTTCTTGCCACAACTTAAGTGGCATCTCATCTTTCTTCATAATGTTACATGTTCTTTGACATTTGTTACATGATAGAACAAAGTTGTAAGAGTCTTTGGATATGGTTGGCCAAAAGAATCCACATCACAAAACTTTTATAGCAGTTTTCTTAGAACTCATATGGCCTCCAACTGGGCCTGAGTGACATTGATCTAAAATGAGTTTGGCTTCTTTTCCAATGATACAATGACTGTAAAGACCATCAGAACAGAGCTTGAAGAGGTACGGCTCATCACAGTGATACTGCTTCACATCATGCATAAATTTCTTTAGTGCATTTCCGGTGCATTCAGGGTGGATGACACCAATGACAAGGTAGTTCACATAGTCTGAGTACCTAGGGGTAGTTTCTGAAACTTTCATCAGTTGGTCATCCAGAAGAGAATCGTTAATTGGGATCTTCTCAGTATTCAGAGTGTGGATGCAATTGAGGTGGCCTGCTACAACATTCTCTGTACCTTTCTTATCTCTTATCTCCAGATCAAATTCTTGCAATAAGAGAATCCATCTAATTAACCTAGGTTTATCATCTTTCTTCACTAGGAGGTAATGAATAGCAGCATGATCTGTGTAGACAATGACTTTTGAACCAATGAGATAGGATCTGAACTTGTCAAAGGCATACACGACTGTCAGGAGTTCTTTCTCAGTAGTTGCATAATTCCTCTGAGCTTCGTCAAGGGTCTTCGATGTGTAGTAGACCACGTAATGTTTCTTCTCTATACATTACCCTAGAAAAGCACCCACAACATAATCACTGGCATTACACATAATTTCAAATGATTGGATGATGGGCCTTGTTGTAAGAGCATGTTTTAGGTTGTTGAAACTTTTGATGCATTCTTCATCAAAGTGGAAATCAGCATCCTTTAGTAACAAGTTGGTCATAGACTTGGTTATCTTGGAGAAATCTTTGATAAACCTAATGTAAAAACCTCCATGACCAAGGAACGCGCGAACCTCTCTTACATTGGTTGGGATAGAGAGTTTGGAGATCACTTTGATCTTGGCCTTGTTCACTTCAATTCCTCAGTTACTGACCCTATGGCCAAGGACAATGCCTTCTTTCACCATAAAGCGACATTTCTCCCAATTTAGCACAAGATGTGCTTATTCACATCATTTGAGGACTAGGGAGAGGTGCTCCAGGCATGAGTCGTATGAATCGCCATACACAGAGAAATCATCCATGAAAATTTCCATAATGGTTTCAGTGAGTCCAGCAAATATAGCTGCCATACAACGTTGGAAAGTGGCAGGAGCATTACAAAGTCCAAATGGCATCCTTCTGAACGCATGTGTTCCAAATGGGCAAGTAAAGGTTGTTTTCTCTTGGTCATATGGATGTATAGGTATTTGATAGAATCCTGAGTAACCGTTGAGATAATAGAAATACTCTTGGTGAGCCAACCTTTCTAGGACTTGGTCAAGAAAAGGCATTGGGAAATGATCCTTTCGAGTTGCCTTGTTCAACTTTCTATAATCAATACACATCCTCCACCCTATGACTGTACGTGTTGGGATGAGTTCATTGTCTTCATTCCGTATCACTGTTGTCCCACCTTTCTTCGGAACAACGTGCATAGGACTTACACATGGTGAATCGAAGATCAGATAGATAATTCATGTCTTGATCAACTTTATAACTTCAAGGCAGACAACTTCTTTCATATTCATATTAAGCTTCCTTTGGTGTTCAATAGTTGGTTTGTGATCTTCCATCATGGGGATTTTATGCATACACAGTGCTTGAATGACCCCAGTGATATCACTCATCTTATACCCTATCGCTTTTCTTCTTTCTTTTAATTCCGTCAAGAGTTTATCTTCTTGTTCTGCTGTTAGATCTGAATTTATAATGATTGGGCAGACCTTTAGTTCATCTAAAAACACATATTTCAATCCTTCGGGTAAGGGCTTCATTTTAGGAGCTTGCGGTTTTTCACATGGTTCATCAGTGACATCCATAACTTTGATTTCCTCAAATTTGGCTTTAGGATCTTCTCCAGTAGTATCAAGGTCAAGAACACAACTTTTCACCTGTTCGTCGGCTGAACTAGCTGCATTTGGATTAGTTAGAGCTACCCCTAAGGGGTTTTCTTGTTTGTAATCCTCTTGTGTGAGAAGTGACATCTGCTTTATGCATTCAATCAAGTAGACTTCTTCTTGCATACTCGGTATTCTCATACTTTCAAAAACTTTAAACTCGAGGGTTTCTTTTCCTAATCTGAGCAGCAAGGTTCCTGCTTCAACATCAATTAGGGCTCTTGCAGTGGCGAGGAATGGACGTCCAAAGATGAGTGGGTATCTAGTATCTTCTTTTATGTCCATGATGACAAAGTCACAAGGGACGTAAGAATCTTTGCCAACCTTGACAGGGACATCCTCAATGATTCCTAAGGGTAGAGTCACAGTGCTATTGTATTGTCATACCAGTCGGGAGCAGTTCAACAAACCCTAGCCTTTTATAGAGGCTAAGTGGCATGATGGAAATGCTATCACCAAGATCTGCTAATCCTTTCTTACATGAAGAATCAGCGATATGGCAAGAAATCCCAAAAGATCCTAGATCTTTCTGCTTCTTGGGCATCTTACTCTGGATGATGTCTGAAGTAGTTGTTGCTAACTTGACTATCTCATATTCCTCAGTTATATATTTCCTGGTGAGAAGTGACTTTAAATACTTTGTCCAGGCTGGTATCTCAGTCAGCGCATCTAGAAAAGGTATATGAACATGAAGCTTTTTCATGGCTTCCTTGAACTTGTTGAATCGAGTGTCAAGTTTGGTCTGCCTCAAACGAGCTGGGATAGGTATACAAGGCTTGTACACAAGAACATCTGGTTCTAGTGTTTCCTTTTTTGCAACAGTTGATTTCTCAAAACTTTGCTCGTCTGTCGTATCACCAGTTGTTGTTTCTTTTGGTTGAGACTCAGATGTGGTAGAGTCTTGTTCAATTACAGAGTCACCCTTGTCTGTAATAACCACAGGTGTCTTAACAGGAGGATCAGAATAGTCTTTTCCAGACCTGGTGGTGATAGCCTTCAGTTGCTTTGGGTGTTTAGGATTATTTTTTGGTTAGCCAGTAAAGGCTCCAGTAGGTGGCTTCATGCTAGCTGCAAGTTGAGCTAGTTGAGATTCAATAGCCTTCTGATGAGCTTGCTGGTTAACTATCATAGTCTGCCGTGACAGCAACATCTTTGCAATGGATGTTAGTTTGTCATCCAGAGAGATGGGACCGGCTTGTTGCCCTTGTTGTCGGTTCTGGCAAGAGGCTTGGTTGAGGTTCTGGAATTGAGAGTTGTTCTGGTAATTGTTATAGTTCTTGTTCTGAAAGTTGCCCCTAAAGTTTCCTTGATTCTTGAAATTTTGTTGTTGATCATACTGGAATCCCGGTGGGCCACGTTGTTGATTGTTTGAACTAAGTTGTCGTGAGTTTTCTGCTCCTGAAGGATTTCCATATTGAAAACTAGGATGGTTCCTATTTTGATTTGGATTGTAGTATCCTTGACCAGTAATGGTGTTGACAACATTAAGATTTTCCATTTGACCATTATCTCCTTGTCCATAAGCCTTTCTTAGAACCACATCGTATAGAACATTGCATGCTAAAGTGGAATGATCGGTACCTTTACATGCTTCACAGAACAATGAAGCTGACTTGATCTGTTCTTGTTGTTGAGGTGGTGAATGTCCTCTTCCAAATGCAGTAAGGGATGATTCGATATGGTCTTGCTTGGCAACTAAGAGTTTGAGGGTCTCAGCGATAGACTTGTATTTTGGAATAACTTCAGCCATAGCTACCTTCAATACTCCCTTACCTACAGACCTACCCCAATTAGCTTGATTTTCAACTCCAAGGGTGACAACCCTCCATGTGCTGTAATAACTCTGACGCACGAAGTTTCCTCCAGATGAGGAGTCTAAAAACCTCTTGATGTCATCGTCCACACCCCTATAGAAGATTTCAATAAGCTGATTCTTAGGAATTCCATGTTGTGGACACTTGCATAGAAGATCTTTATATCTTTCCCATGCTTCAACAAGGGTTTCTCTAGGGGCTTGAGTGAACATTGTTATTTGACCCCTAATTTCATAGGTGAGTGAAGGAGGGTAAATTTTTTCTAGAAAAACATTTTGCAGTTGTTCCCATGTAGTGATGGGCTCACATTGCAAGGAATTGTACCAACTTATAGCTCTATCAGTAAGTGAATACTTGAAAAGACGGAGCCTAATTGCATTATCATACACTCCATTTTGCTTTGTCACGGCACATAGATCAATAAACCTCAGAAGGTTTTCTTGACTATCTTCACCTTGTTTACCATAGAATGGGTTGTTTTGAAGTAAGGTAATCCAATGTGCCCTTATCTCAAAATAGGGAGCATGGATGGGAGGAGGTTGAACTGGGTGATGAACATCAACAACTTTAGGGATTGAGAACTCCCTAAGATCCTTTTGTAGTTTTGTTGCTTGTGCTGCTAAGATTTCTTCTTTAACTGCAACCCTTGCTTCTTGCCTGAGTCTTTCTCTCTGTGCATTGATGGCTTGAGCCACCCTTCAGGCTATTTCCTCTTCTTGAGCCATTCTTGCTTGGTTCTCTCTATTTTGACGATGAAAGGTTCTGTCTATCTCCGGATCAAAGCTGGCGGTGAGTCTGGGACTGTTCAAACGGTGCATACACTAGTCTTGGGGGTACCTGAAATGAAAAGATCTGAAGTAAGATTGATGAAGTGGAGTGGAATTAAAGTAGATGATCGATTGTATCAAAAGAAAAACAAAATCCCAGATTAGCCTTAAAAGAACTAGATTTGACTAACTGATTTCGTTGTCCACGGTAACGGCGCCAGAATTTGACGTGGAATATTATCGCACTAAAAAACTCACTCAGGGTTGAGATCCCCGAGCTTTTACCAAAACCTTGTGCAATAATACCACCCGCAAGTGGACGGGTCTTATCGCAGTATAGTTGAGGATCAAATCCCAAGATAAAACATTTTTAAGAATTGTTGTTAGTCAAATCTAGCTCAAGAAAACTAATATTTAGAACCAAGGGTTGATTTGAGGTTAGTTAAACTAACTGTGGGAAAGTAAAGAGCAAAATTAAAGTGGATCTAGATTAATGATTATGGAATCACTGGGATGGTCTTGGGTTTCACCACCACTACACATGCAAACACATCCAAGTATCAAACATCCAGGCAAGATATAACTATCCAAATGGAGCTATTGCAAAACCCCCCATACGGGCGTTAGGCTTGTGTAAGCATAACCGTAGGTATTAGATGTCTCATCACCATCCAAATCACTCACCTACGACTCCAAAGATACAGAAATCCAAATGAAGGCGTGGGCCCCCCTATACAAGCATTAGGCACACAGAAGCGTCACTGTGGGCTAGATAGCTCGTCCCCTCACAGATCATACTCTTACGAGTTCAAGGAATCCTATCAGAATTTCTTGTCAAGGAGTCAACTATGCTAATTGACAAGCTAGTAGGTGATTAATCTACAGGCAAACATCGGCGATTAACAAAGAAGATACAAAATCCAACTAAAGTTGTGGGCCCCCTATACAGGCATTAGGCACACAGAAGCATCATTGTGGGCTAGATGGCTCGTCCCCTCACAGATCATACACTTACAACCTCAAGGAATCCCATTCTATTTTGTAGTTTGGGAGTCAACCTCATTAATCGACATTCTACCCTACATATAGAAGTTCTCACAACATAGGAAAAAACATGATGAAAGCAAGTAGGTAACCAATCTACAAACATTAACGCTTAATAATGAAATCAAAAGTTATATACATTTCCATGGAATGTTTAACAAGTGAACATGTTTGCATAAGTAGAAGGGCTAGTCCCCGCACCCCAGAAAAAAGGAACTACTCGCTCATGATGCGAGAAACAAGAAGAAAAAGTGAGAGGGAAGATTCTGCCATGAGCATGATGCAGAAGGTATTCACAGCTCGGTGAAGATGACGCGGTCCTCTACGTCGTGTCGGAGCAGATCTGGATGAGGAATGAGGGATGCCAAGATAGAGCGGGTAGTCTTCTCACTCCTCCTTCCTTCTCTTCTCGATCTCCTCAATCGTAGAAGGAGCAGCAGGTGAAATGACGACAGTGTGGAATATGGATCGAGATTGAACCTTGCATTTGGGCAGCCTATCTGCGTCCCAGATCTGATGCCTCAAATGAGGACCGTACTGGTCCTATTTATAGGCTCGGGTCTGGTCCTCACATTTTTGGTGTGAGTGATCCTCTCGGTTTGGTCCAAACGGTTTGGTAACTTTTGCCCAAACAGTTTAGTATGTATGTCCAAACGGTCTTGTGCTTTTATCTCCAAACGGTCTTAGATATGGATCCATACAATCTTTAGTCCTATGATATCCAACCGGTCTTGAGCTGATCATCCAAACAGTTTGGATTTGATTAAAAGTTCGCATCCAAACGGTCTGCTATCCTAACGGTTTGGAAGATAGCACATTTATACGGTCTTCACTAGTTTCCAACTAGTCCTTACATCTGATCGGTCTTGGGATTACGATCTCAGACTTCACGGTTTGCTATCAAGTGGCTGCTTCACAGTCTTTACAAGCCCTGTTGTTCACGGTCTCCTTGCCCTATCGGTCTTGATTCTTTCTCCAATCGGTCTTGCAAGACCATTCTTGCTGCTTACGCGATTTGGGACTCCAAACGGTCCTGCGACTTCGTCCAAACGGTCCTGTGACTTTGTCCAAACAGTCTTGGTCTCAGTGGGCGATCGATGGTGAGTTGCTGTAAGGCACGAGAGCGTTGTAGCTTGGTGGATAAGGGATGCGGATGAGGAGGTTGCAGGTGGCGATGGGCGCAGCAGAAAGGTGAGGATGCATGTGCGGGATCGGCGTGGCTTGCTACAGGTCTAGATGCTCAAACGATCTCGACTCCCAACGTCCAAACGGTCTTCAGGTTCCGATCGGTCTCGTGGTGCAACCGGTCCTAAAGACCGATGGATTCCAATCGGTCTTGAGGACCGTTTGGGCAGGTGGCTGGTGTGGTGGTGGTCCTGGATGGTGAGGGATGTAGGTGGATGGAGGTGTGATGCCCTCGGTAGGTGGTGTAGGAGTTAGGGTTATAGCGGGAGGAAGAAGAAGAAGGGGAATAGGAGGTGAATCCCTCCATACGGTCTTGAACAGATTGCCCAACCGGTCTTGAAGACCGATGTGTATCAAACAGGATTGGAGAAGAGAGATGCCAAACGGTCTTGAGGGGTAAGCAAGACCGGTTTGGAGGAAAAAACAATAGACCAAGACTGTTTGGACAGATCATTTGATTGAAAGGATGGGGACCGTTGATCAGTGATCTGATGGTGAAGAAATGCATGCGGTCTAAGATCGAATGGATGAATGGTTAAGACAGATAGGTTGAAACCGAATGGGCAAAACTGTATGGATGAGACCGTATGGTCAAGACCATTTGGTCAGGATCATTTGGTCAAAACCCATTGGTCAAGACCAAGGATGAGTGAAGTTAGATCTAGGGTTGAGAAAGGTGGGTCCCACTCATTAGGGTTTGATTTGGATGATGGTTGATGGAGATAAAGATGAAATGAAGCAAGGGATAGTGATGATTATGTTGAGGGTGGATTAGGGTTAAAGGATGTGGGTGCCACCTGATGGCACAACCTTATCATGACCTGCATAAAATTGATATAAACTTAGTTAATAATCTTGATAATTGCATCAATTAAGTAGCTTTGCATATTGTGATAGTTAGGAGAAGAAATCAGATGGATTGAATCAAAATGAGCCCAAGATGGTGATTGAATATTATGATGAATATGCATTCATCAATGTTCAAAATGTTTTTCTTAATGATGACTTGTAGCAGAAAGTATATATACATTTTCTAACATGTTCCTCCCTACTCGACATGTCCATCATCATTGTTGTGCTCTCTATGGATAGAAACAAGCTCCACACGATTGGTTTAAATGCTTCAAAACTGTTCTTTGCACAACTAATTTTCTATAAGTGAGAGGGGTACAACCCTATATATTCATTAATCTCATTAACCGAGCTATTACACATATTTATGTACATGACATGATCTGTAACATGCCAAAAATTGGATACCTAAAATCTAGAAACCCTAGTATCACGACTCAAAAACTAGTATGTTTGATACTTAGATTTGAGAAAATAAGGATAAATCTTAACCCTAATGCTCATGATTGTACCCTAATGGAAAATTAATGCACATAACTTGGGTAACTCACATGATAAACCCTAATTGTAGATATATATGATCCTGACCATACTATGTACCAAAAATCCCTAATGTGATGATGAGTTCAATATATGTAACCTAACCCTGATCTTCATACATGTTGATGAGGTTTATGTGATGTATAGTGGTTAACAAGTGATGTATAGTGGTAATGTTAGCCTAACCCTAAGTTGTGATCATCTAACCCTAACATATACACCATTGGTGAACTTCATGATACATTTGTGACACTAGGTGACATAATCACATAACATAACTCAATGCATCTAAAATGGGTCTAATAACATAACTATGACTTAATATGTGAATGAATTAATAAAATGTATGTCACATTGTACATTAACATGCACCCAATGACTCAAATGTGGTTAATGTGTGTCTAAATGTGTATAAACGTGAATAAATGTTTGGGATGGTATCTAATGT
The DNA here is from genome assembly GCA_963693085.1 of Alisma plantago-aquatica. Lineage (NCBI taxonomy): Eukaryota > Viridiplantae > Streptophyta > Magnoliopsida > Alismatales > Alismataceae > Alisma > Alisma plantago-aquatica. The sequence goes on from OY856410.1 coordinate 577,190,964, forward strand.
ACATAACATAACATATCTCACATCTACATGCATAAATGTTTGGGATGGTATCTAATGTACATAACATAACATATCTAACATTGTGCATAACACATCTCAATACATCAGAAATGGACCTAATAACCTAACCATGGCTTCATATGTTAATGAGTTCATAAAATGTATCTCATGTTGTACATTAACATGAAATAAATGACTTATATGTGGTTACTGTGTGTAAACATGCATAAATGTTTGGTATGGTATCTGATGTGCTTAATATATGTAATGAAATAATAATTGTTCTCATCATGTAAAAAGAAATTGTTAATGTGCCATTAGTTAGATTAATATGGACATTAATAACTTATTAACTGATTGCCTAAAATAACCTAAACCATGCAAGATAATCTAATATAACCCCTATGTTGATGATATGAGGATAACAAACTCCAAATATGGAATATTGGGGATAATGTTAATATATAATAATAATTATAGAGATAGTTGAGTTAAACCCTGATTGTATTGGAACCCATAGAAGATAATCCTAAAATATAAATCTAAGGCCAAAATTGGATTCTTTTGGTCCTAATTAGTCTAAGTGACAAGCTTGAACTCATATGGATAATATTTACTAATCCAATTTAATACAAGAAGCTAATATTAGAATATGCAATCCCAATTTGAATTGGACTATAGTCTGGTAGAGTTGAAATCTTGATTTAACTGTCACACACTGATTTCTCAAATTTCTACATTTTTGCCCACAATTTGTGTCACATGGCTTTGTTTTGTCTCAATGATTTCAAGATCTTTGTGAGCCATCAAATTTACATCGGACGAGAGTCGATCTCTCTTCTTCCTCGAGTCCAACAACACCTAGGACTCTATTTCTGTGTGATTTCTCCTTGCATAGATTTTCCTATCTGTCCCTCCTCATCCATTTATTTCTTCAGGAATACCTTTTTCAGATGTTTTCCCATTGTGCTATCCCTGATTTAATGGGGTTTCATGCACGGAAACATCCTGACCCGACCTAGCTTCTTCCTTACCTCCTTCCGACTAAAACTAGGACTCCTCATCTATTTGCAACTCTTCACCTATAAAATTGTTCATCTAACAACCTTAGCTTCACCTCTGGTATTCATTATCCATCTCCCTTTTGGCCGCCACAATCCGGAGTATATGTATCCCGCTCCAACTTCTTGACAGTTGCATAAGGTCTCTGACGACAGTGCTAAAACCTTTGAGGACCTCAAAAAACCTCTAAAAGAGGTTCTTGTGTGTATGGAAAGGTGCTCGTGCCTCCAGTTTGCCTCTCTGAGGTACTATCTCTATTTCCCCCTTTTCAACTATTGCTACATTGTTTTTTGATCCAATGATGGGTTCTGGATTCACGACCTCATTTTCCTCTAAGTTTTTCAGCTTTGACTTTCTTTGAGTGTGTGAGCTTATTTGGTGTTGGTTTCTTGAATTAATTTGATTCCTAGTCCTCCTTGGTTGTGTTTTGCTGAGACTCAACTTGGGCCAGTAATGGTGAAGGAGCTCCTTACAAGGAGCAACGACGAGGTAGACCCTATATAAGTTCCTTGGATCTGCCTCCATGTATGGAAGCTGTTGGGATCATTCTATACTTGAGAGTTTTGTATCAAATTAACCAGAATGATTTTGGTTTGGATCTGCCAAAGCTCTATTCAATTCTCATAGGAACATGCAAGGAAGAAGATGGTTGTTGGTGTTTTTATTCCATTGCAATCCTAGATTTATTTCATGTCACACCATCATGGGCAATATGGTATTTTTTTCCACTCATTTTATTTGATATCACATGTTGCTTTAATTGTGGATAAAGGATGTTGATGTCATGTATCAAACTTGTGATGTAAGATGTGAGGGTATAATTGTCTTTTGCTTTTATTTTAGTAAAATGACTTACTTAGATAATTCATAACTAGTTATTTACTTATCATAAAAATGTGTATAAATATGTTTTGAAATCAAAAAAATAAACCCAATATGATGTTATGAGTTTCACAACCTAAATACAATGTAATAAAAAGTTGAAACGTTAGGGTTAATAATGTATATCCTAATTACTGATATACATCTAATGTAATATTAGGTGAAGAATAGCCGGCGAGCAGTAGTTCAGGTGGTCACAACACGGGGCCCCTCATGAAGGGTCCTAGGTTCAAATCACCCTGGTGGTGCTGTTCGTTGTTTCTTCCGTAGTGCAACCGACCTATGCGCAACTTAATGGGCTACACTCCTTACGAGATGGGGTTGAGCTCCCCAGGTTGGGCTCGATGCAAGCCTTACGAGTCTCCTGGGTTACCAAAAATATTAGGTGAAGAAATGTCATAATTAGATCCAACGTTGGACTTTGACTTTGAATATACATAGTTGAGGTATGTCAATTATTTTTGTGCGTCATATTGGACTATTATTTATTCTCTCTCCCACTCTTAACCTTGATTGTGACATATTAGCTTAAATATCACATGTTCACATATAGTTCACAGAATGGTTCCAAATCTTGAAGTTAGTTGTTGTATGGATTATTATAATTGCAAATTGAACCCTACTCTTGTATATTAGTCTTGTTTCATTCAATTTGCACCTTGAAGAATTTACTGATCCATATTCAATGGAAATCATAATTTCTATCTGTTGGTCATGATTGTGTCATTGATCTTGTTCATACATCTTTATGATGTCTTATTAATTTGGATACTATATTGTGATATGATTAAACTGATGCTTCCCTCTCTATTTAAAATGCATGTTTTATTTTAATAACTTATATAATGTACACACTAGGTAGTGTGTTGCGTATTACCACGGAGGGTGCAAATGGTGATTTCTGTCACTAGGTAACAATGTTGTTATGCCATTACTCCCCTGAAGATTATGGTGGTGATCCAATAATATGGGTTATGGTGATGATGTCATATACCTTGAATTTTATTATACTTGTCATTAACATGATAATTTTCATGCATAATTCTTAGTGTTTATATGTTTTTTTTCTAATTTGAGATTTCAAGGCAAGAATTGTTAATTGTAAACTTTATTGTTCTTCATATAATCTTTACATCTTATAATATCAAGATTTCTCTTGATATGCATTTGGATGCTTGCTTTTTTTTTCTACTTCTCTTGTTTAGGAAGCATTGTTATATTATTTTTTGCACCTTTTCGATAATGTTTTCCAATCACTTTATATAAACATACTGACTTTTATGCTGACAACATTCACTTTGTCTTCTCTTATGGGGTATTCTTCCAACTCCTAGGTGGAGAGCAAGGAGGTGTGCAACAAAGTTGAGTAGGACTTATATCTAGGTGTAGTTGATCTTTCTTAGGAGGTAAACTAAAATGGTTGATTTACTCTCAATGACTTATCTTCTACCATGTTACTCCCTACTTGACATGTCTATAATCATTTTTGTGCTCCTTATGGACTGAAACAAGCTTCACAAGTTGATTCAAGTGCTTTGAAATTGTCCTTTGTGCAACTAATTTTTTGTTAGTGAGTGGGGTACAACCCTATTTGTACATCAGCCTCATTAACCACACTATTACACGGACGTATGTACATGACGTGATTTATAACACACTAAAACTTGGCTACCCTAAGTCTAGAAACCCTAGTCTCATGACTCAAAAACTAGTATGCTTGGTACTTAGATTTGAGCAAACAAGGATAAACCTTAACCCTAATGCTCATGCTGGTACCCTAATGGACATTTAATACACATAATTTGAATAACTCACATGATAATCCAAAATTGTAGATAGATATGATACTGAGCATACTATGGACCAAGAAATCCTCATGTGATGATGAATTGGATATATGGAACCTAACCCTGATCTTCATACATGTTGATGAGGTGTATGTGATGTATAGTGACAATTTAACCTAATCTCAAGTTGTAATCATATAAGCCTAACAGATATACCATTGGTGATCTTCATGATACATTTATGATAGATGACATAATCACATAACATATCTCAATACACCTGAAATGGACCTAATAACTAACCATGACTTAATATGTGAATGAGTTCATAAATATATGTCACATTCTACATTAACATGAAAAAAATGACTGAAATGTGGTAAATGTGTGTTTAAATGTGTATAAACATGCATTGATGTTTGGGATGGTATCTAATGCACATGACATAACATATCTCACATTGTACATAATATATCACAATACACCTAAAATGGACCTAATAATCTAACCATGACTTGATATGTAAATGAGTTCCTAAAATGTATGTCACATCGTACATTAACATGCAATAAATGACTTAAATGTGGTTAATGTGTTTTTGAATGTGTATAAACATGCATAAATGTTTGGGACGACATCTAATGTACATAACATACTCACATTGTACATAACATTTCTCAGTACACCTAAAATGGACCTAATAACCTAACCATGACTTAATATGTGAATGAGTTCATAAATGTATGTCACCTTGTACATTAACATGAAAAAAATGACTTAAATGTGGTTAATGTGTGTTTATATGTGTATAAACGTGCATAATTGTTTGCTATGACACCTAATGTGCTTAGTATGTGTAATGGAATAATAATTGTACCCTTCATGTATATAGAAATTATTAATGTACCATTATTTACGTTAATATTGACATTTATGAACTTATTGAGTAATTGCTTAAACTAACCTAAACCATGCAAGATGATCTTATACAACCCCCTACGGTGATAATATGAGGATAATAAACTCTAACTTTGGAGTATTGGGGATAATGTTAATATGTAATAGTAAATATAGAGATAATTGAGTTAAACCCTAATTATATTGAGACTCATAGAAGATAATCCTAAAATCTAAATCTAAACCCAAATTTGGATTCTTTCGGTCCTAATTAGTCTAGGTGTCCAGTTTGGAACTCATTTGGATAGTATTTTACTAATCAAATTTAACAAAAGAAGCTAATATTGAAATATGCAATGCCAATTTGAATTGGACTACAATCCACTTTAGTTGAAATATGGATTTTTCTATCACACATCGATTTCTCATATTTCTACATTTTTCCCCATAGTATGTGTCACATAAGTTTGTTTTTGTATTTTGTCATCTTTGTGAGCCATCAAATTTACATTGGAAGAGAGTCAATCTTTCTTCTTCCCTGAGTCCAACAACACCTAGGACTGTACAGTCTGTGTGATTTCTCCTTCCATGAATTTTCCTCTTTGTTCCTCCTTGTACTTGTATTTCTTTGTGAATATCTTCCTCAGATTTTTCTGCACCAGAAAATCCCTAATTTAATGGTTCTTGTGCATGAAAACATCCTGACTTGACCTAGATTCTTTCTTTCCCCTCCTTTTGACTAAAATCAAGTTTCCTCATCCATCTACAACTCTTCACCTATAAAGGTGTTTGTCCAACAACCTTTGCTTCACCTATGGTATTCATTATCCATCACCCTTTTGTCCACCAACAATCCAGAGTATATTTCTCCTACTCCATCTTCTCAGTGGGTGCATAGGGGCTCCAACAATAGTGTTCAAAACCTTTGGGGACCTTGGAAAACCTATAAAACAACTCCTCATGCCTATGCAAAGGTGATCATGCCTCTAGTTGGTCTTTCGGGGGTACTATCTCTACTTCCGCCTTTTTTGACTATTGCTGCACTATATATCCTGAAGCGGCGATGGGTTCTGGATTTGCATCCTCATTTTCCTTTGAGTTCTTCACCTCTAACTTGCATTAAGTGTGTGATCGTGTTTGGTGTTAGTTTCTGGCCACAATTTGACCCCTAGTTCTCCACGATCATCTTTTGCTGAGACTCCCTCAGCCCAGTTATGGTGGAGGGGCTCTCTAGAAGGAGCGACAACGCGGTAGACCCTATATGGGTTCCTTGGGCCCGACACCACATATGGAAGTTGTAGAAATCATTGTATACTTGAGTTCTGTATCAGATCAACCAAAATGTTTTTGGTTTTGAGGTACCAAAGCTCTGTCTGGTTCTCAGGTGAACAAGCTAAGAAGAAGATGATTGTTGGTGTTTTTATTCCATTGCCCTCATGTCGGTTTATTTCATGTCACACCATCATGGGCAATATGGTATTTAAACCATTGGGTTCATTTGATATCGCACACTACTTTGATTGTGGATTAAGAATATTAATGCCCTGTCATGCATCAAACTTGTGATGCATGATGTGAGGGTATAATTGTCTTTTGCTTTTTCTCTCTCTCGAGAATTTCAGTAAAATAACTTATCTTAGATAATTCATAACTAGTTATTTTCTTATAAAAATGTGTAAAAATATGTTCTGAAATCAGAAAAATAATTTCATTCAAATGGTATAAGTTTCATAACCTAACTCCAATGCAATAAGAAGTCAAAATTTTAAGGTTTATAATGTACATCCTATTTAATGATTTACATCTAATGTAATATTAGGTGAAGAAATATCCTGAATGGATTCAATGTTAGACTTTGATTTTGAATGTATGTAGTTGATGTATATAACTTCTCTTTATGACTCATATTGGACAATTATTTATTCTCTCTCTATCTTGGACTTGATTGTGACATATTATCTTAAATGTCACATGTTTATATATATTGCACTGTTTGGTTCCAAATGTTGAAATTAGTCATATGGGTTTTTATAATTACAAATGAACCCTGATCTTACATCATAGTGTTTTTTTATTCAATTTGGATCTTGAAGCATTTATTGATCCATATTCAATGGGAACCGTAATTGCTATGTGCTGGCCATGATTGTATCATTTATCATGTTTATACATCATTATGATGTCTTCTTAATTTGGATGTTGTATTGTGATGTGATTAACCTGATTCTTTCTTCTCTATTTAAATTGCATGTTTGATTTAAATAACTTGTATAATATACACACTAGGTGGTGTGTCCATATTGTGTGTACTACCAACATAGGGTGCATATGGTGATTACTATCCTTGGGTAATAGTGTTGTGGTGCAATTACTTCCTAGAAAATTATGATGGTGATCCCATAATATGTGGTTATGGTGCTCATGCCACATACCTAAATTTTATTATACTTGCATAATTCTTAGTGTTTATTTGTTGTTCTCTGATTTGAGATTTAAAAGCAAGAATTGTTAACTGTAGAATTTATTGTTATTCATATAATCTTTATGTCTTACTATATGAAGAATTTTCTTGATATTCATTTGGATGTTTGGTTTCTATCTCTTGTTTGGGAATCTTGGTTATAGTATTTGTTCTATCTTTCCCTAGTAATGTCCACTCACTATTATATGCACATACTAGCTTTTATGATGACAACATTCACTTTGTCTTCTCTTGTGGGGTATGCTTCTAACCCCTAGGTGGAGAGCAAGGAGGTGTGGACCAGAGTTGACCAGGACTTATCTAGGTGTAGCTGGTCTTTCTTTGGAGGTAGATTGAAGTGGTTGATTTACCTTCTGTGGCTTATTTCTTATTGTTTCCTTTTATGTACACCCTATATGGTGAAAAAAATGTTGGACATAAATATTATAATATTCATATTTTTATCTTTTTCTGCTACACTTTATGGTGAATGATAAAATACATACTTGAATTTTAGTTAATCATCCTTTGCAAAAAATTATTATCAAATTTGGCATTGGATGGTTTTCTATTATTTCCTCTAAATAAGTGAGTGGATCCAGTGACGGGTCCCACTCCTTACAAGTATGTTATCATAATCAAGACACTCGGTTATCTAACTATTTCAATCTTTATCTCCCTTAGGTTTTTACCTATCCTATAGGTTCCTTATACCTTATATCCTTTCTTATGTAGGAATAATGATAAGACTGGTGGAAACTCAGATGTAGATAATGTAGATGGTTTTGAGACACACAAAACCCAAAGTATGTTGAGGATGGATCCTACTTTTACTCCTCTAATGTCTCAAGTTTCCCCAAAAATTGATAGTCAACCTGCAGTTGTTCCATCTACCTTGACAATCTACCTTGACACCAACATCAACTACCCCGAGTACAAGTATTTCCCCTAACCTGGAGCTGCTTCTTCTTTGACAAATACTTTCCTCATTCCTAGTAGGTTAAGTTAGCTCCGAGTTGCTGCATACAAACCTATGGAGTATAATCTCATTGATTATCTGAAGATACACCCTACATATTTTAATGGTGAGAATGAAGTGAACATGGTAGAAAAAGTCGATGATTGGATTCTTGCTACCGAACAGATGTTTAATGGCATGACCTGTCTTGAGCATCAAAAGGTTCATTTTGCTACTATGTGCTCAATGGATCTATTCGTCAGTAGTATGGCCAAGACTCATGATGTTTCTTCCATGACGGGGAATCAATTTCTATCCTTGTTTAGGGAGAAGTATGCATCCTCTACAAAATTAAAGAAGGAGTCTAAATTGTAAAAGCTACATCAAAATTCCATGACAGTAGTTGAGTACATGTAAAACTTTGTATGCTTAAAGCATTACGCTAATGGCCTGACTGATGAGCAACATGCTAGTATCTTTTTGGAAGGGTTGTGTTATAGTATTGGATATAAACCTTTCCTCAGTTGGTGGATAAATCCCTTTCAATAGAAGCTTACCCTGGTTATCAAGAAAAGGTTAATCATAAGAGTAAGTCGCCTAGGGAATACTCAAAGAGAAATAGGTGTTCTAAGTGCCATAAGAATCATTCCCCTAGGAGCTGTCCTCCTAAACTTGAAGTACCGATCATATACCATCATTGTGGAGAACACGGTCACATAAAACCATGTTGCCCTCAACTTCATGGAGGTCAAGTACATGTACAAAGTAGGGGTAATTGTAACAATCACAATAATGGAGGAAGAGATAATAATAACCATGCAAGAAATCTCAATGCCATTAGCGGTGAAGAAGGTTATAACCAAAATGACAGGTAGCCCTTACGTTCATAGTTACACTTGAGTACACATTTATGCTTCTCTTTTCCATGTTGCTTGATATCTTGGCGTGATGATGTATAAGTATAGTTAACAGATGATGTTACATGTAGTTTAGATAGAATTATTTTTATTCCTATAGTTTTTTTGGATTATTAGGTTACACATTTTAAAGGGTGGAGTGTAGTACCTTGTGGTTTATGGATATGTTGATTTTGAGGATGAAATCCTTATAAGTGGAGTCTTGAAACATATTGAAACTTGGCTAATTTGAATCAAGAAAACCTAGTCTCATGACTCTGAAAGTGGTATGCTTGATACTTAGATTTGAGAAAACAAGTATAAATCTTAACCCTAATGCTCATGCTTGTAACCTAATGGAAATTTAATTCACATAACTTGAATAACTCACATGATTAACCCTAATTGTAGATACATATGATCATGACCATACTATGGAACAAGAAATCTTAATGTGAGATGAGTTGGATATATGGAATGTAACCCTAGTCTTCATACATGATGGTGAGGTGTATGTGATGTATAGTGATCATGTTAACCTAAACCTAAGTTGGAATCATCTAACCCTAACATATACACCACAAGTGACCTTCATGAAATATTTGTGACACTAGGTGACATAATCACATAACATATCTTGATACACCTAAAATCGATAGGAATAACCTAACCATGACTTAATATATGAATGAGAATTACATGTATGTCACATTGTACACTAACATGCAACTGATGACTTAAATTTGGTTAATGTGTGTTTAAATGTGTATAAACGTGTATAAATATTTGTGATAGTATCTCATGTGCTTAATGTGTAATGGAATAATACTTGTACTCTTAACATAAATATAAATTGTTAATGCACTGTTATTTGAATTAGTATCGACTTTAATGGACTTATTGAGTAATTTCTTAAGTAACCTAAAACGTGCCCCTTATGGTGATAATATGAGGATAATAAACTCTAAATTTGTAATATTGGAATAATGTTAACATTTACTTATATATATATATATATATATATATATATATATATATATGGGATTCAAAAAGCTAGTATTATGTTAGCTAAGTATGTTTCATGAATTTATAAATTAAGGTACATACCTCACATCCTAGTCTCTTGGTGTATCCTACTTGTAGTCTAGGTATATCCTAATAATCATGCCAATGATACTAGGGCTTATTGTGAATTATTTTTCTAAGTTCTAACTATTCTATTTGTGTTCCTAACTAAAATTAAGTTCTACAAGACATGCATGAGTTCTGACTATTTATATCTCTAATACCATGTTGTAAAGACTTGACCTTTATGGTCAAATATTTAAAAACTGCATCAGAAATTATAAAAAAATCTTTCTAAAATCATGCTTTACATTAGAGTCATCAAAGCTTATACATATGATTATAACAATGATCATGGATTCATATCTATTCTTCAACATTGGGAAACTCTTGTATGTCTCTTCTAGGTCTTTTTTTCTCACCTGTCCATGAATTCCTACAGGAACAAAACTACATATGAACCCTAAAAAGGGAAACATGGGTCAAAAAAGCTGGTACAAAATTGATATTTGGAAAGTGAAAGTATGAACCTATCTACAAAGGGTCTTCATGACAAAATGCAAAGGAATAAACCATACAAGAAAGTATCAAAAGGTATCAATGGGTTTTCAAATTCAATAAGATTTAATATCCAAAATTTAGGATACTAGTAATTCATTTTTCTTCAAATAGATAGCGCAAGTCAATGTCTAGTTGTTGGATAAGCCTTGTGTTCCTTCCTACAAAGAATGACAACACACCAACTGAGATTCTCAATATACTGAGGAACTTTATGTCCTTTAACTATATACTATTATATATATATGCTATTGGATACCGTTGGAACCAAAACAAAATATTTTTAATGGAACATGATATAGCATTCATATTGGCCTCTGCACAGAGGTGTGGAAGTGTAATTTCACTAAACTAGGGGCACTAACTTGTCATTTTATAACATTAAACATTGTTCTACTATTTCCAAGAATTTGTTGGTGTCCTTTTAAATAGGAAGGTTAAAGTTTTTAAAACAATTTTAGGCAAACAACCTATCTACTATGTATGATTTCAAGAGAGAATAAGCTTTCCAAATATAAAACATAAAATTCACACCTTGAATCAAAGAAAAGTTCAACAATTCCATGTATAGAGATCCAAAGTTTTCATGATGAAAATTCAAACATCTCCAAGAGTTGATGATCAAAGATATCTACAATTTGGAACATTATGGTTACTATTGGCATGGAATCAAGTTTTGTTCAATATTTAGGGATTTCTTTCCCATCTAGAGTTGGTACTATCTCTTTCTAGGGTTATGATTAATATGTGACATAGATCATTAAGGGGAAGACATAGATCATTAAGGAGAGGTTACTTTGAAATATTCCAGCTCATTTTATATCTGGGATTGATATATAACAATGATAATATAATGTGAAGAATATAGTTCTCAATGATTATAAGATTGCATATTTTTACTTTACAAACCGTACTGCTAAATTTACTTAACATTATATAGTATCATTATTTGGTATCTTCAATTTTGAGATACAATGGACTACGAAAATGTCTATGACTTTCTATCTACTAGCGTAGTCTACCCATACATGGATACACTAAGATGATATGATTGATTATACTAGTTTGTCTTACCTAATGTATTAACATAAGTAAGTTGGTTGTTCTCAACATCATAATTATTATAAACTTCCCCATTTAATATGTTTACAAGAGATTACCCTACTAAAATTATTGATTCGTTATTTAATAGCGCAAACATTAGATAGTTCATGTAATATTTAAGTAATACAATAGGTCGGTCATGTATGTGTGTGCGTGTGTGTATGTGTATATATATATTATATATTATATATATATAACTACAAATTAGTAACTATTTTTTTAAAATCCAACCGTATAGGTGGAAAAAGCATCATTTCATTTAACTTGTCACAAAAAATCATTACAATCAGACATTGTTTACATGTCCATATGTACAAGATACACTTTTTACATCCTACGGTCAGCCTGAAATTTAATATAGAGCGTCAAAAAATATTTGGTTGTTGTGAATGATCTACAAATTGGATGGTGATAAAATTTTACAGAAATGTAGATATTAAGGTATACTTGTAATCTGTATGGTTGGATTGTGAAAAATTGATCTATGTGGAGAGTTATTCAAATTCCTCTCATGCTCTCACCAGATATGTTTCTCACTGGTTTGCTATATATATATATATATATATATATATATATATATATATATATATATATATATATATATATATATATATATAATACATATTGGTTGCCCGCGTGGGTAGCCAAGTTAATTACCTGTGCATAGAGAGTGGTGGCAGGATCTGTAATTAATATAATATCAATTGCACTTGCATGATAACGGTGGTAACTATTGTAATTATACAAAAAAAAATTACGTATGCATGGAGGTGCGGTGGTAGGATCTGTAATTAATATAATGTCAATTGTACTTGCATGATAACAGTGACATCTATTGTAATTATATTGATTTTTATTATGTATGCATGGAGAAGCAGTGACATCTAATGTAATTAAGAAAAAGGCAATTATGTATGCATGAAACATGTATTCTAAATTTTTTAATTTGAAATTTGTTGCTAGTACATGCATGTGTTGCCACTATTAGTAGCTAGATCACAATTTGTTATGAGTGCATGCACTAGTGGGAAAGATAGTTGTAGACATTGTGAAATTCATGTTAGGTAAACAAAAAAAGTGAAAGTTGAAGAGAAATTTTTAACTGAGTATGACATTACGTAATAGAATCTGGAAGTATTGTTTCTTTTAGAAAGTGGAATTTGATGCATTCAGATTTTTATTACAAAATGTCATCCTTGATTACATATGTTTCCTTTCCATTACAAATTATCTATTATAGTTATAGATATTTCTTGCTTATTACAAAATGTCATCTTTTTTTACTTGTCATTGTAATTCACTATACGTTGCCAGAATGTCACTTGTTTACTTTCTTCTATTTCTAATAAATATTGTCTTTGTAAGGATAAATGATATATTGTAATGAGAACATAGAATCTGTATTGGAAATGAGAAATTTGTAACTACGTATGATGTTACGTAATACAATCTGGAAGTATCATTTCATTGTATTACAAAATGTCATTCTTGATTACATATGTTTCCTTTCCATTACAAATGATCTATTTTGTTTACAATTTTTTCCTTCCCTTTACGAATTCTCTGTTCTGATTACAAATAGTTCCTTCCTATTACATAATGATATCTTGCACATCCCCATCATGTTTGGTGACTACATAAGGCCATCTACCGCCTCCGGTAGGCCCCGCGGGCATGGTACAACCGGCTTAGCTCATTTCTCCTTCCTTGCAACTGGCTTTCGCTGCAGCTCGACTGACCCCTCCCTCTTCATCTTGCATTTTGACTCCCACTGCATCTTCATATTACTATACGTGGATGACATCATTGTTACTAGAAACTCTCCCATGCACCTTCAAAACTTCCTGCTATGCATATCTTCTGATCGAGTTTCAACTAAAAGACCTTGGTGATCTACACTTCTTCCTTGGTATAGAAGTCCAACACACTACAACTGGACTCTTCCTTTCACTATCCCGGTATGGTGCAGACATCCTCCAACGTGCCAATATGATACATGCAAAATCTGTTGCTACACCAATGGCTGTCACAACCCCTCCAGCTGCAAATCCTACCACTTTCTATGACCCTACCTTATATCGTAGCCTTGCTGGATCACTCCAGTACTTGACCATCACTTGTCCCAACCTAACCTTTGTTGTCAACCTTGTTAGGGGTAAGGAAAATTATTTCTAATAAATATTGTCTTTGTAAGGATAAATGATATATTGTAATGAGAACATAGAATCTGTATTGGAAATGAGAAATTTGTAACTATGTATGACGTTACATAATATAATCTGGAAGTATCATTTCATTGTATTACAAAATTTCATTCTTGATTACATATGTTTTCTTTCCATTACAAATGATCTATTTTGTTTACAATTTTTTCCTTCTCATTATGAATTCTCTGTTCTGATTACAAACAGTTCCTTCCTATTACATAATGATATCTTTTTTTACTTATTATTACAAGTCTTGTATGACGCCAGGATATTGTTGGTATGTATGCCCTGTGATCCAATCACGGGATGATTGGTGGGATACATTAAGATTGATTTGATAAACATCAAAGGCAAGCTTCCAATTCTTTCTGGTTCAGTCGTATGAGATAGTGATAGAATAGATTGAATGTCTAGAGAATGACAATACTCAATGACGTATGCTTTCAGGTTGAGGACCTGAACGATGAGATCATACGGATGCTAAGAGTTTGTACATTCTTGTTATGTCCCTAGTCGGATGTCATTGTGGAAGGTAGATAGACAACAATGACACACAAGACTAGATTGTGGTGTTGGTTGATGACAGAATCTCATTAGTCATGATATAGAGATATCAAACCAAACACGTAGGTACTTATTAGAGAACAAGTGTACCGGACAGACCCACCGTGAGTTTGACACATGGAACCATGACATGGTAGTCACAGTTAGTACTCACAGTGATGGTGGTGAGTGTGATTCTTAGACCTGAAATCACTGCACTCAACACATGTCGTTGGGCACACTTTGACATCATCAAACACAGTCCTGAAACATGGGTTGTTATAAAGGTGATGATTGGGTGGCTTTGACACATGGGGCTTTTGAGGGGTGAGTGATAGATATGGGATTTGTCCCTCCTGAGGGAGTTTGATATCCAAGGCCACTTGATGAGTAGGATTGAAATAGGCGTGCGCACGTGTAACATCCCTGACCTGGGTTATGAGCTAACCCTAGGTTTTTTGCCTAATTACGTAATTAGATATTTGTGATTATCTTTTAGTATGTAATTAAATCTCCTGAGGAATATATGTTTCCATTTCTGTCCCTTTTAAACAAAGTTGTAGTATTGTTTTGCAATACAAGGACCTATGTGCAATTTACCCAATTAGAGGGGTTAACTTGCAAATTGCACATGTTAATATGTTCCTTTAGTGTTGAGACATCATAAGAATGAATATGATGAATTATGATGGATTTCCCAAGCTTGGGCATCAAGATGCAGCTTGTGGATCAATCCTTGTGTTTAAAACCCTAATTTTGGTGTAAAATGCAATTTACCCAAAATATGGGGTGAAACTTTTAAAATACACCCTCTAGATTATCTTTTATGACTCTTGACATCATTTAGAGTAAAAATGATGAAGAGGGCGTTTCATTTGAATAATCATATAATAAGGAACACCTTTGTGATTAAATCACCAAGTTGTAAGGAGACCCTTTATATATGTGTACCTTAGTTTGCATGTTGGCTTTCTTTACCCTTAGATCTTGAGTTTTGAAGGATCTTTGCTATAATAGGATAAGGAGAAACGTGCTAATAAGTTAAGGAGGGACCTAGATGAGAAATCCATAAACTGGAGGTCCTTATGTTGAAAACTAACCCAAGCTATATAAGCTTCCTTCTTTGCAAACCAAGTAAACGTATTTCCTTCACTTCTTCACTTATCATCTTGCTCAACCGACCAAGGCAGAGCTTTGGAACTAAAGAAGATGACCAACCTGTTCTAAGGTAAGAAGAGACCATCACCTAGCTCGGATTCATGGAGGAAAGTGAATTACAAGGTTGGTTTCATGGTTTTCTTACTTAGCTTTCTTGTTCTATCCGACTTTCCCCAACCTTTCCTTGGAGAAACACCTTTGGCCGACCTGTGGAGCTCAAGACGCCATTAAAGGCTTGAAGCTTGGAAGCTTGGAGCTCTAGGAATGACGTTTGAGGTGGGTTTTGTAACTCTAAACCCTTTGCTTTATTATGCATACTTGTGTTCTTGCAAAATATAGTTGGTTCTTCTTCTTCCCCATCTTTCCTTGCTTTCTTGCAAACAAATCCACAAAGTAACCGACCTGTTCCAAGGTTGAAGATGATGGGCATGAATTCCTAGGTAACTTTACCAAACAACCTTGGACCATTTGGTCTAAACGGTTTGCAAACCGTTTGAAATCAAACGATCTCAAGACCGTTTGATCTCATGCGGTCTTGCAAGACCGTTTAGATTCAAACGGTCTCCAAGACCGATTGGTAAGGTTGACCAAGTGAAGACAGTTTAGAGGTCTGTTTTACACATGTTGAATTAATCAATTACAAAGAATCATGATATAATTGCAAACCAATCTCAAGTTGAAGGCACTTCAAACCTCTAAACCCTAATCAGGTTCAATTGATGATTTCAAGGATAGATTTTGGTGAACTTTGGGTTGAAGGGCCCAAACGGTCTCAAGACCGTTTGGGGGTTCACTCAAATGGTCTCAAGACCGTTTGGTGACAACCCAAGACCGTTTGGAGGTCTAGGGTTAAGGTAATTTGATGAATTGGAGGTCCAATCACAATAGGTTGATGAATTGAATAAAAGTGCTGATTTTAGACCTAATTAGGGTTCAACCCTTATCAAATCGACTTAGATTTTGATGTAACTTTGGGAAAACGGTCTCAAGACCATTTCGAGGGTGTCTAAATGGTCTCAAGACCGTTTGGACCAAGTTAGGGCCCAATTGAGTGTCAATTGATGGGTTCAACCTCAACTAGATTCAAGATTATCAATGTTGATGGTTAATCGATTATAAACCCTAATTGAATTGGTTTCAACCCTAATTGGCTTTCAATTGAGGGTCAATTTCGTGCCCAATTGATTAAGGCTAACCCTAATTGGCTCAATTGATAAGTGGTTAACAAGGATGTGGCCAATTGAGGGCCTCAACATAGAAAACCCTAATCGATTACAAGCTTTGATGCACCTTTGAGTTCCATGCGGTCTTGACCCATTTGGACCAAACGGTCTCAAGACCGTTTGGGTCCAAACGGTCTCAAGACCATTTGGGACCAAACGGTCTCAAGACCGTTTAGGGGCAAACGGTTTCAAGGTCGCATAAGTTCAAACGGTTTGGAAGTCAACTTTGATCAAACGGTCAATGCACTCAAACGGTCTCAAGACCGTTTAAGGGCAAACGGTCTTGAAGGTCATGCGGTCTTGGAGGTCAAAGTGTCCAAACGGTCAACACATCCAAACGGTTTCAAAACCGTTTGGAGGTTAAGGTGTGAAACCGTTTGGGGATCTTTAGGGCTATCATTGCTTAGTCACTTGAAGGCTTAATTGGTTCAATGATGGTCTAATCCAAACCCTAATGATATTTAAAGACATTAAGGGGTTAAGTGATTAAGAGATTGACCCATGATGGTGATCATTGGTGTACTTTACCAATATGCCCTTGAAGGGTTCAACTAGATGACACCTTGTTTTAATCAAAACCCTAATGACATGATAGTGGTGACTTAGCTTATGTTAATCAATGATGACTTGACCTAACCTAATCTAGAGTGATGTAATCACTATCTATTAGTAAGAGGAGAGAGAAGGTACCATTTATGGTTGAAACTCAAGTAAAATACCTTCAATGTATATGAATGTGCATGATTAGGGTATGATCCATCTATATGAGATCATGAAAACCCTAATTATGATGATTGATGAGTCTTAACCTAATTGAAGGCATCAATGATGATGTTTCTCATACATGATGATGCTATGAGCTCAATTCACCATGAAGTGAATAGTAAACCCTAATTCTAGGGTAATAACATGAAATGTGAATAGTAAACCCTAATTGAGGGTAATGCATTGAAATGTACAATAAACCCTAATTCCAGGTTATGCTTTTAAGCATGAATCTTCATGATTAAGTATGAAATGAAGAATCATTATTCCTAATCATAATGAAAGGGATTGAATAACCCTAATCGATGTAAATAAGGGAACCTAGCCTTAGTAAAGGCATGAAGGTACAAACCTTGAAATGAAAGATTAATTCTGCTTTATAAATTGCTGACATGGAAATGAATTGTTTACTGTTGTCAATTGAATTAATCTTGCAGGTTCATATCAAAAGATAGATATGATGTATATGAAAACATGAGGTAGATAACATCCTGAATATAATGATATCTAGAATAGTTGATGATGGATTATCCTACATCAACAATGTTTAAATCTATATCATTAATGATAATTGGTTAATTATGATATATGATACATAGGTCATATGAGGAAAGAAACAGGTTAGTGGTTGAAGTATCAAAAGAGAAATATCTTAATATTGGATTAACCAATTATTTCAAGTAAGATAGTAATGAGAAGAATGTGACACATCAAATTATGATAGTTATCACATTCGACAGTCCAGGGTATTATATATGGATGAGCCTCTAAACACTTATACTTAAGAAAGTGACACAAAGGGTATATAATAGGTAGTTACCTATGATAGAGATATAATGAACTCAATGTACTCAATAAGTATAGATTATACATCTTGAGAGGGGAATAAATCCATCCAAGGATATGAATGAGAAATGGGATAATACTTAGAATTGATGGACAATAATGATATATGATGATTATAGTAATTGAAAGCAAACACATTTGATACCTTTGTATGCAGAGTAGTATGTTAAGGTTGAACAGATAATATAAACAGGAAATCCACATTACTGAAAGATGGGATATATTAACCCTAAGTTTGGGTTATGTTCTTAAACATGGAAACCTATGCATGACGTATGTAATAAAGAATCATTAAACCTTCTTACAGGTAAGAAGGGGTCGAATAACCCTAGTTAAATTAACCAAGAGCATATTGGTACAATTCTTGAATTGAAAGGTTATCTCTGTTTTAAACTATGCTGATATAGAGATGAATTGCTCATTATCAAATATATTAACCATGAAGGTTTTTACAGAGTAATAATCATAACCAGGTAAGGGTTATGATGTCATATTTATTGAAGGCATGTCATAAGCTTTATGAAAAGTGATATATGCTATGTTGCCTCAATTAAGTGATAACATATGAGGTTAATGGTCTGTAAGAGCCATGAGTAAACATCAAGGTCATGCTGATTAGATGACTTATGATGATCTAAGGGTTAAGCACCCTATTCTTAATCCATAGTAATGAAATGATTAAGAATTTGTATTCATTTGATTACTGATGTGAGTTGAACTTGATACATTTAGTATTCAACTTTCATAGCTGTTGATCTAATGATTAATGCTTGGAAACATGCTTGATGATAAAAGAATACTGAAATGTACCTAACTAATCAAGTATAATCATACCATGTAGGGCCCTGACCGTAGATCCATCATTGTCAGAGACCAAATGATGGTGAAATAGGTTTTCCTAAGGGAACTCCTGGAGCATATACTTTTGAGTATATGGGGGTATATGGACGCGAATATCCTTACGTCCTAGTGTAGGAATTGATGTAGATGTACTTTAATCTTTCAACCCTTCACTATATATTCATACCGGGTGATGTACCACAAATCTCCCAAAGAAATTACTAATACCGCATCGATGAGAGATAAACAAGAAATCTTTTGATGACGAAGAGAGTTCAGAACTCCACTGTAACTCTATAGCAAAGTTTCCAGAATACCCTGGATAGCTACTACAACAGAGACATAAGATGTCCTGCAAGTAAATCCTCTTACTGACTGAGGAAGATGAGGTCATAAGAATCTGGCTCTTTTGATGACCTATGTATGGTACCGACGTGATTTTTATAAATGGTCGATTGGAGTATGAGCGGTATACCTCATCTCCACAGGGCATAATAATGTTTGAAAAATATAATCAACCGTATAGTATAACTGCTTAGGTTGAACTACGAGAAACAATGACTGATGTTACATTGTTTACTTTAATAGTATGTTCAAGTATCTAGAATACATGTTCTACATATGCTTTAATGAAGTGATTGCTTAAGTAAATGTTGTTTTACTTATTACCAAACCTTCTGTTGATATTTTAAGTCACTTTGCTTCTCTTATCCCTTATATGCTATAACAAAGCCTCTGGAGAAGAGTTATAACTCTCGCTGGGACAATTATTTAAATTGTCTCACTTCCGTGGGATTCTACTTTTTAGGTAGACGCCGAGGACGAAGGAATCCATTTAAGAATGAGCAACATCACCAACAACAGCATCAGGGGAAGCAGTGAATCTCAGGTGGAGATGCTATCTGTCTAGTCTTGTAGATAGCATGTCTTACGTCGTCTCTGTACTCTCAGGTCCTAGGAGTCAGTAGGTCTGAGGTTTTTGGCTTTAAGCCTCAAGATTTTGTTGTATCTTGCCTTATACAGATAACATGGCAATGGATGTTTGTAATCACTCGAGAGGTGATTCCACAGAGATGTAATATTAAAGCATGATGTAAACTGTTTATCTTGTTTCTTATAAAAGAAGTTTTATAGTGTAAAGATCTCTCCTCAAAAATTTTTAATTTCCGGTGATTTTCATAATTCCACTGCTAATCGAATGCTTCCACTGAGTTTATATCGTGGTTTATGGATCGGATCGTCTCAGCACGCATGTGTGAATCAGTATGTGATATTGATGTCATACATATCTCTTCCAATCTACTCTAAGATCAAGAAAGTGAATGAACATTGACAGGATGACTGTTCCATGCCTCGAGTTCATTCGGGATATCAGTGACAAAGGAATTACACATTCATTGTAACACCATTCACAGATTGTAGGATTGAATGTTGTTCTCCAACTTTCTATTTCACTTGGGTAGCACTGATGTGTGACTAGGCACTGCTCTTTGCTTGTGAAGTCATAAATGTTATGGACTGTCACTGCCAACGTGAAAAGGACCTGCATGGTCACACACATAGGATTTAACCTGGAACAGGAGTTTTGTCCACAAACAATGTTTAGATTGATTACTAAAGGAGTTTAGTAGTTCAATTAAACACTCAATCAATTGATAGCTCAGTACCATATTGTTCAAGGTGTTGGACACATTGATTGGAGTATCAGATTGATTGAAATCGCAATTGACTGATTCTGCACAATCTACACTCCCAACTGATCGGCTCATGTGATGAACCGATCGGCTGAGCTTGGTGAACCGGTCGGCTCAAGTGTTGAACCGACCGGCTCAAGATCAGGGTGAACCGATTGCTTCAAGTGTTGAAATGATCGATTTAACTGGTGCAACCGAGCAAGTTGGGAAAGTAGGATTGGTGAGAATTTTCCTTTCGTTTCAATTGCCCAATTTGATTGGGAAATAGGATTGGTATTCGATACCAATTAGAAACAAAAGAAGGAAAGTCAATCGGGAACCGATCAGGACCACCAACAAACCGGTTCAGGTCCCCAACCGACCGTTTCAGTTATGAAATGATCAGTTCAGGTTGCGAGTTGGTTGCTTTTGTGGAAAATCTCAAACCCTTCTACTCCTACTTTTAGTCCCACATTGCCCGGGATGGAGAACCCTGTCCCATGACCCTCCTATATATAGGGGTATTGGGGGCTTCTCAAAGTACAACTCAGTGCAAACCAGTTGCTCTGCAAGTTGTCGTTCTCTCTGGTTTTGGTAACCAAGAGAGAGCCCGAGCAAGTGCTACCCGATAAGGGAGGCAAAGCAAAGGAAGGAAAAATGTAGAAAGCAATTGATGCAGGAGAGTGTGTTGGCGACTAGTACGCCAACAGGAGGGTGTGACTCCATCCAATTCCTTGTGGGACAAGGAGATTGGAGTTCCAGGTGGTCCGTGTGGACTACTTCAGAGGCGGGAGGTTTCTGCCGCTTAGGAGGATAACTGTCAATCCCGACAGTCTGGTGAGATCAGGAGTCTTCAGTCCCGGTGCGACCAGGAGCTGCACAGACACCGTCCAAGACTGGAGTTGAAGACCGCGCAAGGCGCGAGTATTGTCGCTGAGCAAGCCTCGGGACAAGGTATGATTCCACAAACCATCCTTTCCTATTGTATAGACGTTGACGCGTTTCCTTGTTCCGGGTTTGGGGGAGAAAATTTTTGTTTCTGCTGCCTTCTCTGCCTCCCCTAAAACCCAACAGTGGTATCAGAGCCACATCAACTGTTCTATACTTTAGGGATTATCGATATGATCGATTTTGGTTTGCCGCCTTTATTTATTGCATACGATGCGAATAATATTGGCTTTATGCATGTCCAATCCTAAATCCACAAATTCCAATTACATATATGATATGTATTATTAATGCACTCGATACACGTCACCCTTAAACGAGTTTTGTGGTGGATGTATAGCGTGGTTATGGCCAATAAACCCTATCTATGTATGGTTGTATGTGGTTTCTTGCATCTCGGTCTGTGCACCAATCTTCCTTCTCCTATTCTTGATGTAACTCGAAATAATTCAAGATTTCTTTCCTACCTTTTCTCCCCTCGAATGTAACTCGAGGTTTCTCTTTTTACAATGTAAAATAGGACAGAATTTTATTTCCTGTTATGTCAAAGAACGGAGGACATCCTGACGACAGCTGAGACAATCAGTTCAAGGCGTGAACCGATCGGTTGATGTTCCAGACGATCGGTTCAAGGAGTGAGCCGATCAGTTGATGACCAGTTCAAGGAGTGAGACGAGCGGGTGGCAGCCATGACGAGATGCACGACGACCAGGCGAACCGATCGGTTGGAGGAGCCAACCGATCGGCTGGTGGCACCCAGACGATCGGGCCAAAATGATCAAGTCATTCATGTGATGAGTTGGTCTACTCGGATGGCAAGGCACATAGTTCATCTTGTACAGGTTGCATGTGATGTAGACCTAGATGACTGTGATTCCTCTTGGCTCAAGGAATCACATTAGGATGGCCATAATCATCGCTTTTATCGTTTTGCATGTTTTATGTGGGATATAGCATGTATATGATACGTACTATGTATTGTGGTGATTGGATATGTATATGTATATAAAAACCAAATCCCTCATTAAAATATTAAGTTTTAGATGCCTTCCAAATGCGACACACGTTAAAAGCTTGATCGACCAAGTGTGGGCACGCCCTAGCGTGGTGCACCGTCTATGTCGTGGAAGCGTGAAGGATGAATGTGTGGGTCTGCCCAAGCAGGGTGCATAAATACTATTCGGCTGGATTACGTATTATTATGCCCTGAGGAAGTGAGCCGCACCGCTCAGATCCAACCTTCGATTATGAAACCCAAGCTGGTGCCATACAAGGTCAATGGAAGAGCCGGACTCCATGACCTCTCCGCCTCATGGTCAGTGCATGAGTACAACCCAAGTAGGACCACAGTCTCATGCTGAAGTGGTCTTAGCCACAGGGTCAGGCTACCCTCTACCTAGCCCGCCTCAGTACAGGTCTCGGCGCTAGAGAAACTGAGCCACGGGCCTATTCACCGTGCTCTGAGCCATGAACACATTCATGCTCCTCATATCACATATCCTGAGCCATGGGCCTGTTCACCATGCTCTTATCACAATTGGGCTACGGGCTTGAATCCGCACCCTGGAGTCTACAACTGAAGTTGCACTCTTACCTCCTCATTTTAGGCTAGGAGAAACCTTGCATACTCAACAATATGCGCTCCGGGTTAACCCACAGGAGAACCCATTTCACCATCACCAATTCCTGACGATGATGGATCTATGGGCAGGGCAAACTACATGATATATTCCACTGTGATTAATTAGTATCTTTTATATGGATTGCAAGATTCAACCAAGTTGTATAACATGCATTTATAACAAAAGTAAACAATATAAAACTCAACATTGCTTTTACTACCATTCACATCATACTGATTCTTCACATGCTATCACTTGGCCTCTTGCCAATCATCTAGATCCATCTCAGGGATCACCACATACCATGGGATCTCAATCCCTCATCACATAGTGCCACTGCCTCTCAAGGCTTACATCATCCTCATCATAGAATAGCAGTCACATTGTACCTGTTATCTCATTATTTTCATATATTTATTCCTAATAGCCTTTTACTTGGCTATGCATCACCTGCATGGTTAGTACTACTCAATAATCAAAGGTTTAACAGAAAGACCATGCTATCAATATAAGGTGACATTAAAGGTTCTATATCAATTGTGCATCAACTAATGATCATGTGCATAAGACACATTATTAAGCAAACCATATTATAGGCTTATCATCATCTCGACTTACTGCAAATATTCCAAATGATCATGTTCATGTATAATATGGACGTTACATAAGCAAGCGTTACCATAACAATCACCATTGAGTAAAACGACATGTATATATATGTGGGCAGAACCGTCACTAGAAGCGCCAGGAACCCTCACTAAAAGGTTGTGTCGGGCAACCTGCCCTCGCCTATTGTTCATCTCACAACGGCCAGCACCCAAGTGCAATGCGCAACGTTGCGTCAGGGAGCAGTGCACAGCATGTGTCGGGCGACACAGTGTCACAACAGTCATCAGGGCGTGCAACAGCAGGGAAACTCAATGTGTGACGGGGTGTCGGGCACCCGGCCTATCGGGCAACGCACATCACAAGATGGGGCTATCGGCCGATACACAACCAATGTGACACCCGTCACAAGCTACTAGCAACGCCCGTCACAAGGGGGTATATCGGGCAAGGTTATCCCACAAGAGGTATCGTCTAAGGGTTCATCTCAAACTAATCATCTCAGACCTATTGTCCAGCCATCCAAACCATGGCCTAACGGCCGTCACAAGGCAAAGTAAGGTTGTGATGCCCGTCACCAACAGGGACCAAAAAGGGGTATCGTCCACACTAGCACTTCATGTGTCGTGCAAGGTTCTAGGTCATGAGGGCTATCGGGTAGCACCTCCCCAACTCAAAATGTCCAAGGTACCACTCACAAGCTCATCCTCCACCTCAAGCACAAGGCACCAACCCTAGAGGGTCAAGGAGATGGCTCACCTCAATCAACTAGGAAAGAGGGGTCTTGCACACCACCTATCACCCATCGGGCAACACAAGAACAAACCCTAAACAAGGTCCACAACAACCACCAAGCTCACCCTTCAAGTCCATGGTGAGAGGAGAGTATTGCTCAAGCAACTAGAACACAAGCTCACCTCAATCGACTAAGAGAAAGAGGGGTGTTGCTCATGATACTAGAAGCTTAAACTCACTCCTCTAGACCAAGGAGAGAAATGAGTATTGCTCGCCAAGAAACCCTAGATCACAAGGATCGGCCAACAAGGATACTTAAGCAAGAAAACCAAACTAACTACAACATAGCTGACAAGATCATAGCAACATATAATAACATGGAAAGATAGTAGTGTAGTTAGGGTTAGGAGTTATGTAACCCCCCTTAAGCAAGCTCCAAGCTCCTAGCTCCAAGCACCACCAAGCAAGGAAGAAGAAGACACCAAGGATATCGGCCACCAAGCTGCTCCTCCAAGGGGTATCAGCCACCAACTAGCAAGGAGAAGGGTGTGTCGTGCACACCAAGGAGAGGGAGACTAAAGAGCTTAAGGGATCCCTTGCAAAGAAAGGGAAACACATATATATAAGGGAAGGGAGGAGAAAACAAGGTAGAACTAAGAAAGGTGTCGCCTACCTAGGGACACTTGTCCTAGTGCACGAGCCACCACTCTAGCAAGCCCTTAACACTTGTCCAAGGTCATTGACACATGCAAGCATCATGCACCAAGTGTCCACTAGTGGTGACACAAATGAGGTCAAATCTAGGTCAAAGGTCATGGGCGACACTACTGGGCGACACACCCTCACCATGGGCGACACAGCCTGGGCGACACACCCATGTCCTTGCCTGACACAAGGCACAAAGAAGCAAAGGCAACACTCAACAAGGCCCAACAAGCTCAACCAGGCCCAAAAGAACTTCAAGCAACGAGCCCAAACCTTCCTCTCTACATTAGAGGAAGCAAAGAGAGAGAGGAACACCTCACAAGGTGGCAAACTTGCCCACAAACCCTAGACTTGGGTTATTTGCAAGTAGCACCTCCAACTCTCAACAAGGCAGAACCAAACCCTAATCACCACCAAAGGTGATTAGCAAGCAACAAAGCACTAGGATTAAGCAAAGCAAACAGGGTAAACCCTAAATGAAGGTCAGGGTCCTTACAGGCTAACCCCCTACAAAGGGATTTCGTCCCCGAAATCCAAAGAGAAAAGCGAGGGATACTTTCTCCTCATCTCTTCCTCCAGCTCCCATGTGGCTTCCTCAACGCCACGATGATGCCAAATAACCTTCACAAGAGCCAGGTCCTTCCTCTTCAGCTTCTTAACCCTTCTGTCAAGGATCGCCATAGGACCTTCCTTGTAGGTCACATCTTCATCATGCTCAACTTCAACTGGTTGTATCACTCTTCCTGAATCCGGATGACTTTTCTTCAGCATACTGACATGGAACACTGGATGTAACCTGTGCAACTCTGGAGGTAACTCTAACTCGTAAGCCACCTTTCCAACACGTGCTATGACTGGGTAAGGCCCCATATATCTAGGTGCTAACTTACCCTTCCGACCAAACCTTAGCATAACTTTCCACGGAGAGACTTTAAGATACACCTTGTCTCCTACCTGGAACTCCAAAGGTCATCGGCGATTGTCTGCATAAGACTTCTGCCTGTCCTGTGCCACTTTCAACTGTTGCTGTATCACCTTGATCTTTTCCGTTGTCTGTTGTACTAACTCAGGACCCAAAAGCTGATATTCACCAGACTCGTACCAACACAAAGGAGATCTACACTTCCTTCCATACAAGGCCTCATAAGGAGCCATATCAATGCTCTGCTGATAACTGTTGTTGTAGGCAAACTCTATCAAACTAAGATGTACATCCCAGTTGCCTAGAAACTGCAACACACAAGCTCGAAGGAGATCTTCCAAGGTCTGAATAGTCCTCTTAGACTGTCCATCTGTCTGTGGGTGGAAGGCGGTACTGAACCTCAATTGTGTTCCCAATACTTTATGCAACTGTTCCCAGAAACGACTCGTGAACTAAGGACCTCTGTCAGAAACTATTGTTGCTGGCACACCGTGCAAATGTACTATCTCATCCACATACACTCGAGCGAGCTTTTCTGCTGTATACATTGTCTTCACAGGTATGAAATGGGAAGACTTCGTCAATCTGTCCACTATCACCTAAATGGAATCATGATTCCTAGTTGTCCTGGGTAGACCAACTACGAAATCCATGGTTATATGATCCCATTTCCACTGCGGTATTGGCAGGGGTTGCAACGTACCTGCCAGTTTCCGATGTTCAACCTTCACTTGCTGACAAACCGCACACCTAGCCACGAACTCAACTACATCTTTCTTCAAACCAGGCCACCAGTACAAGTCCTTCAGACTATGATACATCTTGGTGACACCTGGATGCATAGCATACATCGACGTGTGTGCTTCCTCGAGCACTGACTTCCTCAGATCATCAACATCTGGAACCACCATCCTATCACGATAGCAAACTAGCCCATCCTCGGACTCATGAAACCCATCATGCTTTTTGCTGCCAAACTCTGATCTGATAAGCTGTACCACATCATCTGTCAACTGTGCATATTTGATCTACTGTCTCAGCGTATGCTTGACTTGCATCTGAGCTAAAAGTCCAGCTAGCAAGGAAACTTCCATTTGTACATTCATCTATCGCAAGGAAACAAACATATCTCGTCTATGGCATACCAGAGAACTCAACTGTGCCTTCTTTGAAGAAAGAGAAGAAGACTTTCTGCTAAGCACATCAGCTACCACATTTGCCTTACCAGGATGATACTCGATAGTGCAGTCCTAATCATTGATCAACTCCATCCATCGATGTTGTCGCATGTTCAACTCATGCTGCGAAAAGATGTACTTCAGATTCTTATGATCCGTAAAGATCTGACACACTTCCCCATACAGATAGTGTCTCCTCCTCAAATCATCAGTATCTGGAACCACCATCCTATCACGATAGCAAACTAGCCCATCCTCGGACTCATGAAACCCATCACGCTTTTTGCTGCCAAACTCTGATCTGATAAGCTGTACCACATCATCTGTCAGCTGTGCATATTTGATCTGCTGTCTCAGCGTAGGCTTGACTTGCATCTGAGCTAAAAGTCCAGCTAGCAAGGAAAATTCCATCTGTACATTCATCTGTCACAAGGAAACAAACATATATCGTCTATGGCATACCAGAGAACTCAACTGTGCCTTCTTTGAAAAAAGAGAAGAAGACTTTCTACTAAGCGCATCAGCTACCACATTCGCCTTACCAGGATGATACTCGATAGCGCAGTCCTAATCATTGATCAACTCCATCCATCGATGCTGTCGCATGTTCAACTCATGCTGCGAAAAGATGTACTTCAGATTCTTATGATCCGTAAAGATCTGACACACTTCCCCATACAGATAGTGTCTCCAAATCTTTAACGCATGAACCACTGCTGCCAACTCCAGATCATGTGTCGGATAGTTCTCTTCATGTTTCTTAAGCTGTCGCGAAGCAAAAGAAACCACATGATCTTCCTGCATCAGCACACAACCTAAACCTTTCTTGGAAGCATCACAGAAGACAACATAGACATTCCCAGGCTCTGGCAAGATTAACACTGGAGCACTGGTCAGCTTCTCCTTCATACTTTGGAAAGCTTGTTGACATCGATCATCCCAAACAAAAGGCACATCCTTCCTAGTCAACTTTGTCATCAGCAACACAATCATACTGAAGTCCTTGATAAACTTCCGGTAATATCCTGCTAAACCCAGAAAACTACAAACTTCAGTCGGCGTCTTCGGTTGTTCCCAATCTGCAATGGATTCCACCTTCTTCGGGTCCACCTTGACTCCTTCAGTAGATATCACATGACCTAAGAAAGTCACTTCTTCCAACCAGAACTCACACTTACTGAATTTGGCATACAACTGATGTTGGCGAAGGAGAGTCAATGCTCGTCGAAGATGTTCCTCATGCTCTTGCCTGTCCCGACTATAGATCAAGATGTCATCTATAAAGACTACAACAAACTGATCTAGGAACGGATGGAACACTCTGTTCATCAGGTCCATGAAAGCAGCAGGTGCATTGGTTAGACCGAACGGCATAACCACGAACTCAAAGTGACCATACCTCATCCTGAAAGCTGACTTTGGTATGTCATCCGCCTTTATCCTCAACTGATGATACCCAGACCGTAGATCGATCTTTGAAAACACTATAGCACCACGCAACTGATCAAACATATCATCTATCCTTGGCAACGGGTACTTGTTCTTGATCGTGACCTTGTTCAACTATCGGTAATCTATACACAACCACATTAAACCATCCTTCTTCTTGACAAACAACACTGGAGCACCCCAAGGTGACGTACTCGGTCTGATGAAACCTTTGTCCAGCAACTCTTGCAACTGCTTCTTTAGCTCTGCCATCTCTACTGGAGCCATCCTATATGGTGTCTGTGCAACTGGCTGCGTCCCTGGAACCAGATTGATCTCGAAATCAATGTCTCGGGGCAGAGGAACACCAAGAAAATCTTCCGGAAACACATCCACAAACTCTCAGACAACTGGCACCTCTTCAAGGCTAAGACCTTTCACCTTGGTATCCACAACGGTATCCACCATGTGAGCTAAGAACGCCTCACATCCCTGTCGTAGCAACTTCTCTGCCACCATAGCTGATACCAGACACGTCGGTAGAATCTTCCTATCTCCCTGGAAGCTCCACTTCTCTCCAGCATCATCAAACACTGCCTGCTTGGAACCACAGTCCAAAACAACTTTATACCTCTCTAAGGTATCCATCCCAAGGATAACATCAAAGCCATGCATATCAATTGGTATAAGATCCACTTGAATGCGGTGTCCCGAGAAAGACAAGACACAAGATGGACACTCTTCTCAAAGCAACGAGGAACCATCAAGAGGGTTTTCTAACAACAAACTATCTTTCTTACAACAAACAAGCAAGTGACAGTTCTCAAGCATACTATAGGCGATAAAAGAGTGTGTAGCACCCGGGTCAACCAAAACATATATAAAGCAAGAAGAAGACATATCAGGATGAAATAACTCCATCTGACCTGTCACTACTCACGGGTTGACTATCGCCTCCGGCTGACTCATAGCATAGAATCGAGCCGTTGCTTGCTGTCCACGACCTCTGCTTCCTTGAGCAGACGATCCAGCTTGAGACGCTTGACCACATCCTCGTCCTCTGCTACCACTGGGCTGCTGTCGATCTGATCCTTGATGATTCTGCCTCGGCTGCTGCGTCCTTCAACATCTCTATTCGGGCAATTGAACCTCCAATGCCCGATCTGACCACATAGATGGCATGCTCTATCGTCAACCCGTGGCCTAGATGGCCCTGTCACTGCCACAGAAGCTGTACTGTGTGCCCTCGACGGTGAAGAAACATAACCTCTTCCCTTACTCGGAGACCACTGAGATGGTACACCAGAACCTCTCATCACTAACGGTGCCGCAAACCTTGGCTTCTTGAAGCCACCAAACCTCTGCCCCTGGAACTGAGCAGGTCTCTTCTTAGCCATAGACTCTCTCTTTTCCCTTACTGATCATTCGATCCTTCGGACGGATTCCACGAACGTAGCGAACCGCTCTCGGTTCTCCAACACAGATATATGTGTTGTCAGCTCAGAACTCAAACCTTTCTCGAAACGTCTGATCCGTTCCTCATCTGTCGCTGCCATATGAGGACAAAACCTCAACAGATCCATGAACTTGGCCTCATACTCGGTGATGTTCATCGTTCCTTGTCGTAGGCTCTCAAACTGACTGATCTTCTCATCCAGATATGTCTTCGGAAAGTATCTGCTGACGAACTCACGTCAGAAAATTTCCCAACCGATCACCTCACCAGGCTGCTTCTCCTCCTCGATGGTCCACCAGTGACCAGCACTACCTTTCAGAAGGTAGACATCATGCTTTACTTTGTCTGCTTTGGGGATGTCGAGGATCCGGAAAGCCTTCTCAAGACTTGTCAGCCACAGATCTACATCCACTGGATCAGCCGTTCTAGCATAATGCGAAGCTCCGACTCGGTGAAGCCGCTCAAAGGTCTTCCCAATACCCGATGCTTCTCTATGGGGAGCATGTGCTCTCGGAGGAGGCACTGGAAATCGCTCAACCATGAGATTCATCATGGCCATCATCTGCCCCATAAGCTGTTGGTAGGAAGGTGTTCAAGAATGGCTGGGTTAGGTTGGGGGACCTCAGGCACCCGATCTCCATGTGCCTGCCCAAAAGCTCCATCAACTGATGGAGCATCGCTGTGCTCAGCAACATGTTCTTCATGGTTTCCAAACATCTTGGCTTTTCTTCCGCTGAGGGCAGAAGATGATTATGAGAAAATCTGGAAAACTCACAAGAACAGACTCAACCTAGTCCTAAATCCCTGTAGACTCAGCGAACCTAGAGCTCTGATACCAAAACTTGTGGCAACACATCCCACTATCACACAGACAGCGAGGTGTTACGTGAAAACGTGCGGAAATCACCATAACTACAGATTACCAAAAACATGGGTTAATTAAAACCGATTGCGGAAAACTGATAAATTGAGAAACTATTACATTCCAGTCCACATCCTGCAAGGAAACATGTTATATAAACATATACAAGCCTTGAAACTTGTCCACAGCTTAGAGAAACAGCTGTCATGTCATCACATGAGTTCATCACCTGTTCATATATACATAAAGGCCCACATCCGGCCAGCAGCAGGATATACAAAACATCAATGATTATACATCGTGAAACAACGTCAAACACCTCCAAGGACCTGAGAGTACAGGGATGACTCTAGACTCTACTACAAAACATCCAAAACAGCAACATATCCATTGCTTGCCTTCTACTGATCTTGCTGCTCGGCCGCAACTCTGCGACCACCACCACGTCTAGCTCGACCACCTAAAAAGGGTGTAACTCAGCGGAGTGAGACAATTGAACATTGTCCCAGCGAGAAACATAACTCCCCGCCGAAACTGCAAAACCTCAGATATATATAAAGCAGCTAACTAATGAGAAGTGTAACAAGAGAAGTTATAAAATAAAGTTGTTCATACTAAGCAAGCTTACCAGGTATACTCAAGGCATATAACCAAACTTTCTATGGAACATGCTTAACAAGATAAGATATATTGCCACATAACATGAGGAACATATAAGTAACTGCAAGATATAACAAGATTAACTACACAAATAAGGCCTCAACCAATGTTTCGTGTTTAACTTAAGCTGTAAATACTATTCGGCTGGATTACGTATTATTATGCCCTGAGGAAGTGAGCCGTACCGCTCAGATCCAACCTTCGGTTACAAAACCCAAGCCGGTTCCATACAAGGTCAATGGAAGAGCCGGACTCCATGACCTCTCTGCCTCATGGTCAGTGCATGAGTACAACACAAGTAGGACTGCAGTCTCATGCTGAAGTGGTCTTAGCCAAAGGGTCATGCTACCCTCTGTCTAGCCCGCCTCGGTACAGGTCTCGGCGCTAGTGAAACTGAGCCACATGCCTGTTCACCGTGCTCTGAGCCATGAACGCATTCATGCTCCTCATATCACATATCCTGAGCCATGGGCCTATTCACCATGCTCTTATCACAATTGGGCTACGGGCCTAAATCCGCACCCTGGAGTCTACAACCGAACTTGCACTCTTACCTCCTCATTTTAGGCTAGGAGAAACCTCGCATACTCAACAATATGTGCTCCGGGTTAACCCGCAGGAGAACCCGTTTCACCATCACCAATTCTTGACGATGATGGATCTATGGGCAGGGCAAACTACATGATATATTCCACTGTGATTAATTAGTATCTTTTATATGGATTGCAAGATTCAACCAAGTTGTATAACATGCATTTATAACAAAAGTAAACAATATAAAACTCAACATTGCTTTTACTACAATTCACATCATACTGATTCATCACATGTTATCACTTGGCCTCTTGCCAATCATCCAGATCCATCTCAGGGATCACCACATACCATGGGATCTCAATCCCTCATCACATAGTGCCACTGCCTCTCAAGGCTTACATCATCCTCATCATAGAATAGCAGTCACATTGTACCTGTTATCTCATTATATTCATATATTTATTCCTCATAGCCTTTTACTTGGCTATGCATCACCTGCATGGTTAGTACTACTCAATAATCAAAGGTTTAACAGAAAGACCATGCTATCAATATAAGGTGACATTAAAGGTTCTATATCAATCGTTCATCAACTAATGATCATGTGCATAAGACACATTATTAAGAAAACCATATTATAGGCTTATCATCATCTCGACTTACTGCAAATATTCCAAATGATCATGTTCATGTATAATATGGACGTTACATAAGCAAGCGTTACCATAACAATCACCATTGAGTAAAACGACATGTATATATATGTGGGCAGAACCGTCACTAGAAGCGCCAGGAACCCTCACTAAAAGGCTGTGTCAGGCAACCTGCCCTCACCTATTGTTCATCTCACAACGGCCAGCACCCAAGTGCAATGCGCAACGCTGCGTCAGGGAGCAGTGCACAACATGTGTCGGGCAACACAGCGTCACAACAGTCATCAGGGCGTGCAACAACAGGGAAACTCAATGTGTGACGGGGTGTCGGGCACCCGGCCTATCGGGCAACGCACATCACAAGATGGGGCTATCGGCCAACACACAACCAATGTGACGCCCGTCACAGGCTACTAGCAACGCCCATCACAAGGGGGTATATTGGGCAATGTTATCCCACAAGAGGTATCGTCTAAGGGTTCATCTCAAACTAATCATCTCAGACCTATTGTCCAGCCATCCAAACCATGGCCTAACGGCCGTCACAAGGCAAAGTAAGGTTGTGACGCCCGTCACCAACATGGACCAAAAAGGGGTATCGTCCACACTAGCACTTCATGTGTCGTGCAAGGTTCTAGGTCATGAGGGTTGTCGGGCAACACCTCCCCAAATCAAAACATCCAAGGTACTACTCACAAGCTCATCCTCCACCTCAATCACAAGGCACCAACCCTAGAGGGTCAAGGAGATGGCTCACCTCAATCAACTAGGAAAGAGGGGTCTTGCACACCACCTATCACCCATCGGGCAACACAAGAACAAACCCTAAACAAGGTCCACAACAACCACGAAGCTCACCCTTCAAGTCCATGGTGAGAGGAGAGTGTTGCTCAAGAAACTAGAACACAAGCTCACCTCAATCGACTAAGAGAAAGAGGGGTGTTGCTCATGATACTAGAAGCTTAAACTCACTCCTCTAGACCAAGGAGAGAAATGAGTATTGCTCGCCAAGAAACCCTAGATCACAAGAATCGGACAACAAGGATACTTAAGCAAGAAAACCAAACTAACTACAACATAGTCGACAAGATCATAGCAACATATAATAACATGGAAAGAGAGTAGTGTAGTTAGGGTTAGGAGTTATGTAACCCGCCTTAAGCAAGCTCCAAGCTCCTAGATCCAAGCACCACCAAGCAAGGAAGAAGAAGACACCAAGGATATCGGCCACCAAGCGGCTCCTCCAAGGGGTATCAGCCACCAGCTAGCAAGGAGAAGGGTGTGTCGTGCACACCAAGGAGAGGGAGACTAAAGAGCTAAAGGGATCCTTTGCAAAGAAAGGGAAACACATATATAGAAGGGAAGGGAGGAGATAACAAGGTAGAACTAAGCAAGGTGTCGCCTACCTAGGGACACTTGTCCTAGTGCACAAGGCACCACTCTAGCAAGCCCTTAACACTTGTCCAAGGTCATTGCCACATGCAAGCATCATGAACCAAGTGTCCACTAGTGGTGACACAAATGAGGTCAAAGCTAGGTCAAATCTCATGGGCGACACAACTGGGTGACACACCCTCACCATGGGCGACACAGCCTGGGGTGACACACCCATGTCCTTGCTCGACACAAGGCACACAGAAGCAAAGAAAACACTCAACAAGGCCCAATAAGCTCAACCAGGCCCAAAAGAACTTCATGCAATGAGCCCAGACCTTCCTCTCTACACTAGAGGAATCAAAGAGAGAGAGGAACACCTCACAAGGTGGCAAACTTGCCCACAAACCCTAGACTTGGGTTATTTGCAAGTAGCACCTCCAACTCTCAACAAGGCACAACCAAACCCTAATCACCTCCAAAGGTGATTAGCAAGCAACAAAGCACCAGGGTTAAGCAAAGCAAATAGGGTAAACCCTAAAAGAAGGTCAGGGTCCTTACAATACGGTTCGTGATAAACTACAACATGAACAACTTAGACAAGAGTTGACAAAGTTGTTGGACATGTTGAGGACAATAGAGGTAAATATGAAGAAAGACTAACCCTAATCTTTGATGAGATCAATGAAAGGTAAGTCTTAAGGGCAAGGGCAAGGGCAAAGCAAAGAAGTGTTCTGATGCTAGCCAGCAACCCAAGCCGTCTTCAACCTCAAGGCACATGGGGAAAGGGTGTATGAGGGAATTGTCCTCTATATCTGGAAGAACAAAAGAAGATGAAGGAGGGGATGGAGATCTCCACCTAAGGTATCAGGAAATGAACCACTTCTTTATCTGAGGTATATGATACCAAGATATGGATATGTCATATATGATATGCAATATCCACAAAGAAGTGATGGCCTTTGTGAAAGGACCAAGAAAGAAGCACCCATCATTGGAGCAAGTGTTTCTGCCATAGATAGGAGTATCTTTTAGTTTATTTCAGCCTAAAAGGCATGTAATATAGTTATGAACTGCTATTTCATATTTTCCAATAGATAGAAACACTTTATTTTTGCATATTGTATGACAATAATGGCAATTAATAAAGTTGATGTTTCAATCTTTTAAAGATATGATCTTTGTGGCAATGCCTTGTTTATCTTGTGGTATTTGATATGCATAAGATAAAATGATACCTAAAAGTTATAGATAACTCAAACAATCAAATTAGCATCAATCATGAGAAATTCATTTCTAGTTTCCATGTGATGGATAAATCTAGACTCTTTTGGTTAGAGAACCAGTAAGAGACATGAATATCTTGGACATGATTAATCAATCTTCACTAATGGTAGTGGGAGAATGATTATCCAATTAGGTATAATACATGTGATGTATTTACATACCTATTGGAACAAATGCTAATACTTCAAATGGTGTTTAGAGAAATACCAATATGAATATCTTGAAGTGTTCAAGATTATCACAGATGAAGTACAAATTTGGTAAAGTGTTGATTCTTGATGAGATCAATGAATGAAATACCTGGACCAAATGTTTGAGATCCTTATGAGTGATTATGATAGTGTATCATAGTGAACTCATGATTAAGGCATGGTGATGTCTAAATCAAGAAGGAATCATACTCTAAGGAGTTATAGAATGATTATCAAATAACTGAATTCTTCTTAATAATAGAATACCCGTCACTAATTTAAGAATCACAAGTGTTGTGAAGTCTTATATCCTTACACCTCAATTATCTATGTGATAAGCTGTTCATGTGATGAGTCAACTATCTAGATGAATATGAGGAACCAAGTTTTGAGTTATGGTTTATGACCATTTCATCCTAAATGACATTCATGTGAACCATAATGTATAACCTTGATGGTAGCACCCATTGGAGTGAAATCCATAAGTGCAAATGAGTCTTAAGTGTTAAGACACATGGATAACATTTTGAGAAGGATGATGCTTGTTGATTGCAACTTAATGACTAAGACATTTGGCATATGGATACTAAAACCGCATTCCTATGAGGAATAAAACAAGGATGTGTACATGACACAACCTATAAGGTTTATGAATCCACTAATGCAAATGAAGTCTATAAGTTATAATGGACTAATCAATGTGATTGATTGAGTACAAGCAACTCAGAATTGGATCTTTACTTTGATAATATAGTCAAAGAGTTTGACTGATATGTCAAAGATAAAGAAGGGATCTGTGATTTAGTGGGAGTGTGTTCACATTCCACATGTTGATGTGAAATGGAAATGTTCTAGAATGGAAATCCAAAGTGGAAATTATTTGAAGGAAGATAGAGATCTTTCCTATGTGATAGGAATAGAGATCTATAGAGATAGTTCTCGAAAACCTCTTGACCTGAAAAGAGAAAGCATACATTGGTAATCTATACTGAAGGGTTCAGTATGCACAAATTCAGTGGGAGAAAAACTTGTCCATGTTACATGGAGTTAGTATCCTAAAGGCCAAGTGTCCAATTCTTATGAAGAATGGGAACACTAAGAATAGATATGGATCTATCATGTATGTAATCATCCCATTATCTTAATGCATTCATCATCTTGTATGTATGACATGGCAATATGATGTGCTCATCCTGATAACTCGTATGTGGGACATGACGAGTGGATCTCTGTCTGCTTCCAGTAAAGGTTACTGGAATACCATGAGAACTTGATAAGTACTTGAGAAGTACTAGTTCTATTGAGAAAAGGAAGAGTTCAATGTAAAGAGTTGCATTGATGCGAACTTCCGAAAGGACAGAAAATTAATCGCAAATTATATATACGATATAAAAAAGTGAAAGTTTGTTGATAATTGGAAGTGTTCCAACAAAACCATTTAAAAGGAAATGCCGAGTATTCGTGTGTTAGAGAACAACAATGGATACTATATGGATCTGGAAGTTCATAAGATGAACTTATAGATGTTCCGCTCATTGATGACAAGTTTGGAATCCTTGATCATGCAATGTGGCTAAAGGTTAGCAAAGGAATACTAGATCGCATATTACGACAACTCCATCTCATACGTATGACGTACCACGAAGAGATGTGAGACATGCAATTTATACTGACTTTGGCAAGGTGTTGCCATTACTCACTTTGTTGGCACTAGAGCACAGTAACATGTGGGACATGTTTGAAGATCACTATAAATATGATTCAAAGGGTGATTGGCTCGTAGTGCAAGTGGGAGTCTGTTGGTATGTATGCCCTGAGAGCCAATCATGGGATGATTGGTGGGATACATTAAGATTGATTTGATAAACATCAAAGGCAAGCTTCCAATTCTTTCTGGTTCAGTCATATGAGATAGTGATAGAACAGATTGAATGTCTAGAGAATGACAGTACTCAATGACGTATGCTTTCAGGTTGAGGACCTGAACGATGAGATCATACAGATGCTAAGAGTTTGTACATTCTTGTTATGTCCCTAGTCAGATGTCATTGTGGAAGGTAGATAGACAACAATGACACACAAGACTAGATTGTGGTGTTGGTTGATGATAGAATCTCATTAGTCATGATATAGAGATATCAAACCAAACACATAGGTACTTGTTAGAGAACAAGTGTACCGGACAGACCCACCGTGAGTTTGACACATGGAACCATGACATGGTAGTCACAGTCAGTACTCATAGTAATGGGTTGAGTGTGATTCTTAGACCTGAAATCACTGCACTCAACACATGTCGTTGGGTACACTTTGATATCATCAAACGCAGTCCTGAAACATGGGTTGTTATAAAGGTGATGATTGGGTGGCTTTGACACATGGGGCTTTTGAGGGGTGAGTGATAGATATGGGATTTGTCCCTCCTGAGGGAGTTTGATATCCAAGGCCACTTGATGAGTAGGATTGAAATAGGCATGCACACGCATGTGTGAATCAGTATGTGATGTTGATGTCATACATATCTCTTCCAATCTACTCTGAGATCAAGAAAGTGAATGAATGTTGACAGGATGACTGTTCCATGCCTCAAGTTCATTCGGGATATCAGTGACAAAGGAATTATACATTCACTGTAACACCATTCATGGATTGTAGGATTGAAAGTGGTTCTCCAACTTTCTATTTCACTTGGGTAGCACTGATGTGTGACTAGGCACCGCTCTTTTCTTGTGAAGTCATAAATGTTATGGACTCTCACTGCCAACGTGAAAAGGACCTGCAGGGTCACACACATAGGATTTAACCTGGAACAAGAGTTTTGTCCACAAACAATGTTTAGATTGATTACTAAAGGAGTTTAGTAGTTCAATTAAACACTCAATCAATTGATAGCTCAATATCATATTGTTCAAGGTGTTGGACACATTGATTGGAGTATCGGATTGATTGAAATCACAATTGACTGATTCTGCACAATCTGCACTCCCAACTGATCGACTAATGTGATGAACCAATCGACTGAGCTTGGTGAACCGGTCGGCTCAAGTGTTGAACCGATCGGCTCAAGATCAGGGTGAACCGATTGCTTCAAGTGTTGAAACGATTGATTTAACTGGTGCAACCGATCAAGTTGGGAAAGTAGGATTGGTGAGAATTTGTCTTTCGTTTCAATTGCCCAATTTGATTGGGAAATAGGATTGGTATTCGATACCAATTAGAAACAAAAGAAGGAAAGTCGATCGGGAACCGACCAGGACCACCAACCGACCAGTTCACTTGTGAACCGACCGGTTGAGGTGTCCCAACTGACCGGTTCACTTGTGAACCGACCAGTTCAGGTCCCCAACTGATCGTTTCAGTTATGAAACGATCGGTTCAGGTTGCGAGTTGGTTGCTTTTGTGGAAAATCTCAAACTCTTCTACTCCTACTTTTAGTCCCGCATTGCCCGGGATGGAGAACCCTGTCCCATGACCCTCCTATATATATGGGTATTGGGGGCTTCTCAAAGTACTACTCAGTGCAAACCAGTTGCTCTGCAAGTTTTCGTTCTCTCTGGTTTTGGTAACCAAGAGAGAGCCCGAGCAAGTGCTACCCAATAAGGGAGGAAAAGCAAGGGAAGGACAACTGCAGAAAGCAATTGGTGCAGGAGAGTGTGTTGGCGACTAGTACACCAACAGGAGGGTGCGACTCCTTCCGATTCCTTGTCGGACAAGGAGATTGGAGTTCCAGGTGGTCCGTGTGGACTACTTCAGAGGCAGGAGGTTTCTGCCGCTTAGGAGGACAACTGTCAATCCCGACAGTCCGGTGAGATCAGGAGTCTTCAGTCCCGGTGCCACCAGGAGCTGCACAGAC